>OZ025240.1:102184479-102369479 GCA_964019155.1 Osedax fenrisi | reverse complement strand
AATCAATAATAGATTGACATACAATCAAAAATCGAGCAACGCCGGGACGGGTACGGATTTGGTTTGGGTTTGGGTTTGGGTTTTATAAATGTAGACATATTTTTTAATATTGGAAATATTTGTTGTATGTTTTTTAATATATTTTGAAATATTTTTGAAATATTTGTCCATGCATTTTTGAAATATTTGTATTTTAGCTATTATTATTATTTTGTATATTCTGCAGATCAGTAATATCTAATAAATAATAGATATGCAAACAATTAAAAACAGAGTAATTCCATGTCAGCTAGGGTTTGGATTTGCGTTTTCGAAATTTTTAAACATATTTTGTAATATTTGAAATATTTTTTGTATTTTTTAATATATTTTTGAAATATTTTTCCACTAATATTTGAAATATTCAATACATTATTTTTCTACATTTGTTTGTATTTTAGATAACATTTATTTTATTGTATACACTATAATTGTAGAATCATGAATAGATTATAATTATTATTAAACAATAAATAATAGATGGGATCCGATCAATCCTGGGCCAATATATATATATATAGTATTATATTAATAAATGTAATAGTTCATAATACATATTTTTATATATAGTTAACTATTTTATATATATATTGTATATACATATTATATATATATATATATATATATATATATATATATATATTTATATATATATATATATATATATATATCTATATATTACAAGTTACAAATTGCAAGAGGGTGTAATAAACGAAGCAAATTAAGTTTTCTTATTAATCCCAATGTCTTTGAATTTCATGAACAATTTGTAAAGGGTTTATTATTAATATATATATATATAATTATAGATATCTTTATATATTATATAGAATAAATATAACTTAATAATGAGTGTCAGTAGTAGTATGATTGTTCAGTTACTATAAATGTTTAGCATTTAGTTCCCGGTATTGAAACCCAATCAATGTATAACAATAAATATAATATATTACATTATTTTATATCTAAGAATAATATACTAAATAATATACTAAATATATATATATATATATATAAATATATATTATGTATTATACTTGTATATTTTACAATCTGACAAGTGTAAGCGAAAAGAAAGAAATTATAATAAGTAGTATACAAACATAAAATAATTAATTCAATACCAGTATATAATCATATTATATTACATAACTTATGTAAATATATCTTACCCATTATATTAATTTTTAATTTCAATTTCAATTATATTAATGTTACCCATTTTATTAATTTCCTATACATGTTTTATAACTGCCCCATATTTACGGAATACACTACCACATATACTACGTTCTATAGAAGTATACTCAATCCACTAACTCATTTAAATTAATATTAAAAATTTATCTATTTACCACTGCATTTCCCTGATCACTATTTGTATCACTATTGTTTTCACTATTTAAAATCTTATAATAATATTGAGTACTTTCTGTATTCCTAGTGTTATTTATTATTAGTTATTTTATTTTAGTTTATGTTCCGTTATATTGTTTCTTGTTTTTACATTAGATGCTTGATTGTTATGGCACAAAGAGTCGTTAAAATATATTAAATTAAAATTAAATTAAATATATATTAGTTTTCTCAGTAAATACGTTGGGGAATAATTGACTGCAGGCAAGGATCATTTCAGCCAATTGAACTGCTCGTTGTATATTTTTTCTTTTAAGAGGAATTTCATAGTTTATATCATATAGATAATGTGGATACCTATTTATGTCCCAATAAAGGTATATCTTAGGTAATATATTTAGCGGAATATTAAAGAGTAATATATCATGATTTTACCATTTTATAACATTTAAAAAAATAGTAAAAAGAATGTTTATTATATTTTGTATTATGAATTATTCTAATTGAATATGTTAAGACGCCGTATAATTTATCATATATATATATATATATATATATATATATATATATATATATATATATATATATGTTGTTATACAAAATACTAATTTTATTTCATTTTACATTAGCATTCCTTAAAAATTCGGATGAATATCAATTTACTAATATTAATTGTTTGAGCAAAATAAGTCAGTATATATATATATGTATATAAGTATATTATATATATAATTACCTATTTATCAAATTAATACATATTATAAGATACTATATATATATATATATCATTGATTCTTGTGTTAGCATTCAAAGCGTAAAGACGTGTTTTTGCGCGCGCGCTCATCCGTGAATAAAATCAGATAAGTCGATATTTATATATTTACATTTATACAAACAATACATTTATAATATTAAATATCAAATAGTATTCTTACTATATGTATTCCTAATAATATAATTAACTTATAATATTATTTATACATAACTAATATATAGGTAATAAGTTATAGTTAATTTATTTATTAGTAACTAATAATTAGTTATATATATATAAAATGGATATTCATATATAAATGTGTAAACCTTGGTAGAATGTTTATATATGTATATTATTTCGTATAATATAAAATATCAAATATAAAACACATAATGGCAAATAGAATGACTAACTTAGAATTATCAGAGTCAATTAAAAATTATATTAAGGAATTATTTGATAATGACATAAAATTTGTATTAGAAGAAAATAATAAAATAATTAATGAATTAAAAAACACAGTAAATAATCTTGAGGAAAAAAATTTATAATTTTAATACTATTAATATAAAGGATAATGTTAAATCATATGCTGATATTGTAAATACTGAATTAGAAAATAATATTATAAATACAATTAATGATACAGTATCAAATAATTTAAAATCAATGAATGAAATAAAGTCACGTAGTAAAACAATTATATTACATAATGTAAAAAAAATAATTCATGATGATAAAAAAACTAAATATGACGAAGAATTTAAAACAGTATCTAATATACTTGAAACAATTTCGTCTATTAAAATTATAAAAATGCATAGAATAGGAAAAATCGATATTTATAAACCAGTACATGCATATAAAGTTAGACCTATAAAAATAATACTGAACACGGAAAATGAAAAAATCGATATTTTAGATAATGCTTTTAGATTAAAAAATACAATTTATAATAAAATTGGAACATCACATGAATTTGATAAAAATCAATTAAATACACAAAAGAAATTATTATCAGAAGCAAAAGATAAATCATCTGATACAATTGTATATAAAGTTAAATTTATTAACAATACTTTCAAAATGATAAAATTTAATATAATTAGTGAAACTAATAATGATTTGCCATAATTATAATATTAAAGATTATAATAGAATTACATATAATTTGAATACAGATATATCAGTCATTATATTTAATATAAGGAGTTTTAATAAAAATATTAATAACTTTTTAATATTACTTGATACTTTATATAATAAACCAGATATAATAATTATTACTGAAACTTGGTTAATAAATACTGATGACCCGTCAATTTATTTTAATAATTATAATATGTTTTTAAATAATCGTACACTAAAAATTAAAAAAAGAGGTGGGGGTGTTGCTATACTTGTAAATAAATCGTTAGATGTATGCATACATTACACATGTGTAATAGACGAATTAACTATTTCTATTATAGATGATATTGAAATATTATCAATACAAATAAAAAATACAACTAAACATATACAAATATTCTCAGCAAATTATAGATCTCCTAATAGTAATATTGATTTTTTTAATGATTTATTTTATAATATATATTCCACATTTTTAAATAATGAAATATATATGTGGTGATTTTATTATAGATTTATCAAAATGTTCATTAATTTCTAATAATTTTAAATATATACTAACACAATTAGGACTAACAGCTAATATAACAATACCGACTCATTATTCCAACTCAACTATTGATAATATACTTTCTTATAATGATCATATAACAAATAATGGAACCATTGATACTGATATAACAGATCATTGTATTTTATTTTTTATATTTACTTCATTTTCTCGGGTTAAAAAATGTGATAATAAAGTGATGTATATTAGAAATTTTAATCAACAAAATATTGAATATTTAAAAAATGATTTTATAAATATAAACTGGCAAATAGTATTATCGGAAATGACAGATCCATCTATATGTTATAATAATTTTATTAATATTTTAAATGATATAGTCAATAAAAATAGTCCTTTAATTAAAAAAAAAGCCAACATAAAGTATTTATACCCCGTGTAATCCTTGGCTAACTAATAAATTAAAGAATGCAATAAAAAAGAAAAATAAATTATTCAGTTTATATAAATTTACTAATTGCATGTATATACTAAATAGATATACAAAATTAAAGAATAAAATCAAGAAAAATATAAAACACGATAAAAATAATTACTATAAGCAACTTTTTTCACGTAATAAACAAGAAGACAATTGGAAAATAATTAATAAATTAATAAAAAGAAAATAAAATGAGTATCCATCTATATTTATTTATAAGAATATTGAAATATATGATGAAATAGATCAATGCAATTATTTTAATAAGTTTACTTTGCAACAATAGGAAAAACCATAAATAATGCTATTGAAATTTCATCAGAAAAAAATAGTTTTAAATAATTTTTAACAAATTATTCTAAACGTTTTTATTTTTTACCAATAACAAATAATGAAATTATTAATGTAGCAGATAGTATGAAGTCAAAAAACTCGAAATATATAAATAATTATAATATGTATTTAATAAAAGAAATTATATATGAAATATTGATTCCACTTAATCATTTATTTAATTTATGCATTGATAAATCAATATATCCGGATAATATGAAAGATGTAATAATTAAACCAATATATAAAAATAATAATATCCAATTAATTACTAATTATAGACCTATTTCTTTATTACCACAAATAAGTAAAATATTCGAAAAAATCATATATAATAGACTATCAAATTGTATACATAAAAATAATATAATTAATAATAATCAATATGGCTTCATACCAAACTCCAATACAACTTTATCATTAATAAATATACAACATTTTATTTTAAAAAATACTAATAATAATAAAAAAGTAGCAACAATATTTTAAATCTTAAAAAAGCTTTTGATGTAGTAGATCATAATATATTAATTGATAAATTAGAATCGTATGGATTCAGAGGTAAAATGAAAACATTTTTAAAAAGTTATTTATATAAAAGATATATTGTTACAAGAATAAATGATTCATTATCATCGAAGGATTGTATAGAATATGAAGTACCCCAAGGATCAGTTCTAGGGCCTCTTTTTTTATATTATTTATTAATGATATGCCAACTATTTTGAAAGATGCAGTCAATATTAATCTAAACTTATATGCAGATGATACATCACTTACAATATATGCAGACAACAATGAATTATTAACTAAATACCTACAATTGTATATCGATAAATTAGTATATTGGTTCAATATAAATAAACTAAAACTGAATATTGAAAAAACAAAAAGTTTACCTTTTATGAATGCTAGAATATTAAAAGATATATATATTGGAAATTCTAAAATTGAAATTGTAGGTAGCTACAAATTTCTAGGATTAATTTTAGATCAACATTTAACTTTTAAAAAAACATATAGAATATCTAGCTAATAAATTATCATCAATAATATATTTTATGAAAAAAATTTCGTTTTTAAGTACTGAAAATATGATTTTATTATATAACTCTTTTTTTTTATCTAATATTTCTTATGGCATAGAAATATGGGGAAATATCTATAAATCAAATATAAATATTATTATGTTATCGCCGAAGAAACTAACATGATGATAGCCAACACATTCTTCAGAAAGAGGACCGGTAAACTATGGACATTTATGTCAGACTCTACTGGTGCCAAAACTCAAGTGGACTACATTTTGATTAGACGAAAGTGGAAGAACAGCTTACATAACTGTGAAGCCTACAACAGTTTCAGCAGTGTTGGATCCGACCATCGAATTCTGACAGCAAAGTTAAAATTAAGTTTAAGAAAGAACTCAACTCAAGCTAAGAAAACACAATATGACTGGTCAATACTGAAGAATAAAGACGCTAGTACTGAATATAGCAAAGCTGTCAGAGAAAAATTTAACGAACTTCAATCTGAAAACACAACTGCAACAGAACTATATGAAAACTTTATAGAAGCTAATAATATCATATCAAAGAAGATGATTCCTAGAATAAGAGCAAACCGAAAAACTAACACTACTTATGATCATAGAATTCAAGAATTGAGAGAGAAAGTAGAAATTGCATACAGTAAACACACACTTTCAAATACAAATGAAAGCTATGAAGAACTAGTAAAAGCAAAAGATAACTTACGTAATATGTACATGAACATCGAGAGTAACGCACTACAAAAAGCCACAGAACAGGTAGAATTAACAAACCAAGAATCTAAACATTCTAAATGCTGGAAGTTAATTAACGAAATAACAGGCCGTAAAAACACCAAAAAAGGAATTATAAAGGCGAAAAGCAAAGAAGAGAGAGTCAAGATATGGTACGAACACTTCAAAAAATTACTGGGCAGTGACAGAAAAGGCGATGAAAACATATTAGTTAATACAGATCTCAATTTGGTTTTGAATGAAACACATAATATAGCTATAACAGCTTTTACTCTGGAAGAATATAGAAAAGTGACAGATAATCTTAAAGATGGTAAGGCTGCAGGACCTGATGATATAAGTCCAGAGATACTAAAGTACTGCAAATTTGACGACATCATACTAAACTTTGCAAATAATATACTATTTTTACAAGAAACACCAGCTCAATGGACATCAAGCAACATAAAGCCACTACCTAAATCTGGAGATCTAAGCGATGTAAATAACTACAGAGGAATAAGCTTATCAAGTATTGCTTCAAAGATAACAAACAAGATGATTCTGAACAGAATTCAACCTACAGTCGATAAATTGTTGAGGAATAACCAAAATGGATTTCGACCAGGTAGAGGAACCATTGCACATATATTAGCAATAAGACGACTCATAGAAGGAATTAAGACCAAAAATATTCAATCTATCATAACATTTGTGGATTTTAAAAAGGCTTTCGACAGCATCGACAGAGCAGTTCTATTCAAAATTCTCAAGATTTATGGAATTCCAGAAATACTAATAAGAGCTATAAAATCTCTTCACAGTAACTCAAAAGCGCAAGTAATAACGCCTGATGGAATCACTGAAACTTTCCTTATTCAAAACGGAGTACTGCAAGGAGACACTCTAGCTCCATTCCTATTCATTATAGCTTTAGACTATGCTATGCGACTAGCAATAGATGGACGAGAGAGCGAAATAGGTTTTGAAATAGCAAGAAAGAAAAGTAGGAGACATCCAGCAGTAAATGTTACAGATTTCAGCTATGCAGACGACGTAGCTCTTATTAGTAAAAATATTGAAGAAGCACAAATACTGCTTCAGAGAGTAGAAGAAGAATGTGGAAATATAGGTCTAAAGATAAACTGTAAAAAGACAGAAGCCATGTATTTCGGTATAGACAATAACCAACATATACACACCATACTCAATAATGAAATCAAAATAGTAGATAACTTTAAATATCTAGGGTCATGGATGCAAAGCTCAGAAAAAGACTTCAATATTCGTAAAGCACTAGCCTGGTCAGCCGCTAATAAGATGAAGAAATTATGGAAATCAAGCATAAGAGACTCACTTAAAGTTAGAATATTCAGGGCTATGATTGAAACAATATACACATATGGTGCTGAAACATGGACAACTACAAAAACTATGAATAAACGAATAGATGGATGTTACACCAGACTTCTCCGAATGGCTTTAAACATATCCTGGAAAGATAAAATCAATAACATAACGCTATATAATGGACTCTCAAGAATATCTGAAGTAATAAAAGAAAGAAGACTAAAACTTGCAGGTCATTTGATGAGACACGACAACGAAATGGCTCATAAACTTGTCCTATGGGAACCGACAAATGGTAGTGCAAGAAGAGGTCGCAAAACCATCACTTTTGTAGATAATCTAAGAGAAGACATAGGACTAGACGATATAAATGAGATAAAGACGATGATGTTGGACAGAGATGTTTGGAGAGATAAGGCAAAGAAGAGTCGAGCGAGAGCTCGACATAAGTAAGTAAGTATTATGTTATTGCAAAAAAAAATTATCAGAATTATTAACAAAAAAATCTTAAATTTAAATCTATTACCTTTAATCAGATTATCAAATACATCTGAATTATTTATTAGTAATAATATTCTAAAATTAAATGATCTGGTGATGTTTAGAAATATTATATTAATTTATAAATTGCTAAATAAAAATTACAAAATTGATTTTAATGAATAATTTACATTAAATAAACGTAATGATAGATTCATTTTACCATTAGTGAAAACTACAAAATACCAAAATACAATATTCTTCAAAGGTATAAAGTATTATAATGATATAATATGTGGTAATATTCTTAAAAAAAATAAAATAACAAATATAAATAAATTAAAAAAAGTTATGAAATTGTTTTTCGTTAACCAATATAAAATATAACACTTATGTGTGATGTTTAATAATATTAAAAATATATTATTACTTCTAATATTATATTGTAAATTAAACAAATATTTTATATTATAATACTTTATTAAAAAATCAGTATTAAATAGGTATTTCTCCATATCAATTTTACATTTTTACATATTTTACATTTTTATATATTTTACATCATATAACTAATAAAAAAAAAAAAAAACAGTATTACAAATTAGAAGTATTAAAAACATAAAAAAAAACAGTATTAAATGTTTAAAAAATTTTAAAATTACTATTTATCAAAACTATTTTATATTTATTTTTCAAATTTTACGTTTTATATATTTAACTTTACATAACTAATAAAAAAAAAAAAAAAACTAAACAGTATTAAAAATTAAAAGTATTAAAATAATAAAAAACAGTATTAGAATTAAAACAATTATAAACAGTATTAATAACCTATAGTAACCTACAATTATATATATATATTAATATTATTAAAATTGACATAAAATATGTGATACAAATATTTAGATTCTTTATAAATATTATATTACAATTATGAAAAATGTATTAATTATATTTTATACTTTGTTTTGGATGCTAACATGGGAATCAACTATTTGTTTTAGTATTGTTTTATTCTTTCTTTTATATTTTGTTTTATGACATTACACTACTGTTAGGAGATATCGAATTAAAAAAGCTCATCGCTTTCACTGATTCTCCTTAGACATTGTCTATAAACTGAATTCATTCATTCATTCATTTCAAGCCATAAGAGGTAACTAAATATAATTATTATTATGATTATTATTAAATGTTATTATTATAAATTATTAACTATTAAATAATCCTTATAATGAAATTCAATAATGTTGTAAAGAGTATTCTTATTTAAATTTAAAACAAACAGTAATAATATTATTTTTTCATATTCAAAAAATCTATTATCATAACAGATCCATACCAATCTGTTAAAGAGTTCATCTGCAATATCGAACTGCTAAATAGATCGTTTGTCATGCCAATCTGCTAAAGAGTTTGCAGCCGTGTTGATATTCTAAAGAATTGGTGCCGTGTCGAGCTACTAAAGAGTTTGCATACCATGTCAATCCATAATAGAACTCCTGAATTCTATCAGATTTCATATTGCAATTCACGCCATAAGAGGTAACTCGTTATAATTATTATTTTAATTATAATTAAATGTTATTATTATAAATTAGTAACTATTAAATAATCCTCATAATGAAATTCAATAATTTTTTAACAAGTATTCTTATTTAAATTAAAAACATATGTTGTATAATAATATTTTTTCATATTCAAAAAATCGATTATCATAACAGATCTATGCCAATATGTTAAAGAGTTCATCTGCAATTTCGAACTGCTAAATAGGTCGTATGTTATAATAATCTGCTAAAGAGTTTGCTGCCGTGTCGAGCTACTAAAAAGTTTGCATACCATGTCAAGCCATAATTTAACTCCTAAATTCTATCAGATTTCATACTCCATTTCACGCCGTTAGAGGTAACTCAATATAATTATTATTATGATTATTATTAAATGTTATTATCATACATTATTAACTATTAAATAATCTTAATAATTAAATTCAATAATGTTGTAAAGAGTATTCTTATTTAAATTTAAAACAAACAGTGATAATATTATTTTTTCATATTCAAAACATCTATTATCATAACAGATCCATGCTAATCTGTTAAAGAATTCACCTGTAATGTCGAACTGATAAAGAAGTCGTATGTCATGACAATCTGCTAAATAGTTTGCAGCCGTGTCGAGATGCTAAATAGTTTGCTGCCGTTTCGAGCTGCTAAAGAGTTTGATGCCGTGTCGAGCTTCTAAATAGTTTGCATACCATGTCAAGCCATAATTTAACTCGTGAATTCTATCAGATGTCATACTGCATTTCACGCCGTTAGAAGTAATTCAATATAATTATTATTATGATTATTATTATATGTTATTATTATCAATTATTAATTATTAAATAATCCTCATAATGAAATTCAATAATGTTGTAGAGTATTCTTATTTAAATTTAAAACAAACAGTGCTAATATTATTTTTTCATATTCAAAAAATCTATTATAACAGATCCATGCCAATCTATTAAAGAATTCATCTGCAATTTCGAACTGATAAAGAGGTCGTATGTCATGACAATCTGCTAAAGAGTTTACTGCCGTGTCGAGCTGCTAAAGAGTTTGCATACCATGTCAAGCCATAATAGAACTCGTGAATTCTATCAGATGTCATACTGCATTTCACGCCGTTAGAAGTAATTCAATATAATTATTATTATGATTATTATTAAATGTTATTATTATCAATTATTAACTATTAAATAATCCTCATAATGATATTCAATAATGTTGTAGAGTATTCTTATTTAAATTTAAAACAAACAGTGATAATATTATTTTTTCATATTCAAAAAATCTATTATCATAACAGATCCATGCTAATCTGTTAAAGAATTCATCTGTAATGTCGAATTGATAAAGAAGTCGTATGTCATGACAATCTGCTAAAGAGTTTGCAGCCGTGTCGAGATGCTAAAGAGTTTGCTGCCGTTTCGAGATACTAAAGAGTTTGATGCCGTATCGAGCTTCTAAATAGTTTGCATACCATGTCAAGCCATAATTTAACTCGTGAATTCTATCAGATTTCATACTCCATTTAACGCCGTTAGAGGTAACTCAATATAATTATTATTATGATTATTATTAAATGTTATTATTATCAATTATTAACTATTAAATAATCCTCATAATGAAATTCAATAATGTTGTAAAGAGTATTCTTATTTAAATTTAAAACAAACAGTGCTAATATTATTTTTTCATATTCAAAAAATCTATTATAACAGATCCATGACAATTTATTAAATAATTCAGCTGCAATGTCGAACTGCTAAAGAGGTCGTTTTTCATGCCAATCTGCTAAATAGTTTGCTGCCGTTTCGAACTGCTAAAGAGTTTACTGCCGTGTCGAGCTGCTAAAGAGTTTGCATACCATGTCAAGCCATAATAGAACTCGTGAATTCTATCAGATTTCATACTGCATTTCACGCCGTTAGAAGTAACTCAATATAATTATTATTATGATTATTATTATATGTTATTATTATCAATTATTAATTATTAAATAATCCTCATAATGAAATTCAATAATGTTGTAGAGTATTCTTATTTAAATTTAAAACAAACAGTGATAATATTATTTTTTCATATTCAAAAAATCTATTATCATAACAGATCCATGCTAATCTGTTAAAGAATTCATCTGTAATGTCGAATTGATAAAGAAGTCGTATGTCATGACAATCTGCTAAATAGTTTGCTGCCGTTTCGAGCTGCTAAAGAGTTTACTGCCGTGTCGAGCTGCTAAAGAGTTTGCATACCATGTCAAGCCATAATAGAACTCGTGAATTCTATCAGATGTCGTACTGCATTTCACGCCGTTAGAAGTAATTCAATATAATTATTATTATGATTATTATTATATGTTACTATTATCAATTATTAACTATTAAATAATCTTCATTATGAAATTCAATAATGTTTAAAGAGTATTCTTATTTAAATTTAAAACAAACAGTGATGGTATTATTTTTTCATATTCAAAAAATCTATTATCATAACAGATCCATGCCAATATGTTAACGAGTTCATCTGCAATGTCGAACTGCTAAATAGATCGTTTGTCATGCCAATCTGCTAAAGAATTTGTAGTCGTGTCGAGATGCTAAAGAGTTTACTGCCGTGTCGAGCTACTAATGAGTTTGCATACCATATCAAGCCATAATATAACTCGTGAATTCTATCAGATTTCATACTGCATTTCACGCCGTTAGAAGTAACTCAATATAATTATTATTATGATTATTATTATATGTTATTATTATCAATTATTAACTATTAAATAATCCTCATAATGAAATTCAATAATGTTGAAGAGTTTTCTTATTTAAATTTAAAACAAACAGTGATAATATTATTTTTTCATATTCAAAAAATCTATTATCATAACAGATCCATGCTAATCTGTTAAAGAATTAATCTGTAATGTCGAACTGATAAAGAGGTCGTATGTCATGACAATCTGCTAAAGAGTTTGCTGCCGTGTCGAGCTGCTAAACAGTTAGCATACCATGTTAAGCCATAATAGAACTCGTGAATTCTATCAGATGTCATACTGCATTTCACGCCGTTAGAGGTAACTCAATATAATTATTATTATGATTATTATTAAATGTTATTATTATCAATTATTAACTATTAAATAATCCTCATTATGAAATTCAATAATGTTGTAAATAGTATTCTTATTTAAATTTAAAACAATCAGTGATAATATTATTTTTTCATATTCAAAAAATCTATTATCATAACAGATCCATACTAATCTGTTAAATAATTCAGCTGCAATGTCGAACTGCTAAATAGGTCGTTTTTCATGCCAATCTGCTAAATAGTTTGCTGCCGTTTCGAGCTGCTAAAGAGTTTACTGCCGTGTCGAGCTACTAATGAGTTTGCATACCATGTCAAGCCATAATAGAACTCGTGAATTCTATCAGATGTCATACTGCATTTCACGCCGTTAGAAGTAATTCAATATAATTATTATTATGATTATTATTATATGTTATTATTATCAATTATTAATTATTAAATAATCCTCATAATGAAATTCAATAATGTTGTAGAGTATTCTTATTTAAATTTAAAACAAACAGTGATAATATTATTTTTTCATATTCAAAAAATCTATTATCATAACAGATCCATGCTAATCTGTTAAAGAATTCATCTGTAATGTCGAACTGATAAAGAGGTCGTATGTCATGACAATCTGCTAAAGAGTTTGCAGCCGTGTCGAGATGCTAAAGAGTTTGCTGCCGTTTCGAGATGCTAAAGAGTTTGATGCTGTGTCGAGCTTCTAAATAGTTTGCATACCATGTCAAGCTATAATTTAACTCGTGAATTCTATCAGATGTCATACTTCATTTCATGCCGTTAGAGGTAACTCAATATAATTATTATTATGATTATTATTAAATGTTATTATTATCAATTATTAACTATTAAATAATCCTCATAATGAAATTCAATAATGTTGTAAAGAGTATTCTTATTTAAATTTAAAACAAACAGTGATAATATTATTTTTTCATATTCAAAACATCTATTATCATAACAGATCCATGCTAATCTGTTAAAGAATTAATCTGTAATGTCGAACTGATAAAGAAGTCGTATGTCATGACAATCTGCTAAAGAGTTTGCAGCCGTGTCGAGATGCTAAAGAGTTTGCTGCCGTTTCGAGATGCTAAAGAGTTTGATGCCGTGTCGAGCTTCTAAATAGTTTGCATACCATGTCAAGCCATAATTTAACTCGTGAATTCTATCAGATGTCATACTGCATTTCACGCCGTTAGAAGTAATTCAATATAATTATTATTATGATTATTATTATATGTTATTATTATCAATTATTAACTATTAAATAATCCTCAAAATGAAATTCAATAATGTTGTAAAGAGTATTCTTATTTAAATTTAAAACAAACAGTGCTAATATTATTTTTTCATATTCAAAAAATCTATTATAACAGATCCATGCCAATGTATTAAATAATTCAGCTGCAATGTCGAACTGCTAAAGAGGTCGTTTTTCATGCCAATCTGCTAAATAGTTTGCTGCCGTTTCGAGCTGCTAAAGAGTTTACTGCCGTGTCGAGCTGCTAAAGAGTTTGCATACCATGTCAAGCCATAATAGAACTCGTGAATTCTATCAGATGTCGTACTGAATTTCACGCCGTTAGAAGTAATTCAATATAATTATTATTATGATTATTATTATATGTTACTATTATCAATTATTAACTATTAAATAATCTTCATTATGAAATTCAATAATGTTTAAAGAGTATTCTTATTTAAATTTAAAACAAACAGTGATAATATTATTTTTTCATATTCAAAAAATCTATTATCATAACAGATCCATGCTAATCTGTTAAAGAATTCATCTGTAATGTCGAATTGATAAAGAAGTCGTATGTCATGACAATCTGCTAAATAGTTTGCTGCCGTTTCGAGCTGCTAAAGAGTTTACTGCCGTGTCGAGCTGCTAAAGAGTTTGCATACCATGTCAAGCCATAATAGAACTCGTGAATTCTATCAGATTTCATACTGCATTTCACGCCGTTAGAAGTAACTCAATATAATTATTATTATGATTATTATTATATGTTATTATTATCAATTATTAATTATTAAATAATCCTCATAATGAAATTCAATAATGTTGTAGAGTATTCTTATTTAAATTTAAAACAAACAGTGATAATATTATTTTTTCATATTCAAAAAATCTATTATCATAACAGATCCATGCTAATCTGTTAAAGAATTCATCTGTAATGTCGAATTGATAAAGAAGTCGTATGTCATGACAATCTGCTAAATAGTTTGCTGCCGTTTCGAGCTGCTAAAGAGTTTACTGCCGTGTCGAGCTGCTAAAGAGTTTGCATACCATGTCAAGCCATAATAGAACTCGTGAATTCTATCAGATTTCATACTGCATTTCACGCCGTTAGAAGTAACTCAATGTAATTATTATTATGATTATTATTATATGTTATTATTATCAATTATTAATTATTAAATAATCCTCATAATGAAATTCAATAATGTTGTAGAGTATTCTTATTTAAATTTAAAACAAACAGTGATAATATTATTTTTTCATATTCAAAAAATCTATTATCATAACAGATCCATGCTAATCTGTTAAAGAATTCATCTGTAATGTCGAATTGATAAAGAAGTCGTATGTCATGACAATCTGCTAAATAGTTTGCTGCCGTTTCGAGCTGCTAAAGAGTTTACTGCCGTGTCGAGCTGCTAAAGAGTTTGCATACCATGTCAAGCCATAATAGAACTCGTGAATTCTATCAGATTTCATACTGCATTTCACGCCGTTAGAAGTAACTCAATATAATTATTATTATGATTATTATTATATGTTATTATTATCAATTATTAATTATTAAATAATCCTCATAATGAAATTCAATAATGTTGTAGAGTATTCTTATTTAAATTTAAAACAAACAGTGATAATATTATTTTTTCATATTCAAAAAATCTATTATCATAACAGATCCATGCTAATCTGTTAAAGAATTCATCTGTAATGTCGAATTGATAAAGAAGTCGTATGTCATGACAATCTGCTAAATAGTTTGCTGCCGTTTCGAGCTGCTAAAGAGTTTACTGCCGTGTCGAGCTGCTAAAGAGTTTGCATACCATGTCAAGCCATACTAGAACTCGTGAATTCTATCAGATGTCGTACTGCATTTCACGCCGTTAGAAGTAATTCAATATAATTATTATTATGATTATTATTATATGTTACTATTATCAATTATTAACTATTAAATAATCTTCATTATGAAATTCAATAATGTTTAAAGAGTATTCTTATTTAAATTTAAAACAAACAGTGATAATATTATTTTTTCATATTCAAAAAATCTATTATCATAACAGATCCATGCTAATCTGTTAAAGAATTAATCTGTAATGTCGAACTGATAAAGAGGTCGTATGTCATGACAATCTGCTAAAGAGTTTGCTGCCGTGTCGAGCTGCTAAACAGTTAGCATACCATGTTAAGCCATAATAGAACTCGTGAATTCTATCAGATGTCATACTGCATTTCACGCCGTTAGAGGTAACTCAATATAATTATTATTATGATTATTATTAAATGTTATTATTATCAATTATTAACTATTAAATAATCCTCATTATGAAATTCAATAATGTTGTAAATAGTATTCTTATTTAAATTTAAAACAATCAGTGATAATATTATTTTTTCATATTCAAAAAATCTATTATCATAACAGATCCATACTAATCTGTTAAATAATTCAGCTGCAATGTCGAACTGCTAAATAGGTCGTTTTTCATGCCAATCTGCTAAATAGTTTGCTGCCGTTTCGAGCTGCTAAAGAGTTTACTGCCGTGTCGAGCTACTAATGAGTTTGCATACCATGTCAAGCCATAATAGAACTCGTGAATTCTATCAGATGTCATACTGTATTTCACGCCGTTAGAAGTAATTCAATATAATTATTATTATGATTATTATTATATGTTATTATTATCAATTATTAATTATTAAATAATCCTCATAATGAAATTCAATAATGTTGTAGAGTATTCTTATTTAAATTTAAAACAAACAGTGATAATATTATTTTTTCATATTCAAAAAATATATTATCATAACAGATCCATGCTAATCTGTTAAAGAATTCATCTGTAATGTCGAACTGATAAAGAGGTCGTATGTCATGACAATCTGCTAAAGAGTTTGCAGCCGTGTCGAGATGCTAAAGAGTTTGCTGCCGTTTCGAGATGCTAAAGAGTTTGATGCTGTGTCGAGCTTCTAAATAGTTTGCATACCATGTCAAGCTATAATTTAACTCGTGAATTCTATCAGATGTCATACTTCATTTCATGCCGTTAGAGGTAACTCAATATAATTATTATTATGATTATTATTAAATGTTATTATTATCAATTATTAACTATTAAATAATCCTCATAATGAAATTCAATAATGTTGTAAAGAGTATTCTTATTTAAATTTAAAACAAACAGTGATAATATTATTTTTTCATATTCAAAACATCTATTATCATAACAGATCCATGCTAATCTGTTAAAGAATTCATCTGTAATGTCGAACTGATAAAGAAGTCGTATGTCATGACAATCTGCTAAAGAGTTTGCAGCCGTGTCGAGATGCTAAAGAGTTTGCTGCCGTTTCGAGATGCTAAAGAGTTTGATGCCGTGTCGAGCTTCTAAATAGTTTGCATACCATGTCAAGCCATAATTTAACTCGTGAATTCTATCAGATGTCATACTGCATTTCACGCCGTTAGAAGTAATTCAATATAATTATTATTATGATTATTATTATATGTTATTATTATCAATTATTAACTATTAAATAATCCTCAAAATGAAATTCAATAATGTTGTAAAGAGTATTCTTATTTAAATTTAAAACAAACAGTGCTAATATTATTTTTTCATATTCAAAAAATCTATTATAACAGATCCATGCCAATGTATTAAATAATTCAGCTGCAATGTCGAACTGCTAAAGAGGTCGTTTTTCATGCCAATCTGCTAAATAGTTTGCTGCCGTTTCGAGCTGCTAAAGAGTTTACTGCCGTGTCGAGCTGCTAAAGAGTTTGCATACCATGTCAAGCCATAATAGAACTCGTGAATTCTATCAGATGTCGTACTGCATTTCACGCCGTTAGAAGTAATTCAATATAATTATTATTATGATTATTATTATATGTTACTATTATCAATTATTAACTATTAAATAATCTTCATTATGAAATTCAATAATGTTTAAAGAGTATTCTTATTTAAATTTAAAACAAACAGTGATGGTATTATTTTTTCATATTCAAAAAATCTATTATCATAACAGATCCATGCCAATATGTTAACGAGTTCATCTGCAATGTCGAACTGCTAAATAGATCGTTTGTCATGCCAATCTGCTAAAGAATTTGTAGCCGTGTCGAGATGCTAAAGAGTTTACTGCCGTGTCGAGCTACTAATGAGTTTGCATACCATATCAAGCCATAATATAACTCGTGAATTCTATCAGATTTCATACTGCATTTCACGCCGTTAGAAGTAACTCAATATAATTATTATTATGATTATTATTATATGTTATTATTATCAATTATTAACTATTAAATAATCCTCATAATAAATTCAATAATGTTGTAAAGAGTATTCTTATTTAAATTTAAAACAAACAGTGCTAATATTATTTTTTCATATTCAAAAAATCTATTATAACAGATCCATGCCAATCTATTAAAGAATTCATCTGCAATTTCGAACTGATAAAGAGGTCGTATGTCATGACAATCTGCTAAAGAGTTTACTGCCGTGTCGAGCTACTAATGAGTTTGCATACAATGTCAAGCCATAATAGAACTCGTGAATTCTATCAGATGTCATACTGCATTTCACGCCGTTAGAGGTAACTCAATATAATTATTATTATGATTATTATTAAATGTTATTATTATCAATTATTAACTATTAAATAATCCTCATAATGAAATTCAATAATGTTGTAAAGAGTATTCTTATTTAAATTTAAAACAAACAGTGATAATATTATTTTTTCATATTCAAAACATCTATTATCATAACAGATCCATGCTAATCTGTTAAAGAATTCATCTGTAATGTCGAACTGATAAAGAAGTCGTATGTCATGACAATCTGCTAAAGAGTTTGCAGCCGTGTCGAGATGCTAAAGAGTTTGCTGCCGTTTCGAGATGCTAAAGAGTTTGATGCCGTGTCGAGCTTCTAAATAGTTTTCATACCATGTCAAGCCATAATTTAACTCGTGAATTCTATCAGATGTCATACTGCATTTCACGCCGTTAGAAGTAATTCAATATAATTATTATTATGATTATTATTATATGTTATTATTATCAATTATTAATTATTAAATAATCCTCATAATGAAATTCAATAATGTTGTAGAGTATTCTTATTTAAATTTAAAACAAACAGTGATAATATTATTTTTTCATATTCAAAAAATCTATTATCATAACAGATCCATGCTAATCTGTTAAAGAATTCATCTATAATGTCGAATTGATAAAGAAGTCGTATGTCATGACAATCTGCTAAAGAGTTTGCAGCCGTGTCGAGATGCAAAAGAGTTTGCTGCCGTTTCGAGATGCTAAAGAGTTTGATGCTGTGTCGAGCTTCTAAATAGTTTGCATACCATGTCAAGCTATACTTTAACTCGTGAATTCTATCAGATGTCATACTTCATTTCACGCCGTTAGAGGTAACTCAATATAATTATTATTATGATTATTATTAAATGTTATTATTATCAATTATTAACTATTAAATAATCCTCATAATGAAATTCAATAATATTTTAAAGAGTATTCTTATTTAAATTTAAAACAAACAGTGCTAATATTATTTTTTCATATTCAAAAAATCTATTATAACAGATCCATGACAATCTATTAAAGAATTCATCTGCAATTTCGAACTGATAAAGAGGTCGTATGTCATGACAATCTGCTAAAGAGTTTTCTGCCGTGTCGAGCTGCTAAAGAGTTTGCATACCATGTCAAGCCATAATAGAACTCGTGAATTCTATCAGATTTCATACTCCATTTCACGCAATTAGAGGTAACTCAATATAATTATTATTATGATAATTATTAAATGTTATTATCATAAATTATTAACTATTAAATAATCTTAATAATTAAATTCAATAATGTTGTAAAGAGTATTCTTATTTAAATTTAAAACAAAGTGATAATATTATTTTTTCATATTCAAAACATCTATTATCATAATAGATCCATGCTAATCTGTTAAAGAATTCATCTGTAATGTCGAACTGATAAAGAGGTCGTATGTCATGACAATCTGCTAAAGAGTTTGCAGCCGTGTCGAGATGCTAAAGAGTTTGCTGCCGTTTCGAGATGCTAAAGAGTTTGATCCCGTGTCGAGCTTCTAAATAGTTTGCATACCATGTCAAGCCATAATTTAACTCCTAAATTCTATCAGATTTCATACTGCATTTCATTTTTAGAGGTATCTCAATATAATTATTATTATGATTATTATTAAATGTTATTATTATTATCAATTATTAACTATTAAATAATCCTCATTATGCAATTCAATAATGTTGTAAAGAGTATTCTTATTTAAATTTAAAACAAACAGTGATAATATTATTTTTTCATATTCAAAAAATCTATTATCATAACAGATCCATGCTAATCTGTTAAAGAATTCATCTGTAATGTCGAATTGATAAAGAAGTCGTATGTCATGACAATCTGCTAAATAGTTTGCTGCCGTTTCGAGCTGCTAAAGAGTTTACTGCCGTGTCGAGCTGCTAAAGAGTTTGCATACCATGTCAAGCCATAATAGAACTCGTGAATTCTATCAGATGTCGTACTGCATTTCACGCCGTTAGAAGTAATTCAATATAATTATTATTATTATTATTATATGTTACTATTATCAATTATTAACTATTAAATAATCTTCATTATGAAATTCAATAATGTTTAAAGAGTATTCTTATTTAAATTTAAAACAAACAGTGATGGTATTATTTTTTCATATTCAAAAAATCTATTATCATAACAGATCCATGCCAATATGTTAACGAGTTCATCTGCAATGTCGAACTGCTAAATAGATCGTTTGTCATGCCAATCTGCTAAAGAGTTTGTAGCCGTGTCGAGATGCTAAAGAGTTTACTGCCGTGTCGAGCTACTAATGAGTTTGCATACCATATCAAGCCATAATATAACTCGTGAATTCTATCAGATTTCATACTGCATTTCACGCCGTTAGAAGTAACTCAATATAATTATTATTATGATTATTATTATATGTTATTATTATCAATTATTAACTATTAAATAATCCTCATAATGAAATTCAATAATGTTGTAAAGAGTATTCTTATTTAAATTTAAAACAAACAGTGCTATTATTATTTTTTCATATTCAAAAAATCTATTATAACAGATCCATGCCAATCTATTAAAGAATTCATCTGCAATTTCGAAATGATAAAGAGGTCGTATGTCATGACAATCTGCTAAATAGTTTACTGCCGTTTCGAGCTGCTAAAGAGTTTACTGCCGTGTCGAGCTGCTAAAGAGTTTGCATACCATGTCAAGCCATAATAGAACTCGTGAATTCTATCAGATTTCATACTGCATTTCACGCCGTTAGAAGTAACTCAATATAATTATTATTATGATTATTATTATATGTTATTATTATCAATTATTAATTATTAAATAATCCTCATAATGAAATTCAATAATGTTGTAGAGTATTCTTATTTAAATTTAAAACAAACAGTGATAATATTATTTTTTCATATTCAAAAAATCTATTATCATAACAGATCCATGCTAATCTGTTAAAGAATTCATCTGTAATGTCGAATTGATAAAGAAGTCGTATGTCATGACAATCTGCTAAATAGTTTGCTGCCGTTTCGAGCTGCTAAAGAGTTTACTGCCGTGTCGAGCTGCTAAAGAGTTTGCATACCATGTCAAGCCATAATAGAACTCGTGAATTCTATCAGATGTCGTACTGCATTTCACGCCGTTAGAAGTAATTCAATATAATTATTATTATGATTATTATTATATGTTACTATTATCAATTATTAACTATTAAATAATCTTCATTATGAAATTCAATAATGTTTAAAGAGTATTCTTATTTAAATTTAAAACAAACAGTGATGGTATTATTTTTTCATATTCAAAAAATCTATTATCATAACAGATCCATGCCAATATGTTAACGAGTTCATCTGCAATGTCGAACTGCTAAATAGATCGTTTGTCATGCCAATCTGCTAAAGAATTTGTAGCCGTGTCGAGATGCTAAAGAGTTTACTGCCGTGTCGAGCTACTAATGAGTTTGCATACCATATCAAGCAATAATATAACTCGTGAATTCTATCAGATTTCATACTGCATTTCACGCCGTTAGAAGTAACTCAATATAATTATTATTATGATTATTATTATATGTTATTATTATCAATTATTAACTATTAAATAATCCTCATAATGAAATTCAATAATGTTGTAAAGAGTATTCTTATTTAAATTTAAAACAAACAGTGCTAATATTATTTTTTCATATTCAAAAAATCTATTATAACAGATCTATGCCAATCTATTAAAGAATTCATCTGCAATTTCGAACTTATAAAGAGGTCGTATGTCATGACAATCTGCTAAAGAGTTTACTGCCGTGTCGAGCTGCTAAAGAGTTTGCATACCATGTCAAGCCATAATAGAACTCGTGAATTCTATCAGATGTCATACTGCATTTCACGCCGTTAGAAGTAATTCAATATAATTATTATTATGATTATTATTATATGTTATTATTATCAATTATTAATTATTAAATAATCCTCATAATGAAATTCAATAATGTTGTAGAGTTTTCTTATTTAAATTTAAAACAAACAGTGATAATATTATTTTTTCATATTCAAAAAATCTATTATCATAACAGATCCATGCTAATCTGTTAAAGAATTAATCTGTAATGTCGAACTGATAAAGAGGTCGTATGTCATGACAATCTGCTAAAGAGTTTGCTGCCGTGTCGAGATGCAAAAGAGTTTGCTGCCGTTTCGAGATGCTAAAGAGTTTGATGCTGTGTCGAGCTTCTAAATAGTTTGCATACCATGTCAATCTATAATTTAACTCGTGAATTCTATCAGATGTCATACTTCATTTCACGCCGTTAGAGGTAACTCAATATAATTATTATTATGATTATTATTAAATGTTATTATTATCAATTATAAACTATTAAATAATCCTCATAATGAAATTCAATAATGTTGTAAAGAGTATTCTTATTTAAATTTAAAACAAACAGTGCTAATATTATTTTTTCATATTCAAAAAATCTATTATAACAGATCCATGACAATCTATTAAAGAATTCATCTGCAATTTCGAACTGATAAAGAGGTCGTATGTCATGACAATCTGCTAAAGAGTTTACTGCCGTGTCGAGCTGCTAAAGAGTTTGCATACCATGTCAAGCCATAATAGAACTCGTGAATTCTATCAGATGTCATATTGCATTTCACGCCGTTAGAAGTAATTCAATATAATTATTATTATGATTATTATTATATGTTATTATTATCAATTATTAATTATTAAATAATCCTCATAATGAAATTCAATAATGTTGTAGAGTTTTCTTATTTAAATTTAAAACAAACAGTGATAATATTATTTTTTCATATTCAAAAAATCTATTATCATAACAGATCCATGCTAATCTGTTAATGAATTCATCTGTAATGTCGAACTGATAAAGAGGTCGTATGTCATGACAATCTGCTAAAGAGTTTGCAGCCGTGTCGAGATGCTAAAGAGTTTGCTGCAGTTTCGAGATGCTAAAGAGTTTGCTGCCGTGTCGAGCTGCTAAAGAGTTTGCATACCATGTCAAGCCATAATTTAACTCGTGAATTCTATCAGATGTCATACTGCATTTCACGCCGTTAGAAGTAATTCAATATAATTATTATTATGATTATTATTATATGTTATTATTATCAATTATTAATTATTAAATAATCCTCATAATGAAATTCAATAATGTTGTAGAGTATTCTTATTTAAATTTAAAACAAACAGTGATAATATTATTTTTTCATATTCAAAACATATATTATCATAACAGATCCATGCTAATCTGTTAAAGAATTCATCTGTAATGTCGAACTGATAAAGAAGTCGTATGTCATGACAATATGCTAAAGAGTTTGCAGCCGTGTCGAGATGCTAAAGAGTTTGATGCTGTTTCGAGATGCTAAAGAGTTTGATGCCGTGTCGAGCTTCTAAATAGTTTGCATACCATGTCAAGCCATAATTTAACTCCTAAATTCTATCAGATTTCATACTGCATTTCATTTTTAGAGGTAACTCAATATAATTATTATTATGATTATTATTAAATGTTATTATTATTATCAATTATTAACTATTAAATAATCCTCATTATGAAATTCAATAATGTTGTAAAGAGTATTCTTATTTAAATTTAAAACATACAGTGATAATATTATTTTTTCATATTCAAAAAATCTATTATCATAACAGATCCATGCTAATCTGTTAAAGAATTCATCTGTAATGTCGAATTGATAAAGAAGTCGTATGTCATGACCATCTGCTAAATAGTGTGATGCCGTTTCGAGCTGCTAAAGAGTTTACTGCCGTGTCGAGCTGCAAAGAGTTTGCATACCATGTCAAGCCATAATAGAACTCGTGAATTCTATCAGATGTCGTACTGCATTTCACGCCGTTAGAAGTAATTCAATATAATTATTATTATGATTATTATTATATGTTACTATTATCAATTATTAACTATTAAATAATCCTCATAATGAAATTCAATAATGTTGTAAATAGTATTATTATTTAAATTTAAAACAAACAGTGATAATATTATTTTTTCATATACAAAAAATCTATTATCATAACAGATCCATGCTAATCTGTTAAAGAATTCATCTGTAATGTCGAACTGATAAAGAGGTCGTATGTCATGACAATCTGCTAAAGAGTTTGCAGCCGTGTCGAGATGCTAAAGAGTTTGCTGCCGTTTCGAGATGCTAAAGAGTTTGATCCCGTGTCGAGCTTCTAAATAGTTTGCATACCATGTCAAGCCATAATTTAACTCCTAAATTATATCAGATTTCATACTCCATTTCACGCCATTAGAGGTAACTCAATATAATTATTATTATGATTATTATTAAATGTTATTATTATCAATTTTTAACTATTAAATAATCCTCATTATGAAATTCAATAATGTTGTAAAGAGTATTCTTATTTAAATTTAAAACAAACAGTGATAATATTATTTTTTCATATTCAAAACATCTATTATCCTAACAGATCCATGCTAATCTGTTAAAGAATTCATCTGTAATGTCGAATTGATAAAGAAGTCGTATGTCATGACAATCTGCTAAAGAGTTTGCAGCCGTGTCGAGATGCTAAAGAGTTTGCATACCATGTCAAGACATAATAGAACTCGTGAATTCTATCAGATGTCATACTGCATTTCACGCCGTTAGAAGTAATTCAATATAATTATTATTATGATTATTATTATATGTTATTATTATCAATTATTAATTATTAAATAATCCTCATAATGAAATTCAATAATGTTGTAGAGTATTCTTATTTAAATTTAAAACAAACAGTGATAATATTATTTTTTCATATTCAAAAAATCTATTATCATAACAGATCCATGCTAATATGTTAAAGAATTCATCTGTAATGTCGAACTGATAAAGAGGTCGTATGTCATGACAATCTGCTAAAGAGTTTACTGCCGTGTCGAGCTGCTAAAGAGTTTGCATACCATGTCAAGCCATAATAGAACTCGTGAATTCTATCAGATGTCATATTGCATTTCACGCCGTTAGAAGTAATTCAATATAATTATTATTATGATTATTATTATATGTTATTATTATCAATTATTAATTATTAAATAATCCTCATAATGAAATTCAATAATGTTGTAGAGTTTTCTTATTTAAATTTAAAACAAACAGTGATAATATTATTTTTTCATATTCAAAAAATCTATTATCATAACAGATCCATGCTAATCTGTTAATGAATTCATCTGTAATGTCGAACTGATAAAGAGGTCGTATGTCATGACAATCTGCTAAAGAGTTTGCAGCCGTGTCGAGATGCTAAAGAGTTTGCTGCAGTTTCGAGATGCTAAAGAGTTTGCTGCCGTGTCGAGCTGCTAAAGAGTTTGCATACCATGTCAAGCCATAATTTAACTCGTGAATTCTATCAGATGTCATACTGCATTTCACGCCGTTAGAAGTAATTCAATATAATTATTATTATGATTATTATTATATGTTATTATTATCAATTATTAATTATTAAATAATCCTCATAATGAAATTCAATAATGTTGTAGAGTATTCTTATTTAAATTTAAAACAAACAGTGATAATATTATTTTTTCATATTCAAAAAATCTATTATCATAACAGATCCATGCTAATCTGTTAATGAATTTATCTGTAATGTCGAACTGATAAAGAGGTCGTATGTCATGACAATCTGCTAAAGAGTTTGCAGCCGTATCGAGATGCTAAAGAGTTTGCTGCAGTTTCGAGATGCTAAAGAGTTTGCTGCCGTGTCGAGCTGCTAAAGAGTTTGCATACCATGTCAAGCCATAATTTAACTCGTGAATTCTATCAGATGTCATACTGCATTTCACGCCGTTAGAAGTAATTCAATATAAGTATTATTATGATTATTATTAAATGGTATTATCATAAATTATTAACTATTAAATAATCCTCATTATGAAATTCAATAATGTTGTAAAGAGTATTCTTATTTACATTTAAAACAAACAGTGATAATATTATTTTTTCATATTCAAAACATATATTATCATAACAGATCCATGCTAATCTGTTAAAGAATTCATCTGTAATGTCGAACTGATAAAGAAGTCGTATGTCATGACAATATGCTAAAGAGTTTGCAGCCGTGTCGAGATGCTAAAGAGTTTGATGCTGTTTCGAGATGCTAAAGAGTTTGATGCCGTGTCGAGCTTCTAAATAGTTTGCATACCATGTCAAGCCATAATTTAACTCCTAAATTCTATCAGATTTCATACTGCATTTCATTTTTAGAGGTAACTCAATATAATTATTATTATGATTATTATTAAATGTTATTATTATTATCAATTATTAACTATTAAATAATCCTCATTATGAAATTCAATAATGTTGTAAAGAGTATTCTTATTTAAATTTAAAACAAACAGTGATAATATTATTTTTTCATATTCAAAAAATCTATTATTATAACAGATCCATGCTAATCTGTTAAAGAATTCATCTGTAATGTCGAATTGATAAAGAAGTCGTATGTCATGACCATCTGCTAAATAGTGTGATGCCGTTTCGAGCTGCTAAAGAGTTTACTGCCGTGTCGAGCTGCAAAGAGTTTGCATACCATGTCAAGCCATAATAGAACTCGTGAATTCTATCAGATGTCGTACTGCATTTCACGCCGTTAGAAGTAATTCAATATAATTATTATTATGATTATTATTATATGTTACTATTATCAATTATTAACTATTAAATAATCCTCATAATGAAATTCAATAATGTTGTAAATAGTATTATTATTTAAATTTAAAACAAACAGTGATAATATTATTTTTTCATATACAAAAAATCTATTATCATAACAGATCCATGCTAATCTGTTAAAGAATTCATCTGTAATGTCGAACTGATAAAGAGGTCGTATGTCATGACAATCTGCTAAAGAGTTTGCAGCCGTGTCGAGATGCTAAAGAGTTTGCTGCCGTTTCGAGATGCTAAAGAGTTTGATCCCGTGTCGAGCTTCTAAATAGTTTGCATACCATGTCAAGCCATAATTTAACTCCTAAATTATATCAGATTTCATACTCCATTTCACGCCATTAGAGGTAACTCAATATAATTATTATTATGATTATTATTAAATGTTATTATTATCAATTTTTAACTATTAAATAATCCTCATTATGAAATTCAATAATGTTGTAAAGAGTATTCTTATTTAAATTTAAAACAAACAGTGATAATATTATTTTTTCATATTCAAAACATCTATTATCCTAACAGATCCATGCTAATCTGTTAAAGAATTCATCTGTAATGTCGAATTGATAAAGAAGTCGTATGTCATGACAATCTGCTAAAGAGTTTGCAGCCGTGTCGAGATGCTAAAGAGTTTGCATACCATGTCAAGACATAATAGAACTCGTGAATTCTATCAGATGTCATACTGCATTTCACGCCGTTAGAAGTAATTCAATATAATTATTATTATGATTATTATTATATGTTATTATTATCAATTATTAATTATTAAATAATCCTCATAATGAAATTCAATAATGTTGTAGAGTATTCTTATTTAAATTTAAAACAAACAGTGATAATATTATTTTTTCATATTCAAAAAATCTATTATCATAACAGATCCATGCTAATATGTTAAAGAATTCATCTGTAATGTCGAACTGATAAAGAGGTCGTATGTCATGACAATCTGCTAAAGAGTTTGCAGCCGTGTCGAGATGCTAAAGAGTTTGATGCCGTGTCGAGCTTCTAAATAGTTTGCATACCATGTCAAGCCATAATTTAACTCGTGAATTCTATCAGATGTCATACTGCATTTCACGCCGTTAGAAGTAATTCAATATAATTATTATTATGATTATTATTATATGTTATTAATATCAATTATTAATTATTAAATAATCCTCATAATGAAATTCAATAATGTTGTAAAGAGTATTCTTATTTAAATTTAAAACAAACAGTGCTAATATTATTTTTTCATATTCAAAAAATCTATTATAACAGATCCATGACAATCTATTAAAGAATTCATCTGCAATTTCGAACTGATAAAGAGGTCGTATGTCATGACAATCTGCTAAAGAGTTTACTGCCGTGTCGAGCTGCTAAAGAGTTTGCATACCATGTCAAGCCATAATAGAACTCCTAAATTCTATCAGATGTCATACTCCATTTCACGCCATTAGAGGTAACTCAATATAAGTATTATTATGATTATTATTAAATGTTATTATCATAAATTATTAACTATTAAATAATCCTCATTATGAAATTCAATAATGTTGTAAAGATAATTCTTATTTAAATTTAAAACAAACAGTGCTAATATTATTTTTTCATATTCAAAAAATCTATTATAACAGATCCATGCCAATCTGTTAAAGAATTCATCTGTAATGTCGAACTGATAAAGAGGTCGTATGTCATGACAATCTGCTAAAGAGTTTGCAGCCGTGTCGAGATGCTAAAGAGTTTGCTGCTGTTTCGAGATGCTAAAGAGTTTGATGCCGTGTCGAGCTTCTAAATAGTTTGCATACCATATCAAGCCATAATATAACTCGTGAATTCTATCAGATTTCATACTGCATTTCACGCCGTTAGAAGTAACTCAATATAATTATTATTATGATTATTATTATATGTTATTATTATCAATTATTAATTAATAAATAATCCTCCTAATGAAATTCAATAATGTTGTAGAGTATTCTTATTTAAATTTAAAACAAACAGTGATAATATTATTTTTTCATATTCAAAAAATCTATTATCATAACAGATCCATGCTAATCTGTTAAAGAATTCATCTGTAATGTCGAATTGATAAAGAAGTCGTATGTCATGACAATCTGCTAAATAGTTTGCTGCCGTTTCGAGCTGCTAAAGAGTTTACTGCCGTGTCGAGCTGCTAAAGAGTTTGCATACCATGTCAAGCCATAATAGAACTCGTGAATTCTATCAGATGTCGTACTGCATTTCACGCCGTTAGAAGTAATTCAATATAATTATTATTATGATTATTATTATATGTTACTATTATCAATTATTAACTATTAAATAATCTTCATTATGAAATTCAATAATGTTTAAAGAGTATTCTTATTTAAATTTAAAACAAACAGTGATGGTATTATTTTTTCATATTCAAAAAATCTATTATCATAACAGATCCATGCCAATATGTTAACGAGTTCATCTGCAATGTCGAACTGCTAAATAGATCGTTTGTCATGCCAATCTACTAAAGAGTTTGTAGCCGTGTCGAGATGCTAAAGAGTTTGATGCCGTGTCGAGCTTCTAAATAGTTTGCATACCATGTCAAGCCATAATTTAACTCGTGAATTCTATCAGATGTCATACTGCATTTCACGCCGTTAGAAGTAATTCAATATAATTATTATTATGATTATTATTATATGTTATTATTATCAATTATTAATTATTAAATAATCCTCATAATGAAATTCAATAATGTTGTAAAGAGTATTCTTATTTAAATTTAAAACAAACAGTGCTAATATTATTTTTTCATATTCAAAAAATCTATTATAACAGATCCATGCCAATCTATTAAAGAATTCATCTGCAATTTCGAACTGATAAAGAGGTCGTATGTCATGACAATCTGCTAAAGAGTTTACTGCCGTGTCGAGCTGCTAAAGAGTTTGCATACCATGTCAAGCCATAATAGAACTCGTGAATTATATCAGATGTCATACTGCATTTCACGCCGTTAGAAGTAATTCAATATAATTAGTATTATGATTATTATTATATGTTATTATTATCAATTATTAATTATTAAATAATCCTCATAATGAAATTCAATAATGTTGTAAATAGTATTATTATTTAAATTTAAAACAAACAGTGATAATATTATTTTTTCATATACAAAAAATCTATTATCATAACAGATCCATGCTAATCTGTTAAAGAATTCATCTGTAATGTCGAACTGATAAAGAGGTCGTATGTCATGACAATCTGCTAAAGAGTTTGCAGCCGTGTCGATATGCTAAAGAGTTTGCTGCCGTTTCGAGATGCTAAAGAGTTTGATCCCGTGTCGAGCTTCTAAATAGTTTGCATACCATGTCAAGCCATAATTTAACTCCTAAATTCTATCAGATTTCATACTCCATTTCACGCCATTAGAGGTAACTCAATATAATTATTATTATGATTATTATTAAATGTTATTATTATCAATTTTTAACTATTAAATAATCCTCATTATGAAATTCAATAATGTTGTAAAGAGTATTCTTATTTAAATTTAAAACAAACAGTGATAATATTATTTTTTCATATTCAAAAAATCTATTATCATAACAGATCCATGCTAATCTGTTAAAGAATTCATCTGTAATGTCGAATTGATAAAGAAGTCGTATGTCATGACCATCTGCTAAATAGTTTGCTGCCGTTTCGAGCTGCTAAAGAGTGTACTGCCGTGTCGAGCTGCTAAAGAGTTTGCATACCATGTCAAGCCATAATAGAACTCGTGAATTCTATCAGATGTCGTACTGCATTTCACGCCGTTAGAAGTAATTCAATATAATTATTATTATGATTATTATTATATGTTACTATTATCAATTATTAACTATTAAATAATCTTCATTATGAAATTCAATAATGTTTAAAGAGTATTCTTATTTAAATTTAAAACAAACAGTGATGGTATTATTTTTTCATATTCAAAAAATCTATTATCATAACAGATCCATGCCAATATGTTAACGAGTTCATCTGCAATGTCGAACTGCTAAATATATCGTTTGTCATGCCAATCTACTAAAGAGTTTGTAGCCGTGTCGAGATGCTAAAGAGTTTACTGCCGTGTCGAGCTACTAATGAGTTTGCATACCATATCAAGCAATAATATAACTCGTGAATTCTATCAGATTTCATACTGCATTTCACGCCGTTAGAAGTAACTCAATATAATTATTATTATGATTATTATTATATGTTATTATTATCAATTATTAACTATTAAATAATCCTCATAATGAAATTCAATAATGTTGTAAAGAGTATTCTTATTTAAATTTAAAACAAACAGTGCTAATATTATTTTTTCATATTCAAAAAATCTATTATAACAGATCCATGCCAATCTATTAAAGAATTCATCTGTAATGTCGAACTGATAAAGAGGTCGTATGTCATGACAATCTGCTAAAGAGTTTGCAGCCGTGTCGATATGCTAAAGAGTTTGCTGCCGTGTCGAGATGCTAAAGAGTTTACTGCCGTGTCGAGCTACTAATGAGTTTGCATACCATATCAAGCAATAATTTAACTCCTAAATTCTATCAGATTTCATACTCCATTTCACGCCATTAGAGGTAACTCAATATAATTATTATTATGATTATTATTAAATGTTATTATTATCAATTTTTAACTATTAAATAATCCTCATTATGAAATTCAATAATGTTGTAAAGAGTATTCTTATTTAAATTTAAAACAAACAGTGATAATATTATTTTTTCATATTCAAAACATCTATTATCATAACAGATCCATGCTAATCTGTTAAAGAATTCATCTGTAATGTCGAATTGATAAAGAAGTCGTATGTCATGACAATCTGCTAAAGAGTTTACTGCCGTGTCGAGATGCTAAAGAGTTTGCATACCATGTCAAGCCATAATAGAACTCGTGAATTCTATCAGATGTCATATTGCATTTCACGCCGTTAGAAGTAATTCAATATAATTATTATTATGATTATTATTATATGTTATTATTATCAATTATTAATTATTAAATAATCCTCATAATGAAATTCAATAATGTTGTAGAGTTTTCTTATTTAAATTTAAAACAAACAGGGATAATATTATTATTTCATATTCAAAAAATCTATTATCATAACAGATCCATACTAATCTGTTAAATAATTCAGCTGCAATGTCGAACTGCTAAAGAGGTCGTTTTTCATGCCAATCTGCTAAATAGTTTGCTGCCGTTTCGAGCTGCTAAAGAGTTTACTGCCGTGTCGAGCTACTAATGAATTTTCATACCATGTCAAGCCATAATAGAACTCGTGAATTCTATCAGATGTAATACTGCATTTCACGCCGTTAGAAGTAATTCAATATAATTATTATTATGATTATTATTATATGTTATTATTATCAATTATTAATTATTAAATAATCCTCATAATGAAATTCAATAATGTTGTAGAGTATTCTTATTTAAATTTAAAACAAACAGTGATAATATTATTTTTTCATATTCAAAAAATCTATTATCATAACAGATCCATGCTAATCTGTTAAAGAATTCATCTGTAATGTCGAACTGATAAAGAAGTCGTATGTCATGACAATCTGCTAAAGAGTTTGCAGCCGTGTCGAGATGCTAAAGAGTTTGCTGCCGTTTCGAGATGCTAAAGAGTTTGATGACGTGTCGAGCTTCTAAATAGTTTGCATACCATGTCAAGCCATAATTTAACTCGTGAATTCTATCAGATGTCATACTGCATTTCACGCCGTTAGAAGTAATTCAATATAATTATTATTATGATTATTATTATATGTTATTATTATCAATTATTAATTATTAAATAATCCTCATAATGAAATTCAATAATGTTGTAAAGAGTATTCTTATTTAAATTTAAAACAAACAGAGCTAATATTATTTTTTCATATTCAAAAAATCTATTATAACAGATCCATGACAATCTATTAAAGAATTCATCTGCAATTTCGAACTGATAAAGAGGTCGTATGTCATGACAATCTGCTAAAGAGTTTACTGCCGTGTCGAGCTGCTAAAGAGTTTGCATACCATGTCAAGCCATAATAGAACTCCTAAATTCTATCAGATTTCATACTCCATTTCACGCCATTAGAGGTAACTCAATATAATTATTATTATGATTATTATTAAATGTTATTATCATAAATTATTAACTATTAAATAATCTTAATAATTAAATTCGATAATGTTGTAAAGAGTATTCTTATTTAAATTTAAAACAAACAGTGATAATATTATTTTTTCATATTCAAAACATCTATTATCATAACAGATCCATGCTAATCTGTTAAAGAATTCATCTGTAATGTCGAACTGATAAATAAGTCGTATGTCATGACAATCTGCTAAAGAGTTTGCAGCCGTGTCGAGATGATAAAGAGTTTGCTGCCCTTTCGAGATGCTAAAGAGTTTGATGCCGTGTCGAGCTTCTAAATAGTTTGCATACCATGTCAAGCCATAATTTAACTCGTGAATTCTATCAGATGTCATACTGCATTTCACGCCGTTAGAAGTAATTCAATATAAGTATTATTATGATTATTATTATATGTTATTATTATCAATTATTAATTATTAAATAATCCTCATAATGAAATTCAATAATGTTGTAGAGTATTCTTATTTAAATTTAAAACAAACAGTGATAATATTATTTTTTCATATTCAAAAAATCTATTATCATAACAGATCCATGCTAATCTGTTAAAGAATTCATCTGTAATGTCGAACTGATAAAGAAGTCGTATGTCATGACAATCTGCTAAAGAGTTTGCAGCCGTGTCGAGATGCTAAAGAGTTTGCTGCCGTTTCGAGATGCTAAAGAGTTTGATGCCGTGTCGAGCTTCTAAATAGTTTGCATACCATGTCAAGCCATAATTTAACTCGTGAATTCTATCAGATGTCATACTGCATTTCACGCCGTTAGAAGTAATTCAATATAATTATTATTATGATTATTATTATATGTTATTATTATCAATTATTAATTATTAAATAATCCTCATAATGAAATTCAATAATGTTGTAAAGAGTATTCTTATTTAAATTTAAAACAAACAGTGCTAATATTATTTTTTCATATTCAAAAAATCTATTATAACAGATCCATGACAATCTATTAAAGAATTCATCTGCAATTTCGAACTGATAAAGAGGTCGTATGTCATGACAATCTGCTAAAGAGTTTACTGCCGTGTCGAGCTGCTAAAGAGTTTGCATACCATGTCAAGCCATAATAGAACTCCTAAATTCTATCAGATTTCATACTCCATTTCACGCCATTAGAGGTAACTCAATATAATTATTATTATGATTATTATTAAATGTTATTATCATAAATTATTAACTCTTAAATAATCTTAATAATTAAATTCAATAATGTTGTAAAGAGTATTCTTATTTAAATTTAAAACAAACAGTGATAATATTATTTTTTCATATTCAAAACATCTATTATCATAACAGATCCATGCTAATCTGTTAAAGAATTCATCTGTAATGTCGAACTGATAAATAAGTCGTATGTCATGACAATCTGCTAAAGAGTTTGCAGCCGTGTCGAGATGATAAAGAGTTTGCTGCCCTTTAGAGATGCTAAAGAGTTTGTTGCCGTGTCGAGCTTCTAAATAGTTTGCATACCATGTCAAGCCATAATTTAACTCGTGAATTCTATCAGATGTCATACTGCATTTCACGCCGTTAGAAGTAATTCAATATAAGTATTATTATGATTATTATTATATGTTATTATTATCAATTATTAATTATTAAATAATCCTCATAATGAAATTCAATAATGTTGTAGAGTATTCTTATTTAAATTTAAAACAAACAGTGCTAATATTATTTTTTCATATTCTAAAAATCTATTATAACAGATCCATGCCAATCTGTTAAAGAATTCATCTGTAATGTCGAACTGATAAATAAGTCGTATGTCATGACAATCTGCTAAAGAGTTTGCAGCCGTGTCGAGATGCTAAAGAGTTTGCTGCCGTTTCGAGATGCTAAAGAGTTTGATGCCGTGTCGAGCTTCTAAATAGTTTGCATACCATGTCAAGCCATAATTTAACTCGTGAATTCTATCAGATGTCATACTGCATTTCACGCCGTTAGAAGTAATTCAATATAATTATTATTATGATTATTATTATATGTTATTATTATCAATTATTAATTATTAAATAATCCTCATAATGAAATTCAATAATGTTGTAGAGTTTTCTTATTTAAATTTAAAACAAACAGTGATAATATTATTTTTTCATATTCAAAAAATCTATTATCATAACAGATCCATACTAATTTGTTAAATAATTCAGCTGCAATGTCGAACTGCTAAATAGGTCGTTTTTCATGCCAATCTGCTAAATAGTTTGCTGCCGTTTCGAGCTGCTAAAGAGTTTACTGCCGTGTCGAGCTACTAATGAGTTTTCATACCATGTCAAGCCATAATAGATCTCGTGAATTCTATCAGATGTCATACTGCATTTCACGCCGTTAGAAGTAATTCAATATAATTATTATTATGATTATTATTATATGTTATTATTATCAATTATTAATTATTAAATAATCCTCATAATGAAATTCAATAATGTTGTAGAGTATTCTTATTTAAATTTAAAACAAACAGTGATAATATTATTTTTTCATATTCAAAAAATCTATTATCATAACAGATCCATGCTAATCTGTTAAAGAATTCATCTGTAATGTCGAACTGATAAAGAGGTCGTATGTCATGACAATCTGCTAAAGAGTTTGCAGCCGTGTCGAGATGCTAAAGAGATTGCTGCCGTTTCGAGATGCTAAAGAGTTTGATCCCGTGTCGAGCTTCTAAATAGTTTGCATACCATGTCAAGCCATAATTTAACTCCTAAATTCTATCAGATTTCATACTGCATTTCATTTTTAGAGGTAACTCAATATAATTATTATTATGATTATTATTAAATGTTATTATTATCAATTATTAACTATTAAATAATCCTCATAATGAAATTCAATAATGTTGTAAAGAGTATTCTTATTTAAATTTAAAACAAACAGTGCTAATATTATTTTTTCATATTCAAAAAATCTATTATTATAACAGATCCATGCCAATCTATTAAAGAATTCATCTGCAATGTCGAACTGATAAAGAGGTCGTATGTCATGACAATCTGCTAAAGAGTTTACTGCCGTGTCGAGCTAATAAAGAGTTTGCATACCATATTAAGCCATAATTTAACTCGTTTATTCTATCAGATTTCATACTGCATTTCACGCCGTTAGAGGTAACTCAATATAATTATTATTATGAGTATTATTAAATGTTATTATTATCAATTAGTAACTATTAAATAATCCTCATTATGAAATTCAATAATGTTGTAAAGAGTATTCTTATTTAAATTTAAAACAAACAGTGATAATATAATTTTGTCATATTCAAAAAATCTATTATCATAACAGATCCATGACAATCTGTTAAAGAGTTCATCTGCAATGTCGAACTGCTAAATAGATCGTTTGTCATGCCAATATCCTAAAGAGTTTGCAGCCGTGTTGAGATGCTAAAGCGTTTACTGCTATGTCGAGCTAATAAAGAGTTTGCATACCATATTAAGCCATAATTTAACTCGTTTATTCTATCAGATTTCATACTTCATTTCACGCCGTTAGAGGTAACTCAATATAATTATTATTATGATTATTATTAAATGTTATTATCATCAATTATTAACTATTAAATAATCCTCATTATGAAATTCAATAATGTTGTAAATAGTATTCTTATTTAAATTTAAAACAATCAGTGATAATATTATTTTTTCATATTCAAAAAATCTATTATCATAACAGATCCATACTAATCTGTTAAAAAAATCATCTGCAATGTCGAACTGATAAAGAGGTCGTATGTCATGACAATCTGCTAAAGAGTTTACGGCCGTGTCGAGCTGCTAAAGAGTTTGCATACCATGTCAAGCCATAATAGAACTCGTGAATTATATCAGATGTCATACTGCATTCATGCCGTTAGAAGTAATTCAATATAATTATTATTATGATTATTATTATATGTTATAATTATCAATTATTAATTATTAAATAATCCTCATAATGAAATTCAATAATGTTGTAGAGTATTCTTATTTAAATTTAAAACAAACAGTGATAATATTATTTTTTCATATTCAAAAAATCTATTATCATAACAGATCCATACTAATCTGTTAAAGAATTCAGCTGCAATGTCGAACTGCTAAAGAGGTCATTTTTCATGCCAATCTGCTAAATAGTTTGCTGCCGTTTCGAGCTGCTAAAGAGTTTACTGCCATGTCGAGCTGCTAAAAGGTTTGCATAACATGTTAAGCCATACTATAACTCGTGAATTCTATCAGATTTCATACTGCATTTCACACCGTTAGAGGTAACTATATAATTATTATTATGATTATTATTAAATTTTATTATTATTGATTATTAACTATTAAATAATCCTCATAATTAAATTCATTAATGTTTAAAGAGTATTCTTATTTAAATTTAAAACAAACAGCGATGGCATTATTTTTTCATATTCAAAAAATCTATTATAATAACAGATCCATACTAATCTGTTAAAGAATTCATCTGCAATATCGAACTGCTAAAGAGGTCGTTTTTCATGCCAATCTGCTAAAGAGTTTGCTGCCGTTTCGAGCTGCTAAAGAGTTTGCTGCCGTATCGAGCTGCTAAGAGTTTGCATACCATGTCAAGCCATAATATAACTCGTGAATTCTATCAGATTTCATACTGAATTTTACGCCGTTAGAGGTAACTCAATATAATTATAATTATGATTATTATTAAATGTTATTATCATAAATTATTAACTATTAAATAATCCTCATAATGAAATTCAATAATATTTAAAGAGTATTCTTATTTAAATATAAAACAATTGTTGTATAATAATATTTTTTCATATTCAAAATATCTATTATCATAACAGATCCATGACAATCTGTTAAAGAGTTCAGCTGCAATGTCGAACTGCTAAAGAGGTCATTTTTCATGCCAATCTCCTAAAGAGTTTGCAGCCGTGTTGAGATGCTAAAGAGTTTACTGCCATGTCGAGCTAATAAAGAGTTTGCATACCATATCAAGCCATAATTTAACTCGTTTATTCTATCAGATTTCATACTGCATTTCACGCCGTTAGAGGTAACTCAATATAATTATTATTATAATTATTATTAAATGTTATTATCATCAATTATTAACTATTAAATAATCCTCATTATGAAATTCAATAATGTTGTAAATAGTATTCTTATTTAAATTTAAAACAATCAGTGATAATATTATTTTTTCATATTCAAAAAATCTATTATCATAACAGATCCATACTAATCTGTTAAAGAGTTCATCTGCAATGTCGAACTGCTAAATAGATCGTTTGTAATGCCAATCTGCTAAAGAGTTTGCTGCCGTTTCGAGATGCTAAAGAGTTTGATGCCGTGTCGAACTGCTAAAGAGGATTTTTGTCATGCCAATCTGCTAAAGAGTTTACTGCCGTGTCGAGCTGCTAAAGAGTTTACTGCCATGTCGAGCTAATAAAGAGTTTGCATACCATACCAATATATTTAGGGATATAGGAACATTAGTTATTGGTATTGATAGTGGTAACTAGTGGTAGTGGTGTACTATAGGAAGATATAGTTAGGGATATAGGAACATTATTTATTGTCATTGCTAGTAAATACTAGTGGTAGTGGTGTACTATAGGAAGATATAGTTAGGGATATAGGAACATTAGTTTATGTCATTGCTAGTAAATACTAGTGGTAGTGGTGTACTATAGGAAGATATAGTTAGGATATAGGAATATTAGTTTGTGTCATTTCTAGTAAATACTAGTGGTAGTGGTGTACTATAGGAAGATATAGGTTGGGATATAGGAACATTAGTTTGTGTCATTGCTAGTAAATACTAGTGGTAGTGGTGTACTATAGGCAGATATAGTTAGGGATATAGGTACATTAGTTAATGTCATTGCTAGTTAATGATAGTGGTAGTGGTGTACTATAGGAAGATATAGTTAGGGATATAGGAACATTAGTTATTGTCATTTCTAGTAAATACTAGTGGTAGTGGTGTACTATATGCAGATATAGTTAGGGTTATAGGAACGTTAGTTATTGTCATTTCTAGTAAATACTAGTGGTAGTGGTGTACTATAGGCAGATATAGTTAGGGATATAGGAACATTAGTTATTGTCATTTCTAGTAAATAATAGTGGTAGTGGTGTACTATAGGCAGATATAGTTAGGGTTATAGGAACATTATTTGTTGTCATTGCTAGTAAATACTAGTGGTAGTGGTGTACTATAGGAAGATATAGGTTGGGATACAGGAATATTAGTTATTGTCATTGCTAGTAAATACTAGTTGTAGTGGTGTACTATAGGAAGATATAGTTAGGGATATAGGAACATTAGTTTGTGTCATTGCTAGTAAATACTAGTGGTAGTGGTGTACTATAGGCAGATATAGGTTGGGATATAGGAACATTATTTGTTGTCATTGCTAGTAAATACTAGTGGTAGTGGTGTACTATAGGCAGATATAGTTAGAGATATAGGAACATTAGTTATTGTCATTGCTAGTAAATACTAGTGGTAGTGGTATACTATAGGCAGATAAAGTTAGGGATATAGGAACGTTAGATAATGTCATTTCTAATAAATACTAGTGGTAGTGGTGTACTATAGGAAGATATAGGTAGGGATATAGGAACGTTATTTGTTGTCATTGTTAGTAAATACTAGTGGTAGTGGTGTACTATAGGCAGATATAGTTAGGGATATAGGAACATTAGTTATTGTCATTGCTAGTAAATACTAGTGGTAGTGGTGTACTATAGGCAGATATAAGTTGGGATATAGGAACGTTATGTATTGTCATTGCTAGTAAATACTAGTGGTAGTGGTGTACTATAGGCAGATATAGTTAGGGATATAGGAACATTAGTTATTGTCATTGCTAGTAAATACTAGTGGTAGTGGTATACTATAGGCAGATATAGTTAGGGATATAGGACCGTTAGATAATGTCATTTCTAATAAATACTAGTGGTAGTGGTGTACTATAGGAAGATATAGGTAGGGATATAGGAACGTTATTTGTTGTCATTGTTAGTAAATACTAGTGGTAGTGGTGTACTATAGGCAGATATAGTTAGGGATGTAGGAACGTTAGTTATTGTCATTGCTAGTAAATACTAGTGGTAGTGGTGTACTATAGGAAGATATAGGTTGGGATATAGGAACATTATTTATTGTCATTGCTAGTAAATACTAGTGGTAGTGGTGTACTATAGGCAGATATAGTTAGGGATATAGGAACGTTAGTTATTGTCATTGCTAGTAAATACTAGTGGTAGTGGTGTACTATAGGAAGATATAGGTTGGGATATAGGAACATTATTTATTGTCATTGCTAGTAAATACTAGTGGTAGTGGTGTACTATAGGAAGATATAGGTTGGGATATAGGAACATTATTTATTGTCATTGCTAGTAAATACTAGTGGTAGTGGTGTACTATAGGAAGATATAGGTTGGGATATAGGAATATTAGTTGTTGTCATTGCTAGTAAATACTAGTGGTAGTGGTGTACTATAGGAAGATATAGTTAGGGATATAGGAATATTAGTTGTTGTCATTGCTAGTAAATACTAGTGGTAGTGGTGTACTATAGGCAGATATAGGTTGGGATATAGGAACATTAGTTATTGTCATTGCTAGTAAATACTAGTGGTAGTGGTGTACTATAGGCAGATATAGGTAGGGATATAGGAATGTTATTTGTTATCATTGCTAGTAAATACTAGTGGTAGTGGTGTACTATAGGCAGATATAGGTTGGGATATAGGAACATTAGTTATTGTCATTGCTAGTAAATACTAGTGGTAGTGGTGTACTATAAGCAGATATAGGTTGGGATATAGGAACATTATGTGTTGTCATTGCTAGTAAATACTAGTGGTAGTGGTGTACTATAGGCAGATATACTTAGGGATATAGGAACGTTATGTATTGTCATTACTTGTAAATACTAGTGGTAGTGGTGTACTATAGGCAGATATAGTTAGGGATATAGGAACGTTCGTTATTGTCATTGCTAGTAAATACTAGTGGTAGTGGTGTACTATAGGCAGATATAGTTAGGGATATAGGAACGTTCGTTATTGTCATTGCTAGTAAATACTAGTGGTAGTGGTGTACTATAGGCAGATATAGTTAGGGATATAGGAACGTTAGTTTTTGTCATTGCTAGTAAATACTAGTGGTAGTGGTGTACTATAGGCAGATATAGTTAGGGATATAGGAAGGTTAGATAATGTCATTGCTAGTAAATACTAATGGTAGTGGTGTACTATAGGTAGATATAGTTAGGGATATAGGAACATTAGTTATTTTCATTGCTAGTAAATACTAGTGGTAGTGGTGTACTATAGGCAGATATAGGTTGGGATATAGGAATGTTATTTGTTGGCATTGCTAGTAAATACTAGTGGTAGTGGTGTACTATAGGAAGATATACTTAGGGATATAGGAACATTAGTTTTTGTCATTGCTAGTAAATACTAGTGGTAGTGGTGTACTATAGGCAGATATAGGTAGGGATATAGGTACATTAGATATTTTCATTGCTAGTAAATACTAGTGGTAGTGGTGTACTATAGGAATATATAGGTTGGGATACAGGAATATTAGTTAATGTTATTGCTAGTAAATACTAGTGGTAGTGGTGTACTATAGGCAGATATAGGTTTGGATACAGGAATATTAGTTAATGTTATTGCTAGTAAATACTAGTGGTAGTGGTGTACTATAGGAAGATATAGTTAGGGATATAGTAACGTTAGTTATTGTCATTGCTAGTAAATACTAGTGGTAGTGGTGTACTATAGGCAGATATAGTTAGGGATATAGGAACATTAGTTATTGTCATTACTAGTAAATACTAGTGGTAGTGGTGTACTATAGGCAGATATAGTTAAGGATATAGGAACGTTAGTTATTGTCATTGCTAGTAAATACTAGTGGTAGTGGTGTACTATAGACAGCTATAGGTTGGGATATAGGAATATTAGTTATTGTCATTGCTAGTAAATACTAGTGGTAGTGGTGTACTATAGACAGTTATAGGTTGGGATATAGGAATATTAGTTATTGTCATTGCTAGTAAATACTAGTGGTAGTGGTGTACTATAGGCAGATATAGGTTGGGATATAGGAACGTTAGTTATTGTCATTGCTAGTAAATACTAGTGGTAGTGGTGTACTATAGGAAGATATAGGTTGGGATATAGGAACATTAGTTATTGTCATTGCTAGTAAATACTAGTGGTAGTGGTGTACTATAGGCAGATATAGGTTGGGATAAAGGAACATTATTTATTGTCATTGCTAGTAAATACTAGTGGTAGTGGTGTACTATAGGAAGATATAGGTTGGGATATAGGAACGTTAGTTTTTGTCATTGCTAGTAAATGCTAGTGGTAGTGGTGTACTATAGGAAGATATAGGTTGGGATATAGGAACATTATTTGTTGTCATTACTTGTAAATACTAGTGGTAGTGGTGTACTATAGGAAGATATAGGTTGGGATATAGGAACGTTAGTTTTTTTCATTGCTAGTAAATGCTAGTGGTAGTGGTGTACTATAGGAAGATATAGTTAGGGATATAGTAACGTTAGTTATTGTCATTTCTAGTAAATACTAGTGATAGTGGTACTATAGGAAGATATAGGTAGGGATATAGGAACGTTAGTTATTTTCATTGCTAGTAAATACTAGTGGTAGTGGTGTACTATAGGAAGATATAGGTTGGGATACAGGAATATTAGTTATTGTCATTGCTAGTAAATACTAGTGGTAGTGGTGTACTATAGGCAGATATAGGTTGGGATATAGGAACATTATTTGTTGTCATTGCTAGTAAATACTAGTGGTAGTGGTGTACTATAGGAAGGTATAGTTAGGGATATAAGAACATTAGTTATTGTCATTGCTAGTAAATACTAGTGGTAGTGGTGTACTATAGGCAGATATAGTTAGGGATATAGGAACGTTAGTTTTTGTAATTGCTAGTAAATGCTAGTGGTAGTGGTGTACTATAGGAAGATATAGGTTGGGATATAGGAACATTAGTTATTGTCATTTCTAGTATATACTAGTGGTAGTGGTGTACTATAGGAAGATATAGTTAGGGATATAGGAACATTATTTGTTGTCATTGCTAGTAAATACTAGTGGTAGTGGTGTACTATAGGCAGATATAGGTAGGGATATAGGAACGTTCGTTATTGTCATTGCTAGTAAATACTAGTGGTAGTGGTGTACTATAGGAAGATATAGTTAGGGATATAGGAACATTAGTTATTGTCATTGCTAGTAAATGCTAGTGGTAGTGGTGTACTATAGGCAGATATAGGTTGGGATATAGGAACATTAGTTATTGTCATTGCTAGTAAATACTATTGGTAGTGGTGTACTATAGGCAGATATAGTTAAGGATATAGGAACATTATTTGTTATCATTGCTAGTAAATACTAGTGGTAGTGGTGTACTATAATAAGATATAGGTTGCGATATAGTAATGTTATTTATTGTCATTGCTAGTAAATAATAGTGGTAGTGGTGTACTATAGGAAGATATAGATTGGGATATAGGAACATTATTTGATGTCATTTCTAGTAAATACTAGTGGTAGTGGTGTACTATAGACAGCTATAGGTTGGGATATAGGAACGTTAGTTATTGTCATTGCTAGTAAATACTAGTGGTAGTGGTGTACTATAGGCAGATATAGGTTGGGATATAGGAATATTAGTTATTGTCATTGCTAGTAAATACTAGTGGTAGTGGTGTACTATAGGCAGATATAGTTAGGGATATAGGAACATTAGTTATTTTCATTGCTAGTAAATACTAGTGGTAGTGGTGTACTATAGGCAGATATAGTTAGGGATATAGGAACATTAGTTATTTTCATTGCTAGTAAATACTAGTGGTAGTGGTGTACTATAGGCAGATATAGGTAGGGATATAGGAACGTTCGTTATTGTCATTGCTAGTAAATACTAGTGGTAGTGGTGTACTATAGGAAGATATAGTTAGGGATATAGGAACATTAGTTATTGTCATTGCTAGTAAATGCTAGTGGTAGTGGTGTACTATAGGCAGATATAGGTTGGGATATAGGAACATTAGTTATTGTCATTGCTAGTAAATACTAGTGGTATTGGTGTACTATAGGAAGATATAGGTTGGGATATAGGAATGTTATTTGTTGTCATTGTTAGTAAATACTAGTGGTAGTGGTGTACTATAGGCAGATATAGGTTGGGATATAGGAATGTTATTTATTGTCATTGCTAGTAAATACTAGTGGTAGTGGTGTACTATAGGAAGATATAGATAGGGATATAGGAACGTTATGTATTGTCATTACTTGTAAATACTAGTGGTAGTGGTGTACTATAGGCAGATATAGGTTGGGATATAGGAACATTAGTTATTGTCATTGCTAGTAAATACTAGTGGTAGTGGTGTACTATAGGCAGATATAGGTAGGGATATAGGAACATTAGTTATTGTCATTGCTAGTAAAGAATAGTGGTAGTGGTGTACTATAGGAAGATATAGTTAGGGATATAGGAACATTATTTGTTGTCATTGCTAGTAAATACTAGTGGTAGTGGTGTACTATAGGCAGATATAGTTAGGGATATAGGAACATTATTTGTTGTCATTACTTGTAAATACTAGTGGTAGTGGTGTACTATAGGCAGATATAGGTAGGGATATAGGAACGTTCGTTATTGTCATTGCTAGTAAATACTAGTGGTAGTGGTGTACTATAGGAAGATATAGTTAGGGATATAGGAACATTAGTTATTGTCATTGCTAGTAAATGCTAGTGGTAGTGGTGTACTATAGGCAGATATAGGTTGGGATATAGGAACATTAGTTATTGTCATTGCTAGTAAATACTATTGGTAGTGGTGTACTATAGGCAGATATAGTTAAGGATATAGGAACATTAGTTATTGTCATTGCTAGTGGTAACTAGTGGTAGTGGTGTACTATAGGCAGATATAGTTAGGGATATAGGAACATTATTTATTGTCATTGCTAGTAAATACTAGTGGTAGTGGTGTACTATAGGAAGATATAGATAGGGATATAGGAACGTTATGTATTGTCATTACTTGTAAATACTAGTGGTAGTGGTGTACTATAGGCAGATATAGGTTGGGATATAGGAACATTAGTTATTGTCATTGCTAGTAAATACTAGTGGTAGTGGTGTACTATAGGCAGATATAGGTAGGGATATAGGAACATTAGTTATTGTCATTGCTAATAAAGAATAGTGGTAGTGGTGTACTATAGGAAGATATAGTTAGGGATATAGGAACATTATTTGTTGTCATTGCTAGTAAATACTAGTGGTAGTGGTGTACTATAGGCAGATATAGTTAGGGATATAGGAACATTATTTGTTGTCATTACTTGTAAATACTAGTGGTAGTGGTGTACTATAGGAAGGTATAGTTAGGGATATAAGAACATTAGTTATTGTCATTGCTAGTAAATACTAGTGGTAGTGGTGTACTATAGGCAGATATAGTTAGGGATATAGGAACATTAGTTATTGTCATTGCTAGTATATACTAGTGGTAGTGGTGTACTATAGGTAGATATAGGTTGGGATATAGGAACATTAGTTATTGTCATTTCTAGTATATACTAGTGGTAGTGGTGTACTATAGGAAGATATAGGTTGGGATATAGGAACATTAGTTATTGTCATTGCTAGTATATACTAGTGGTAGTGGTGTACTATAGGCAGATATAGGTTGGGATAAAGGAACATTATTTATTGTCATTGCTAGTAAATACTAGTGGTAGTGGTGTACTATAGGAAGATATAGGTTGGGATATAGGAACGTTAGTTTTTGTCATTGCTAGTAAATGCTAGTGGTAGTGGTGTACTATAGGAAGATATAGGTTGGGATATAGGAACATTATTTGTTGTCATTGCTAGTAAATACTAGTGGTAGTGGTGTACTATAGGAAGATATAGGTTGGGATATAGGAACGTTAGTTATTGTCATTTCTAGTAAATACTAGTGATAGTGGTGTACTATAGGAAGATATAGGTAGGGATATAGGAACGTTAGTTATTGTAATTGCTAGTAAATACTATTGGTAGTGGTGTACTATAGGCAGATATAGTTAAGGATATAGGAACATTATTTGTTATCATTGCTAGTAAATACTAGTGGTAGTGGTGTACTATAGGCAGATATAGTTAGGGATATAGGAACGTTCGTTATTGTCATTGCTAGTAAATACTAGTGGTAGTGGTGTACTATAGGAAGATATAGTTAGGGATATAGGAACATTAGTTATTGTCATTGCTAGTAAATACTAGTGGTAGTGGTGTACTATAGGCAGATATAGTTAGGGATATAGGAACGTTCGTTATTGTCATTGCTAGTAAATACTAGTGGTAGTGGTGTACTATAGGCAGATATAGTTAGGGATATAGGAATATTAGTTATTGTCATTGCTAGTGGTAACTAGTGGTAGTGGTGTACTATAGGCAGATATAGTTAGGGATATAGGAACGTTAGATATTGTCATTGCTAGTGGTAACTAGTGGTAGTGGTGTACTATAGGCAGATATAGTTAGGGATATAGGAACATTATTTGTTGTCATTGCTAGTAAATACTAGTGGTAGTGGTGTACTATAGGCAGATATAGGTTGGGATATAGGAACGTTAGTTATTGTCATTGCTAGTAAATACTAGTGGTAGTGGTGTACTATAAGCAGATATAGTTAGGGATATAGGAACGTTCGTTATTGTCATTGCTAGTAAATACTAGTGGTAGTGGTGTACTATAGGCAGATATAGTTAGGGATATAGGAACATTATTTGTTGTCATTGCTAGTAAATACTAGTGGTAGTGGTGTACTATAGGCAGATATAGTTAGGGATATAGGAACATTAGTTATTGTCATTGCTAGTAAATACTAGTGGTAGTGGTGTGCTATAGGCAGATATAAGTTGGGATATAGGACCGTTAGATAATGTCATTGCTAGTAAATACTAGTGGTAGTGGTGTACTATAGGCAGATATAGGTTGGGATATAGGAACATTGTTTGTTGTCATTGCTAGTAAATACTAGTGGTAGTGGTGTACTATAGGCAGATATAAGTTGGGATATAGGACCGTTAGATAATGTCATTGCTAGTAAATACTAGTGGTAGTGGTGTACTATAGACAGCTATAGGTTGGGATATAGGAACGTTAGTTATTGTCATTGCTAGTAAATACTAGTGGTAGTGGTGTACTATAGGCAGATATAGGTTGGGATATAGGAATATTAGTTATTGTCATTGCTAGTAAATACTAGTGGTAGTGGTGTACTATAGGCAGATATAGTTAGGGATATAGGAACATTAGTTATTTTCATTGCTAGTAAATACTAGTGGTAGTGGTGTACTATAGGCAGATATAGGTAGGGATATAGGAACGTTCGTTATTGTCATTGCTAGTAAATACTAGTGGTAGTGGTGTACTATAGGAAGATATAGTTAGGGATATAGGAACATTAGTTATTGTCATTGCTAGTAAATGCTAGTGGTAGTGGTGTACTATAGGCAGATATAGGTTGGGATATAGGAACATTAGTTATTGTCATTGCTAGTAAATACTATTGGTAGTGGTGTACTATAGGCAGATATAGTTAAGGATATAGGAATATTAGTTATTGTCATTGCTAGTAAATACTAGTGGTAGTGGTGTACTATAGGAAGATATAGGTTGGGATATAGGAACATTAGTTATTGTCATTGCTAGTGGTAACTAGTGGTAGTGGTGTACTATAGGCAGATATACTTAGGGATATAGGAACATTATTTGTTGTCATTGCTAGTAAATACTAGTGGTAGTGGTGTACTATAGGCAGATATAGTTAGGGATATAGGAACATTATTTGTTGTCATTACTTGTAAATACTAGTGGTAGTGGTGTACTATAGGAAGGTATAGTTAGGGATATAAGAACATTAGTTATTGTCATTGCTAGTAAATACTAGTGGTAGTGGTGTACTATAGGCAGATATAGTTAGGGATATAGGAACATTAGTTATTGTCATTGCTAGTATATACTAGTGGTAGTGGTGTACTATAGGTAGATATAGGTTGGGATATAGGAACATTAGTTATTGTCATTTCTAGTATATACTAGTGGTAGTGGTGTACTATAGGAAGATATAGGTTGGGATATAGGAACATTAGTTATTGTCATTGCTAGTATATACTAGTGGTAGTGGTGTACTATAGGCAGATATAGGTTGGGATAAAGGAACATTATTTATTGTCATTGCTAGTAAATACTAGTGGTAGTGGTGTACTATAGGAAGATATAGGTTGGGATATAGGAACGTTAGTTTTTGTCATTGCTAGTAAATGCTAGTGGTAGTGGTGTACTATAGGAAGATATAGGTTGGGATATAGGAACATTATTTGTTGTCATTACTTGTAAATACTAGTGGTAGTGGTGTACTATAGGAAGATATAGGTTGGGATATAGGAACGTTAGTTTTTGTCATTGCTAGTAAATGCTAGTGGTAGTGGTGTACTATAGGAAGATATAGGTTGGGATATAGGAACATTATTTGTTGTCATTGCTAGTAAATACTAGTGGTAGTGGTGTACTATAGGAAGATATAGTTTGGGATATAGGAACATTATTTATTGTCATTGCTAGTAAATACTAGTGGTATTGGTGTACTATAGGAAGATATAGTTAGGGATATAGGAACATTAGTTTTTGTCATTGCTAGTAAATACTAGTGGTAGTGGTGTACTATAGGCAGATATAGTTAGGGATATAGGAACATTATGTGTTGTCATTTCTAGTAAATACTAGTGGTAGTGGTGTACTATAGGAAGATATAGGTTGGGATATAGGAACGTTAGTTATTGTCATTTCTAGTAAATACTAGTGATAGTGGTGTACTATAGGAAGATATAGGTAGGGATATAGGAACGTTAGTTATTGTAATTGCTAGTAAATACTATTGGTAGTGGTGTACTATAGGCAGATATAGTTAAGGATATAGGAACATTATTTGTTATCATTGCTAGTAAATACTAGTGGTAGTGGTGTACTATAGGCAGATATAGTTAGGGATATAGGAACGTTCGTTATTGTCATTGCTAGTAAATACTAGTGGTAGTGGTGTACTATAGGAAGATATAGTTAGGGATATAGGAACATTAGTTATTGTCATTGCTAGTAAATACTAGTGGTAGTGGTGTACTATAGGCAGATATAGTTAGGGATATAGGAACGTTCGTTATTGTCATTGCTAGTAAATACTAGTGGTAGTGGTGTACTATAGGCAGATATAGTTAGGGATATAGGAACATTAGTTATTGTCATTGCTAGTAAATACTAGTGGTAGTGGTGTACTATAGGCAGATATAGGTTGGGATATAGGAATGTTATTTATTGTCATTGCTAGTAAAGAATAGTGGTAGTGGTGTACTATAGGAAGATATAGATTGGGATATAGGAATGTTATTTGTTGTCATTGCTAGTAAATACTAGTGGTAGTGGTGTACTATAGACAGATATAGATTGGGATATAGGAACATTAGTTATTGTCATTGCTAGTAAATACTAGTGGTAGTGGTGTACTATAGGCAGATATAGTTAGGGATATAGGAACGTTAGATATTGTCATTGCTAGTGGTAACTAGTGGTAGTGGTGTACTATAGGCAGATATAGTTAGGGATATAGGAACATTATTTGTTGTCATTGCTAGTAAATACTAGTGGTAGTGGTGTACTATAGGCAGATATAGGTTGGGATATAGGAACGTTAGTTATTGTCATTGCTAGTAAATACTAGTGGTAGTGGTGTACTATAAGCAGATATAGTTAGGGATATAGAAACGTTCGTTATTGCCATTGCTAGTAAATACTAGTGGTAGTGGTGTACTATAGGCAGATATAGTTAGGGATATAGGAACATTATTTGTTGTTATTGCTAGTAAATACTAGTGGTAGTGGTGTACTATAGGCAGATATAGTTAGGGATATAGGAACATTAGTTATTGTCATTGCTAGTAAATACTAATGGTAGTGGTGTGCTATAGGCAGATATAAGTTGGGATATAGGACCGTTAGATAATGTCATTGCTAGTAAATACTAGTGGTAGTGGTGTACTATAGGCAGATATAGGTTGGGATATAGGAACATTGTTTGTTGTCATTGCTAGTAAATACTAGTGGTAGTGGTGTACTATAGGCAGATATAAGTTGGGATATAGGACCGTTAGATAATGTCATTGCTAGTAAATACTAGTGGTAGTGGTGTACTATAGGCAGATATAAGTTGGGATATAGGACCGTTAGATAATGTCATTGCTAGTAAATACTAGTGGTAGTGGTGTACTTTAGGCAGATATAGTTAGGATATAGGAATATTAGTTATTGTCATTGCTAGTAAATACTAGTGGTAGTGGTGTACTATAGGCAGATATAGTTAGGGATATAGGAACATTATTTGTTGTCATTGCTAGTAAATACTAGTGGTAGTGGTGTACTATAGGCAGATATAGGTAGGGATATAGGAACATTATTTGTTGTCATTGCTAGTAAATACTAGTGGTAGTGGTGTACTATAGGCAGATATAGTTAGGGATATAGGAACATTAGTTATTGTCATTGCTAGTAAATACTAGTGGTAGTGGTGTACTATAGGTAGATATAGGTAGGGATATAGGAATGTTATTTGTTATCATTGCTAGTAAATACTAGTGGTAGTGGTGTACTATAGGCAGATATAGTTAGGGATATAGGAACATTAGTTATTGTCATTGCTAGTAAATACTAGTGGTAGTGGTGTACTATAGGTAGATATAGGTAGGGATATAGGAATGTTATTTGTTATCATTGCTAGTAAATACTAGTGGTAGTGGTGTACTATAGGCAGATATAGTTAGGGATATAGTGACTTTATTTGTTTTCATTGCTAGTAAATACTAGTGGTAGTGGTGTACTATAGGCAGATATAAGTTGGGATATAGGAACGTTATGTATTGTCATTGCTAGTAAATACTAGTGGTAGTGGTGTACTATAGGCAGATATAGTTAGGGATATAGGAACATTAGTTATTGTCATTGCTAGTAAATACTAGTGGTAGTGGTGTACTATAGGCAGATATAGTTAGGGATATAGGAACATTATTTGTTGTCATTGCTAGTAAATACTAGTGTTAGTGGTGTACTATAGGCAGATATAGTTAGGGATATAGGAACATTAGTTATTGTCATTGCTAGTAAATACTAGTGGTAGTAGTGTACTATAGGCAGATATAGTTAGGGATATAGGAACATTATTTGTTGTCATTGCTAGTAAATACTAGTGGTAGTGGTGTACTATAGGCAGATATAAGTTGGGATATAGGAACGTTATTTATTGTCATTGCTAGTAAATACTAGTGGTAGTGGTGTACTATAGGCAGATATAGTTAGGGATATAGGAACATTAGTTGTTGTCATTGCTAGTAAATAATAGTGGTAGTGGTGTACTATAGGCAGATATAGTTAGGGATATAGGAATGTTATTTGTTGTCATTGCTAGTAAATACTAATGGTAGTGGTGTACTATAGGCAGATATAGGTTGGGATATAGGAACATTATTTGTTGTCATTGCTAGTAAATACTAGTGGTAGTGGTGTACTATAGGCAGATATAGGTTGGGATATAGGAACATTAGTTATTCTCATTGCTAGTAAATAATAGTGGTAGTGGTGTACTATAGGCAGATATAGGTTGGGATATAGGAATGTTAGTTATTGTCATGTCTAGTAAATACTAGTGGTAGTGGTGTACTATAGGTAGATATAGGTAGGGATATAGGAATGTTATTTGTTATCATTGCTAGTAAATACTAGTGGTAGTGGTGTACTATAGGCAGATATAGGTTGGGATATAGGAACATTAGTTATTTTCATTGCTAGTAAATAATAGTGGTAGTGGTGTACTATAGGCAGATATAGTTAGGGATATAGGAACATTAGTTATTGTCATTGCTAGTAAATACTAGTGGTATTGGTGTACTATAGGAAGATATAGTTAGGGATATAGGAATATTAGTTGTTGTCATTGCTAGTAAATAATAGTGGTAGTGGTGTACTATAGGAAGATATAGATTTGGATATAGGAACATTATTTGATGTCATTTCTAGTAAATACTAGTGGTAGTGGTGTACTATAGGAAGATATAGGTTGGGATATAGGAAGGTATTTGTTGTCATTGCTAGTAAATAATAGTGGTAGTGGTGTACTATAGGCAGATATAGGTTGGGATATAGGAACATTAGTTATTGTCATTGCTAGTAAATACTAATGGTAGTGGTGTACTATAGGTAGATATAGGTAGGGATATAGGAATGTTATTTGTTATCATTGCTAGTAAATACTAGTTGTAGTGGTGTACTATAGGAAGATATAGGTTGGGATATAGGAAGGTATTTGTTGTCATTGCTAGTAAATAATAGTGGTAGTGGTGTACTATAGGCTGATATAGGTTGGGATATAGGAACATTATTTGTTGTCATTGCTAGTAAATACTAGTGGTAGTGGTGTACTATAGGCAGATATAGTTAGGGATATAGGAAGGTATTTGTTGTCATTGCTAGTAAATACTAGTGGTAGTGGTGTACTATAGGAAGATATAGGTTGGGATATAGGAATATTAGTTGTTGTCATTGCTAGTAAATACTAGTGGTAGTGGTGTACTATAGGAAGATATAGTTAGGGATATAGGAACATTAGTTTATGTCATTGCTAGTAAATACTAGTGGTAGTGGTGTACTATAGGAAGATATAGTTAGGGATATAGGAATATTAGTTTGTGTCATTTCTAGTAAATACTAGTGGTAGTGGTGTACTATAAGCAGATATAGTTAGGGATATAGTGACTTTATTTGTTGTCATTGCTAGTAAATACTAGTGGTAGTGGTGTACTATAGGCAGATATAAGTTGGGATATAGGAACGTTATGTATTGTCATTGCTAGTAAATACTAGTGGTAGTGGTGTACTATAGGCAGATATAGTTAGGGATATAATAACGTTCGTTATTGTCATTGCTACTAAATACTAGTGGTAGTGGTGTACTATAGGCAGATATAGTTAGGGATATAGGAACGTTCGTTATTGTCATTGCTAGTAAATACTAGTGGTATTGGTGTACTATAGGCAGATATAGTTAGGGATATAGGAACATTAGTTATTGTCATTGCTAGTAAATACTAGTGGTAGTGGTGTACTATAGGCAGATATAGGTAGGGATATAGGAACATTATTTGTTATCATTGCTAGTAAATACTAGTGGTAGTGGTGTACTATAGGCAGATATAGGTTGGGATATAGGAACGTTAGTTATTGTCATTGCTAGTAAATACTAGTGGTAGTGGTGTACTATAGGCAGATATAGTTAGGGATATAGGAACATTATTTGTTGTCATTGCTAGTAAATACTAGTGGTAGTGGTGTACTATAGGTAGATATAGGTAGGGATATAGGAACATTAGTTTATGTCATTGCTAGTAAATACTAGTGGTAGTGGTGTACTATAGGAAGATATAGTTAGGGATATAGGAATATTAGTTTGTGTCATTTCTAGTAAATACTAGTGATAGTGGTGTACTATAGGAAGATATAGGTTGGGATATAGGAACATTAGTTTGTGTCATTGCTAGTAAATACTAGTGGTATTGGTGTACTATAGGAAGATATAGTTAGGGATATAGGAACATTAGTTATTGTCATTGCTAGTAAATACTAGTGGTAGTGGTGTACTATAGGAAGATATAGGTTGGGATATAGGAAGGTATTTGTTATCATTGCTAGTAAATACTAGTGGTAGTGGTGTACTATAGGAAGATATAGGTTGGGATATAGGAATGTTATTTATTGTCATTGCTAGTAAAGAATAGTGGTAGTGGTGTACTATAGGAAGATATAGATTGGGATATAGGAACATTATTTGATGTCATTTCTAGTAAATACTAGTGGTAGTGGTGTACTATAGGAAGATATAGTTAGGGATATAGGAACATTAGTTATTGTCATTGCTAGTAAATACTAGTGGTAGTGGTGTACTATAGGTAGATATAGTTAGGGATATAGGAACATTAGTTATTGTCATTGCTAGTAAATACTAGTGGTAGTGGTGTACTATAGGAAGATATAGATTGGGATATAGGAACATTATTTGATGTCATTTCTAGTAAATACTAGTGGTAGTGGTGTACTATAGGAAGATATAGGAAGGTTATTTGTTGTCATTACTAGTAAATACTAGTGGTAGTGGTGTACTATAGGAAGATATAGATAGGGATATAGGAAGGTTATTTGTTGTCATTGCTAGTAAATACTAGTGGTAGTGGTGTACTATAGGCAGATATAGGTTGGGATATAGGAACGTTAGTTATTGTCATTGCTAGTAAATACTAGTGGTAGTGGTGTACTATAGGCAGATATAGGTTGGGATACAGGAATATTAGTTATTGTCATTGCTAGTAAATACTAGTGGTAGTGGTGTACTATAGGAAGATATAGTTAGGGATATAGGAACATTAGTTATTGTCATTGCTAGTAAATACTAGTGGTAGTGGTGTACTATAGGTAGATATAGGTAGGGATATAGGAATGTTATTTGTTATCATTGCTAGTAAATACTAGTGGTAGTGGTGTACTATAGGCAGATATAGGTTGGGATATAGGAACATTAGTTATTTTCATTGCTAGTAAATAATAGTGGTAGTGGTGTACTATAGGCAGATATAGGTTGGGATATAGGAATGTTAGTTATTGTCATTGCTAGTAAATACTAGTGGTAGTGGTGTACTATAGGTAGATATAGGTAGGGATATAGGAATGTTATTTGTTATCATTGCTAGTAAATACTAGTGGTAGTGGTGTACTATAGGCAGATATAGGTTGGGATATAGGAACATTAGTTATTTTCATTGCTAGTAAATAATAGTGGTAGTGGTGTACTATAGGCAGATATAGTTAGGGATATAGGAACATTAGTTATTGTCATTGCTAGTAAATACTAGTGGTATTGGTGTACTATAGGAAGATATAGTTAGGGATATAGGAATATTAGTTGTTGTCATTGCTAGTAAATAATAGTGGTAGTGGTGTACTATAGGAAGATATAGATTTGGATATAGGAACATTATTTGATGTCATTTCTAGTAAATACTAGTGGTAGTGGTGTACTATAGGAAGATATAGTTAGGGATATAGGAACATTAGTTATTGTCATTGCTAGTATATACTAGTGGTAGTGGTGTACTATAGGCAGATATAGGTTGGGATATAGGAACATTAGTTATTGTCATTGCTAGTAAATACTAATGGTAGTGGTGTACTATAGGTAGATATAGGTAGGGATATAGGAATGTTATTTGTTATCATTGCTAGTAAATACTAATGGTAGTGGTGTACTATAGGTAGATATAGGTAGGGATATAGGAATGTTATTTGTTATCATTGCTAGTAAATACTAGTGGTAGTGGTGTACTATAGGAAGATATAGGTTGGGATATAGGAATATTAGTTGTTGTCATTGCTAGTAAATACTAGTGGTAGTGGTGTACTATAGGCAGATATAGTTAGGGATATAGGAACGTTAGTTATTGTCATTGCTAGTAAATACTAGTGGTAGTGGTGTACTATAGGCAGATATAGTTAGGGATATAGGAACATTAGTTATTGTCATTGCTAGTAAATACTAGTGGTAGTGGTATACTATAGGAAGATATAGTTAGGGATATAGGAATATTAGTTTGTGTCATTTCTAGTAAATACTAGTGATAGTGGTGTACTATAGGAAGATATAGGTTGGGATATAGGAACATTAGTTTGTGTCATTGCTAGTAAATACTAGTGGTATTGGTGTACTATAGGAAGATATAGTTAGGGATATAGGAACATTAGTTATTGTCATTGCTAGTAAATACTAGTGGTAGTGGTGTACTATAGGAATATATAGGTTGGGATATAGGAAGGTATTTGTTATCATTGCAAGTAAATACTAGTGGTAGTGGTGTACTATAGGAAGATATAGGTTGGGATATAGGAATGTTATTTATTGTCATTGCTAGTAAAGAATAGTGGTAGTGGTGTACTATAGGAAGATATAGATTGGGATATAGGAACATTATTTGATGTCATTTCTAGTAAATACTAGTGGTAGTGGTGTACTATAGGAAGATATAGTTAGGGATATAGGAACATTAGTTATTGTCATTGCTAGTAAATACTAGTGGTAGTGGTGTACTATAGGTAGATATAGTTAGGGATATAGGAACATTAGTTATTGTCATTGCTAGTAAATACTAGTGGTAGTGGTGTACTATAGGAAGATATAGATTGGGATATAGGAACATTATTTGATGTCATTTCTAGTAAATACTAGTGGTAGTGGTGTACTATAGGAAGATATAGTTAGGGATATAGGAACATTAGTTATTGTCATTGCTAGTAAATACTAGTGGTAGTGGTGTACTATAGGTATATATAGGTAGGGATATAGGAATGTTATGTGTTATCATTGTTAGTAAATACTAGTGGTAGTGGTGTACTATAGGCAGATATAGGTTGGGATATAGGAACATTAGTTATTGTCATTGCTAGTAAATACTAGTGGTAGTGGTGTACTATAGGAAGATATAGGAAGGTTATTTGTTGTCATTACTAGTAAATACTAGTGGTAGTGGTGTACTATAGGAAGATATAGATAGGGATATAGGAAGGTTATTTGTTGTCATTGCTAGTAAATACTAGTGGTAGTGGTGTACTATAGGCAGATATAGGTTGGGATATAGGAACATTATGTGTTGTCATTGCTAGTAAATACTAGTGGTAGTGGTGTACTATAGGCAGATATACTTAGGGATATAGGAACGTTATGTATTATCATTAATTGTAAATACTAGTGGTAGTGGTGTACTATAGGCAGATATAGGTTGGGATATAGGAACGTTAGTTATTGTCATTGCTAGTAAATACTAGTGGTAGTGGTGTACTATAGGAAGATATAGTTAGGGATATAGGAACATTAGTTATTGTCATTGCTAGTAAATACTAGTGGTAGTGGTGTACTATAGGTAGATATAGGTAGGGATATAGGAATGTTATTTGTTATCATTGCTAGTAAATACTAGTGGTAGTGGTGTACTATAGGCAGATATAGGTTGGGATATAGGAACATTAGTTATTTTCATTGCTAGTAAATAATAGTGGTAGTGGTGTACTATAGGCAGATATAGGTTGGGATATAGGAATGTTAGTTATTGTCATTGCTAGTAAATACTAGTGGTAGTGGTGTACTATAGGTAGATATAGGTAGGGATATAGGAATGTTATTTGTTATCATTGCTAGTAAATACTAGTGGTAGTGGTGTACTATAGGCAGATATAGGTTGGGATATAGGAACATTAGTTATTTTCATTGCTAGTAAATAATAGTGGTAGTGGTGTACTATAGGCAGATATAGTTAGGGATATAGGAACATTAGTTATTGTCATTGCTAGTAAATACTAGTGGTATTGGTGTACTTTAGGAAGATATAGTTAGGGATATAGGAATATTAGTTGTTGTCATTGCTAGTAAATAATAGTGGTAGTGGTGTACTATAGGAAGATATAGATTTGGATATAGGAACATTATTTGATGTCATTTCTAGTAAATACTAGTGGTAGTGGTGTACTATAGGAAGATATAGGTTGGGATATAGGAAGGTATTTGTTGTCATTGCTAGTAAATAATAGTGGTAGTGGTGTACTATAGGCAGATATAGGTAGGGATATAGGAACATTAGTTATTGTCATTGCTAGTAAATACTAGTGGTAGTGGTGTACTATAGGAAGATATAGGTTGGGATATAGGAAGGTATTTGTTGTCATTGCTAGTAAATAATAGTGGTAGTGGTGTACTATAGGCTGATATAGGTTGGGATATAGGAACATTATTTGTTGTCATTGCTAGTAAATACTAGTGGTAGTGGTGTACTATAGGCAGATATAGTTAGGGATATAGGAAGGTATTTGTTGTCATTGCTAGTAAATACTAGTGGTAGTGGTGTACTATAGGAAGATATAGGTTGGGATAAAGGAACATTAGTTTGTGTCATTGCTAGTAAATACTAGTGGTATTGGTGTACTATAGGAAGATATAGTTAGGGATATAGGAACATTAGTTATTGTCATTGCTAGTAAATACTAGTGGTAGTGGTGTACTATAGGAAGATATAGGTTGGGATATAGGAAGGTATTTGTTATCATTGCTAGTAAATACTAGTGGTAGTGGTGTACTATAGGAAGATATAGGTTGGGATATAGGAATGTTATTTATTGTCATTGCTAGTAAATAATAGTGGTAGTGGTGTACTATAGGAAGATATAGATTGGGATATAGGAACATTATTTGATGTCATTTCTAGTAAATACTAGTGGTAGTGGTGTACTATAGGAAGATATAGGTAGGGATATAGGAATATTAGTTGTTGTCATTGCTAGTAAATACTAGTGGTAGTGGTGTACTATAGGAAGATATAGGTTGGGATATAGGAATAGTAGTTGTTGTCATTGCTAGTAAATACTAGTGGTAGTGGTGTACTATAGGAAGATATAGATTGGGATATAGGAACATTATTTGATGTCATTTCTAGTAAATACTAGTGGTAGTGGTGTACTATAGGAAGATATAGTTAGGGATATAGGAACATTAGTTATTGTCATTGCTAGTAAATACTAGTGGTAGTGGTGTACTATAGGTAGATATAGTTAGGGATATAGGAACATTAGTTATTGTCATTGCCAGTAAATACTAGTGGTAGTGGTGTACTATAGGAAGATATAGATTGGGATATAGGAACATTATTTGATGTCATTTCTAGTAAATACTAGTGGTAGTGGTGTACTATAGGAAGATATAGTTAGGGATATAGGAACATTAGTTATTGTCATTGCTAGTAAATACTAGTGGTAGTGGTGTACTATAAGTAGATATAGGTAGGGATATAGGAATGTTATGTGTTATCATTGTTAGTAAATACTAGTGGTAGTGGTGTACTATAGGCAGATATAGGTTGGGATATAGGAACATTAGTTATTGTCATTGCTAGTAAATACTAGTGGTAGTGGTGTACTATAGGAAGATATAGATAGGGATATAGGAAGGTTATTTGTTGTCATTGCTAGTAAATACTAGTGGTAGTGGTGTACTATAGGCAGATATAGGTTGGGATATAGGAACATTATGTGTTGTCATTGCTAGTAAATACTAGTGGTAGTGGTGTACTATAGGCAGATATACTTAGGGATATAGGAACGTTATGTATTATCATTACTTGTAAATACTAGTGGTAGTGGTGTACTATAGGCAGATATAGGTTGGGATATAGGAACGTTAGTTATTGTCATTGCTAGTAAATACTAGTGGTAGTGGTGTACTATAGGCAGATATAGTTAGGGATATAGGAACATTAGTTATTGTCATTGCTAGTAAATACTAGTGATAGTGGTGTACTATAGGTAGATATAGGTAGGGATATAGGAATGTTATTTGTTATCATTGCTAGTAAATACTAGTGGTAGTGGTGTACTATAGGCAGATATAGGTTGGGATATAGGAACATTATTTATTGTCATTGCTAGTAAATACTAGTGGTAGTGGTGTACTATAGGCAGATATAGGTTGGGATATAGAAACGTTAGTTATTGTCATTGCTAGTAAATACTAGTGGTAGTGGTGTACTATAGAAAGATATAGGTTGGGATATAGGAACATTATTTATTGTCATTGCTAGTAAATACTAGTGGTAGTGGTGTACTATAGGCAGATATAGGTTGGGATATAGGAACATTAGTTATTGTCATTGCTAGTAAATACTAGTGGTAGTGGTGTACTATAGGAAGATATAGTTAGGGATATAGGAATGTTAGTTATTGTCATTGCTAGTAAATACTAGTGGTAGTGGTGTACTATAGGCAGATATAGGTTGGGATATAGGAAGGTATTTGTTGTCATTGCTAGTAAATAATAGTGGTAGTGGTGTACTATAGGCTGATATAGGTTGGGATATAGGAACATTATTTGTTGTCATTGCTAGTAAATACTAGTGGTAGTGGTGTACTATAGGAAGATATAGGTTGGGATATAGGAACATTATTTATTGTAATTTCTAGTAAATACTAGTGGTAGTGGTGTACTATAGGAAGATATAGGTTGGGATATAGGAAGGTATTTGTTATCATTGCTAGTAAATACTAGTGGTAGTGGTGTACTATAGGAAGATATAGGTTGGGATATAGGAATGTTATTTATTGTCATTGCTAGTAAATAATAGTGGTAGTGGTGTCTATAGGAAGATATAGATTGGGATATAGGAACATTATTTGATGTCATTTCTAGTAAATACTAGTGGTAGTGGTGTACTATAGGAAGATATAGGTAGGGATATAGGAATATTAGTTGTTGTCATTGCTAGTAAATACTAGTGGTAGTGGTGTACTATAGGAAGATATAGGTTGGGATATAGGAATAGTAGTTGTTGTCATTGCTAGTAAATACTAGTGGTAGTGGTGTACTATAGGAAGATATAGTTAGGGATATAGGAACATTAGTTATTGTCATTGCTAGTAAATACTAGTGGTAGTGGTGTACTATAGGTAGATATAGGTAGGGATATAGGAATGTTATGTGTTATCATTGTTAGTAAATACTAGTGGTAGTGGTGTACTATAGGCAGATATAGGTTGGGATATAGGAACATTAGTTATTGTCATTGCTAGTAAATACTAGTGGTAGTGGTGTACTATAGGAAGATATAGTTAGGGATATAGGAAGGTTATTTGTTGTCATTACTAGTAAATACTAGTGGTAGTGGTGTACTATAGGCAGATATAGGTTGGGATATAGGAACATTAGTTATTGTCATTGCTAGTAAATACTAGTGGTAGTGGTGTACTATAGGCAGATATAGGTTGGTATATAGGAACATTAGTTATTGTCATTGCTAGTAAATACTAGTGGTAGTGGTGTACTATAGGAAGATATAGTTAGGGATATAGGAACATTAGTTGTTGTCATTGCTAGTAAATACTAGTGGTAGTGGTGTACTATAGGCAGATATAGGTTGGGATATAGGAACATTATTTATTGTCATTGCTAGTAAATACTAGTGGTAGTGGTGTACTATAAGCAGATATAGGTTGGGATATAGGAACATTATGTGTTGTCATTGCTAGTAAATACTAGTGGTAGTGGTGTACTATAGGAAGATATAGTTAGGGATATAGGAAGGTTATTTGTTGTCATTGCTAGTAAATACTAGTGGTAGTGGTGTACTATAAGCAGATATAGGTAGGGATATAGGAATATTAGTTGTTGTCATTGCTAGTAAATACTAGTGGTAGTGGTGTACTATAGGAAGATATAGGTAGGGATATAGGAAGGTTATTTGTTGTCATTGCTAGTAAATACTAGTGGTAGTGGTGTACTATAGGAATATATAGTTAGGGATATAGGAAGGTTATTTGTTGTCATTGCTAGTAAATACTAGTGGTAGTGGTGTACTATAAGCAGATATAGGTTGGGATATAGGAACATTATGTGTTGTCATTGCTAGTAAATACTAGTGGTAGTGGTGTACTATAGGAAGATATAGTTAGGGATATAGGAAGGTTATTTGTTGTCATTGCTAGTAAATACTAGTGGTAGTGGTGTACTATAAGCAGATATAGGTTGGGATATAGGAACATTATGTGTTATCATTGCTAGTAAATACTAGTGGTAGTGGTGTACTATAGGAAGATATAGTTAGGGATATAGGAAGGTTATTTGTTGTCATTGCTAGTAAATACTAGTGGTAGTGGTGTACTATAAGCAGATATAGGTTGGGATATAGGAACATTATGTGTTGTCATTGCTAGTAAATACTAGTGGTAGTGGTGTACTATAGGCAGATATACTTAGGGATATAGGAACGTTATGTATTATCATTACTTGTAAATACTAGTGGTAGTGGTGTACTATAGGCAGATATAGGTTGGGATATAGGAACGTTAGTTATTGTCATTGCTAGTAAATACTAGTTGTAGTGGTGTACTATAGGAAGATATAGTTAGGGATATAGGAAGGTTATTTGTTGTCATTGCTAGTAAATTCTAGTGGTAGTGGTGTACTATAAGCAGATATAGGTTGGTATATAGGAACATTAGTTATTGTCATTGCTAGTAAATACTAGTGGTAGTGGTGTACTATAGGAACATATAGTTAGGGATATAGGAAGGTTATTTGTTGTCATTGCTAGTAAATACTAGTGGTAGTGGTGTACTATAGGCAGATATAGGTTGGGATATAGGAAGGTATTTGTTGTCATTGCTAGTAAATACTAGTGGTAGTGGTGTACTATAGGCAGATATATGTTGGGATATAGGAACATTATTTATTGTCATTGCTAGTAAATACTAGTGGTAGTGGTGTACTATAGGCAGATATAGTTAGGGATATAGGAACATTATTTGTTGTCATTTCTAGTAAATACTAGTGGTAGTGGTGTACTATAGGAAGATATATGTTGGGATATAGGAACATTATTTATTGTCATTGCTAGTAAATACTAGTGGTAGTGGTGTACTATAGGCAGATATAGTTAGGGATATAGGAACATTAGTTATTGTCATTGCTAGTAAATACTAATGGTAGTGGTGTACTATAGGCAGATATAGGTTGGTATATAGGAACATTAGTTATTGTCATTGCTAGTAAATACTAGTGGTAGTAGTGTACTATAGGCAGATATAGTTAGGGATATAGGACCGTTAGATAATGTCATTTCTAATAAATACTAGTGGTAGTGGTGTACTATAGGCAGATATAGGTAGGGATATAGGTACATTAGTTATTGTCATTGCTAGTAAATACTAGTGGTAGTGGTGTACTATAGGCAGATATAGGTTGGGATATAGGAACATTATTTATTGTCATTGCTAGTAAATACTAGTGGTAGTGGTGTACTATAGGAAGATATAGGTTGGGATATAGGAACATTATTTATTGTCATTGCTAGTAAATACTATTGGTAGTGGTGTACTATAGGCAGATATAGTTAGGGATATAGGAAGGTTCGTTATTGTCATTGCTAGTAAATACTAGTGGTAGTGGTGTACTATAGGAAGATATAGGTAGGGATATAGGTACATTAGTTATTGTCATTGCTAGTAAATACTAGTGGTAGTGGTGTACTATAGGCAGATATAGGTTGGGATATAGGAACATTATTTATTGTCATTGCTAGTAAATACTAGTGGTAGTGGTATACTATAGGAAGATATAGTTAGGGTTATAGGAACATTATTTGTTGTCATTGCTAGTAAATACTAGTGGTAGTGGTGTACTATAGGAAGATATAGGTTGGGATATAGGAACATTATTTATTGTCATTGCTAGTAAATACTATTGGTAGTGGTGTACTATAGGCAGATATAGTTAGGGATATAGGAAGGTATTTGTTGTCATTGCTAGTAAATACTAGTGGTAGTGGTGTACTATAGGAAGATATAGGTTGGGATATAGGAACATTATTTATTGTCATTGCTAGTAAATACTATTGGTAGTGGTGTACTATAGGAAGATATATGTTGGGATATAGGAACATTATTTATTGTCATTGCTAGTAAATACTAGTGGTAGTGGTGTACTATAGGCAGATATAGTTAGGGATATAGGAACATTATTTGTTGTCATTGCTAGTAAATACTAGTGGTAGTGGTGTACTATAGGAAGATATAGTTAGGGATATAGGAACATTATTTATTGTCATTGCTAGTAAATACTAGTGGTAGTGGTGTACTATAGGAAGATATAGGTTGGGATATAGGAACGTTATTTATTGTCATTGCTAGTAAATACTAGTGGTAGTGGTGTACTATAGGCAGATATAGTTAGGGATATAGGAACATTATTTATTGTCATTGCTAGTAAATACTAGTGGTAGTGGTGTACTATAGGTAGATATAGGTAGGGATATAGGAACATTAGTTATTGTCATTGCTAGTAAATACTAGTGGTAGTGGTGTACTATAGGCAGATATAGGTTGGGATATAGGAACATTATTTATTGTCATTGCTAGTAAATACTAGTGGTAGTGGTGTACTATAGGAAGATATAGTTAGGGATATAGGAAGGTTATTTGTTGTCATTGCTAGTAAATACTAGTGGTAGTGGTGTACTATAAGCAGATATAGGTTGGGATATAGGAACATTATGTGTTGTCATTGCTAGTAAATACTAGTGGTAGTGGTGTACTATAGGAAGATATAGTTAGGGATATAGGAAGGTTATTTGTTGTCATTGCTAGTAAATACTAGTGGTAGTGGTGTACTATAAGCAGATATAGGTTGGGATATAGGAACATTATGTGTTGTCATTGCTAGTAAATACTAGTGGTAGTGGTGTACTATAGGAAGATATAGTTAGGGATATAGGAAGGTTATTTGTTGTCATTGCTAGTAAATACTAGTGGTAGTGGTGTACTATAGGAAGATATAGGTAGGGATATAGGAATATTAGTTGTTGTCATTGCTAGTAAATACTAGTGGTAGTGGTGTACTATAGGAAGATATAGGTAGGGATATAGGAAGGTTATTTGTTGTCATTGCTAGTAAATACTAGTGGTAGTGGTGTACTATAGGAAGATATAGTTAGGGATATAGGAAGGTTATTTGTTGTCATTGCTAGTAAATACTAGTGGTAGTGGTGTACTATAAGCAGATATAGGTTGGGATATAGGAACATTATGTGTTGTCATTGCTAGTAAATACTAGTGGTAGTGGTGTACTATAGGAAGATATAGTTAGGGATATAGGAAGGTTATTTGTTGTCATTGCTAGTAAATACTAGTGGTAGTGGTGTACTATAAGCAGATATAGGTTGGGATATAGGAACATTATGTGTTGTCATTGCTAGTAAATACTAGTGGTAGTGGTGTACTATAGGAAGATATAGTTAGGGATATAGGAAGGTTATTTGTTGTCATTGCTAGTAAATACTAGTGGTAGTGGTGTACTATAAGCAGATATAGGTTGGGATATAGGAACATTATGTGTTGTCATTGCTAGTAAATACTAGTGGTAGTGGTGTACTATAGGCAGATATACTTAGGGATATAGGAACGTTATGTATTATCATTACTTGTAAATACTAGTGGTAGTGGTGTACTATAGGCAGATATAGGTTGGGATATAGGAACGTTAGTTATTGTCATTGCTAGTAAATACTAGTGGTAGTGGTGTACTATAGGCAGATATAGGTTGGGATATAGGAACATTATTTATTGTCATTGCTAGTAAATACTAGTGGTAGTGGTATACTATAGGAAGATATAGTTAGGGTTATAGGAACATTATTTGTTGTCATTGCTAGTAAATACTAGTGGTAGTGGTGTACTATAGGCAGATATAGTTAGGGATATAGGAACATTAGTTATTGTCATTGCTAGTAAATACTAGTGGTAGTGGTGTACTATAGGCAGATATAGTTAGGGATATAGGAACATTATTTGTTGTCATTTCTAGTAAATACTAGTGGTAGTGGTGTACTATAGGAAGATATATGTTGGGATATAGGAACATTATTTATTGTCATTGCTAGTAAATACTATTGGTAGTGGTGTACTATAGGAAGATATATGTTGGGATATAGGAACATTATTTATTGTCATTGCTAGTAAATACTAGTGGTAGTGGTGTACTATAGGCAGATATAGTTAGGGATATAGGAACATTATTTGTTGTCATTGCTAGTAAATACTAGTGGTAGTGGTGTACTATAGGAAGATATAGTTAGGGATATAGGAACATTATTTATTGTCATTGCTAGTAAATACTAGTGGTAGTGGTGTACTATAGGAAGATATAGGTTGGGATATAGGAACGTTATTTATTGTCATTGCTAGTAAATACTAGTGGTAGTGGTGTACTATAGGCAGATATAGTTAGGGATATAGGAACATTATTTATTGTCATTGCTAGTAAATACTAGTGGTAGTGGTGTACTATAGGTAGATATAGGTAGGGATATAGGAACATTAGTTATTGTCATTGCTAGTAAATACTAGTGGTAGTGGTGTACTATAGGCAGATATAGGTTGGGATATAGGAACATTATTTATTGTCATTGCTAGTAAATACTAGTGGTAGTGGTGTACTATAGGAAGATATAGTTAGGGATATAGGAAGGTTATTTGTTGTCATTGCTAGTAAATACTAGTGGTAGTGGTGTACTATAAGCAGATATAGGTTGGGATATAGGAACATTATGTGTTGTCATTGCTAGTAAATACTAGTGGTAGTGGTGTACTATAGGAAGATATAGTTAGGGATATAGGAAGGTTATTTGTTGTCATTGCTAGTAAATACTAGTGGTAGTGGTGTACTATAAGCAGATATAGGTTGGGATATAGGAACATTATGTGTTGTCATTGCTAGTAAATACTAGTGGTAGTGGTGTACTATAGGAAGATATAGTTAGGGATATAGGAAGGTTATTTGTTGTCATTGCTAGTAAATACTAGTGGTAGTGGTGTACTATAGGAAGATATAGGTAGGGATATAGGAATATTAGTTGTTGTCATTGCTAGTAAATACTAGTGGTAGTGGTGTACTATAGGAAGATATAGGTAGGGATATAGGAAGGTTATTTGTTGTCATTGCTAGTAAATACTAGTGGTAGTGGTGTACTATAGGAAGATATAGTTAGGGATATAGGAAGGTTATTTGTTGTCATTGCTAGTAAATACTAGTGGTAGTGGTGTACTATAAGCAGATATAGGTTGGGATATAGGAACATTATGTGTTGTCATTGCTAGTAAATACTAGTGGTAGTGGTGTACTATAGGAAGATATAGTTAGGGATATAGGAAGGTTATTTGTTGTCATTGCTAGTAAATACTAGTGGTAGTGGTGTACTATAAGCAGATATAGGTTGGGATATAGGAACATTATGTGTTGTCATTGCTAGTAAATACTAGTGGTAGTGGTGTACTATAGGAAGATATAGTTAGGGATATAGGAAGGTTATTTGTTGTCATTGCTAGTAAATACTAGTGGTAGTGGTGTACTATAAGCAGATATAGGTTGGGATATAGGAACATTATGTGTTGTCATTGCTAGTAAATACTAGTGGTAGTGGTGTACTATAGGCAGATATACTTAGGGATATAGGAACGTTATGTATTATCATTACTTGTAAATACTAGTGGTAGTGGTGTACTATAGGCAGATATAGGTTGGGATATAGGAACGTTAGTTATTGTCATTGCTAGTAAATACTAGTGGTAGTGGTGTACTATAGGCAGATATAGGTTGGGATATAGGAAGGTATTTGTTGTCATTGCTAGTAAATACTAGTGGTAGTGGTGTACTATAGGCAGATATATGTTGGGATATAGGAACATTATTTATTGTCATTGCTAGTAAATACTAGTGGTAGTGGTGTACTATAGGCAGATATAGTTAGGGATATAGGAACATTAGTTATTGTCATTGCTAGTAAATACTAGTGGTAGTGGTGTACTATAGGCAGATATAGTTAGGGATATAGGAACATTATTTGTTGTCATTTCTAGTAAATACTAGTGGTAGTGGTGTACTATAGGAAGATATATGTTGGGATATAGGAACATTATTTATTGTCATTGCTAGTAAATACTAGTGGTAGTGGTGTACTATAGGCAGATATAGTTAGGGATATAGGAACATTAGTTATTGTCATTGCTAGTAAATACTAATGGTAGTGGTGTACTATAGGCAGATATAGGTTGGTATATAGGAACATTAGTTATTGTCATTGCTAGTAAATACTAGTGGTAGTAGTGTACTATAGGCAGATATAGTTAGGGATATAGGACCGTTAGATAATGTCATTTCTAATAAATACTAGTGGTAGTGGTGTACTATAGGCAGATATAGGTAGGGATATAGGTACATTAGTTATTGTCATTGCTAGTAAATACTAGTGGTAGTGGTGTACTATAGGCAGATATAGGTTGGGATATAGGAACATTATTTATTGTCATTGCTAGTAAATACTAGTGGTAGTGGTGTAATATAGGCAGATATAGTTAGGGATATAGGAACATTAGTTATTGTCATTGCTAGTAAATACTAGTGGTATTGGTGTACTATAGGAAGATATAGTTAGGGATATAGGAACGTTATTTGTTGTCATTGCTAGTAAATACTAGTGGTAGTGGTGTACTATAGGCAGATATAGTTAGGGATATAGGAACATTATTTGTTATCATTGCTAGTAAATACTATTGGTAGTGGTGTACTATAGGAAGATATATGTTGGGATATAGGAACATTATTTATTGTCATTGCTAGTAAATACTAGTGGTAGTGGTGTACTATAGGCAGATATAGTTAGGGATATAGGAACATTATTTGTTGTCATTGCTAGTAAATACTAGTGGTAGTGGTGTACTATAGGAAGATATATGTTGGGATATAGGAACATTATTTATTGTCATTGCTAGTAAATACTAGTGGTAGTGGTGTACTATAGGAAGATATAGGTTGGGATATAGGAACATTATTTATTGTCATTGCTAGTAAATACTATTGGTAGTGGTGTACTATAGGCAGATATAGTTAGGGATATAGGAAGGTATTTGTTGTCATTGCTAGTAAATACTAGTGGTAGTGGTGTACTATAGGAAGATATAGGTTGGGATATAGGAACATTATTTATTGTCATTGCTAGTAAATACTAGTGGTAGTGGTGTAATATAGGCAGATATAGTTAGGGATATAGGAACGTTCGTTATTGTCATTGCTAGTAAATACTAGTGGTAGTGGTGTACTATAGGAAGATATAGTTAGGGATATAGGAACATTATTTATTGTCATTGCTAGTAAATACTAGTGGTAGTGGTGTACTATAGGCAGATATAGTTAGGGATATAGGAACATTAGTTATTGTCATTGCTAGTAAATACTAATGGTAGTGGTGTACTATAGGCAGATATAGGTTGGTATATAGGAACATTAGTTATTGTCATTGCTAGTAAATACTAGTGGTAGTAGTGTACTATAGGCAGATATAGTTAGGGATATAGGACCGTTAGATAATGTCATTTCTAATAAATACTAGTGGTAGTGGTGTACTATAGGCAGATATAGGTAGGGATATAGGTACATTAGTTATTGTCATTGCTAGTAAATACTAGTGGTAGTGGTGTACTATAGGCAGATATAGGTTGGGATATAGGAACATTATTTATTGTCATTGCTAGTAAATACTAGTGGTAGTGGTGTACTATAGGAAGATATAGGTTGGGATATAGGAACATTATTTATTGTCATTGCTAGTAAATACTATTGGTAGTGGTGTACTATAGGCAGATATAGTTAGGGATATAGGAAGGTATTTGTTGTCATTGCTAGTAAATACTAGTGGTAGTGGTGTACTATAGGAAGATATAGGTTGGGATATAGGAACATTATTTATTGTCATTGCTAGTAAATACTATTGGTAGTGGTGTACTATAGGAAGATATATGTTGGGATATAGGAACATTATTTATTGTCATTGCTAGTAAATACTAGTGGTAGTGGTGTACTATAGGCAGATATAGTTAGGGATATAGGAACATTATTTGTTGTCATTGCTAGTAAATACTAGTGGTAGTGGTGTACTATAGGCAGATATAGTTAGGGATATAGGAACATTATTTATTGTCATTGCTAGTAAATACTAGTGGTAGTGGTGTACTATAGGAAGATATAGTTAGGGATATAGGAACATTATTTATTGTCATTGCTAGTAAATACTAGTGGTAGTGGTGTACTATAGGAAGATATAGGTTGGGATATAGGAACATTATTTATTGTCATTGCTAGTAAATACTAGTGGTAGTGGTGTACTATAGGCAGATATAGGTTGGGATATAGGAACATTAGTTATTGTCATTGCTAGTAAATACTAGTGGTAGTGGTGTACTATAGGCAGATATAGTTAGGGATATAGGAATATTAGTTATTGTCATTGCTAGTAAATACTAGTGGTAGTGGTGTACTATAGGAAGATATAGTTAGGGATATAGGAATATTAGTTTGTGTCATTTCTAGTAAATACTAGTGGTAGTGGTGTACTATAGGAAGATATAGGTTGGGATATAGGAACATTAGTTATTGTCATTGCTAGTAAATACTAGTGGTAGTGGTGTACTATGGGAAGATATAGTTAGGGATATAGGAACATTAGTTATTGTCATTGCTAGTAAATACTAGTGGTAGTGGTGTACTATAGGCAGATATAGTTAGGGATATAGGAACGTTAGATATTGTCATTGCTAGTAAATACTAGTGGTAGTGGTGTACTATAGGCAGATATAGTTAGGGATATAGGTACATTAGTTATTGTCATTGCTAGTTAATAATAGTGGTAGTGGTGTACTATAGGCAGATATAGGTTGGGATATAGGAACATTATTTGTTGTAATTTCTAGTAAATACTAGTGGTAGTGGTGTACTATAGGCAGATATAGGTTGGGATATAGGAACATTATTTGTTGTAGTTTCTAGTAAATACTAGTGGTAGTGGTGTACTATAGGAATATATAGGTAGGGATATAGGAACGTTAGATATTGTCATTGCTAGTTAATAATAGTGGTAGTGGTGTACTATAGGAAGATATAGTTAGGGATATAGGAACATTAGTTATTGTCATTTCTAGTAAATACTAGTGGTAGTGGTGTACTATAGGCAGATATAGGTTGGGATATAGGAACATTATTTGTTGTAATTTCTAGTAAATACTAGTGGTAGTGGTGTACTATAGGAAGATATAGGTTGGGATATAGGAACATTAGTTATTGTCATTGCTAGTAAATACTATTGGTAGTGGTGTACTATAGGAAGATATAGTTAGGGATATAGGAACATTAGTTATTGTCATTGCTAGTTAATAATAGTGGTAGTGGTGTACTATAGGAAGATATAGTTAGGGATATAGGAACATTAGTTATTGTCATTTCTAGTAAATACTAGTGGTAGTGGTGTACTATAGGCAGATATAGGTTGGGATATAGGAACATTATTTGTTGTAGTTTCTAGTAAATACTAGTGGTAGTGGTGTACTATAGGAATATATAGGTAGGGATATAGGAACGTTAGATATTGGCATTGCTAGTTAATAATAGTGGTAGTGGTGTACTATAGGAAGATATAGTTAGGGATATAGGAACATTAGTTATTGTCATTTCTAGTAAATACTAGTGGTAGTGGTGTACTATAGGCAGATATAGGTTGGGATATAGGAACATTATTTGTTGTCATTGCTAGTAAATACTAGTGGTAGTGGTGTACTATAGGAAGATATAGTTAGGGATATAGGAATGTTATTTGTTATCATTGCTAGTAAATACTAGTGGTAGTGGTGTACTATATACAGATATAGGTTGGGATATAGGAACATTAGTTATTGTCATTGCTAGTAAATACTAATGGTAGTGGTGTACTATAGGCAGATATAGGTAGGGATATAGGAACATTATTTGTTGTAATTTCTAGTAAATACTAGTGGTAGTGGTGTACTATAGGAAGATATAGGTAGGGATATAGGAACATTATTTGTTGTCATTGCTAGTAAATACTAGTGGTAGTGGTGTACTATAGGCAGATATAATTAGGGATATAGGAACATTAGTTATTGTCATTGCTAGTAAATACTAGTGGTAGTGGTATACTATAGGCAGATATAGTTAGGGATATAGGACCGTTAGATAATGTCATTTCTAATAAATACTAGTGGTAGTGGTGTACTATAGGAAGATATAGGTAGGGATATAGTAACGTTATTTGTTGTCATTGTTAGTAAATACTAGTGGTAGTGGTGTACTATAGGCAGATATAGTTAGGGATATAGGAACGTTAGTTATTGTCATTGCTAGTAAATACTAGTGGTAGTGGTGTACTATAGGAAGATATAGTTAGGGATATAGGAATGTTATTTGTTGTCATTGCTAGTAAATACTAGTGGTAGTGGTGTACTATAAGCAGATATAGTTAGGATATAGGAACATTAGTTCTTGTCATTGCTAGTAAATACTAGTGGTAGTGGTGTACTATAGGAAGATATAGTTAGGGATATAGGAATATTAATTATTGTCATTGCTAGTAAATACTAGTGGTAGTGGTGTACTATAGGCAGATATAGGTTGGGATATAGGAACATTATTTGTTGTAATTTCTAGTAAATACTAGTGGTAATGGTGTACTATAGGAAGATATAATTAGGGATATAGGAATATTAGTTGTTGTCATTGCTAGTAAATACTAGTGGTAGTGGTGTACTATAGGCAGATATAGGTTGGGATGTAGGAACATTATTTGTTGTCATTGCTAGTAAATACTAGTGGTAGTGGTGTACTAATGGAAGATATAGGTAGGGATATAGGAAGGTATTTGTTGTCATTGCTAGTAAATACTAGTGGTAGTGGTGTACTATAGGCAGATATAGGTTGGGATATAGGAACATTATTTGTTGTAATTTCTAGTAAATACTAGTGGTAGTGGTGTACTATAGGAAAATATAGTTAGGGATATAGGAACATTAGTTATTGTCATTGCTAGTAAATACTAGTGGTAGTGGTGTACTATAGGAAGATATAGTTAGGGATATAGGAACATTATTTGTTGTCATTTCTAGTAAATACTAGTGGTGTACTATAGGCAGATATAGGTAGGGATATAGGAATATTAGTTGTTGTCATTTCTAGTAAATACTAGTGGTAGTGGTGTACTATAGGCAGATATAGTTAGGGATATAGGAACATTAGTTATTGTCATTGCTAGTAAATACTAGTGGTAGTGGTGTACTATAGGCAGATATAGTTAGGGATATAGGAACATTAGTTATTGTCATTGCTAGTAAATACTAGTGGTAGTGGTGTACTATAGGTAGATATAGGTAGGGATATAGGAATGTTATTTGTTATCATTGCTATTAAATACTAGTGGTAGTGGTGTACTATATGCAGATATAGGTTTGGATATAGGAACATTATGTGTTGTCATTGCTAGTAAATACTAGTGATAGTGGTGTACTATAGGCAGATATAGGTTGGTATATAGGAACATTAGTTATTGTCATTGCTAGTAAATACTAGTGGTAGTGGTGTACTATAGGAAGATATAGGTTGGGATATAGGAACGTTAGTTATTGTCATTGCTAGTAAATACTAGTGGTAGTGGTGTACTATAGGCAGATATAGGTTGGTATATAGGAACATTAGTTATTGTCATTGCTAGTAAATAATAGTGGTAGTGGTGTACTATAGGCAGATATAGTTAGGGATATAGGAACATTAGTTATTGTCATTGCTAGTAAATACTATTGGTAGTGGTGTACTATAGGCAGATATAGTTAGGGATATAGGAACGTTAGTTATTGTCATTGCTAGTAAATACTAGTGGTAGTGGTGTACTATAGAAAGATATAGGTTGGGATATAGGAACATTATTTATTGTCATTGCTAGTAAATACTAGTGGTAGTGGTGTACTATAGGCAGATATAGGTTGGGATATAGGAACATTATTTATTGTCATTGCTAGTAAATACTAGTGGTAGTGGTGTACTATAGGAAGATATAGTTAGGGATATAGGAACGTTAGTTATTGTCATTGCTAGTAAATACTAGTGGTAGTGGTGTACTATAGGCAGATATAGGTTGGTATATAGGAACATTAGTTATTGTCATTGCTAGTAAATAATAGTGGTAGTGGTGTACTATAGGCAGATATACTTAGGGATATAGGAACATTATTTGTTGTCATTGCTAGTAAATACTAGTGGTAGTGGTGTACTATAGAAAGATATAGGTTGGGATATAGGAACATTATTTATTGTCATTGCTAGTAAATACTAGTGATAGTGGTGTACTATAGGCAGATATAGGTTGGTATATAGGAACATTAGTTATTGTCATTGCTAGTAAATACTAGTGGTAGTGGTGTACTATAGGCAGATATAAGTAGGGATATAGGAATATTAGTTTGTGTCATTGCTAGTAAATACTAGTGGTAGTGGTGTACTATAGACAGATATAGTTAGGGATATAGGAACATTAGTTATTGTCATTGCTAGTAAATACTAGTGGTAGTGGTGTACTATAGGCAGATATAGGTAGGGATATAGGAACATTATTTATTGTCATTGCTAGTAAATACTAGTGGTAGTGGTGTACTATAGGCAGATATAGGTAGGGATATAGGAACGTTAGTTATTGTCATTGCTAGTAAATGCTAGTGGTAGTGGTGTACTATAGGAAGATATAGGTTGGGATATAGGAACATTATTTGTTGTCATTGCTAGTAAATACTAGTGGTAGTGGTGTACTATAGGAAGATATAGGTAGGGATATAGGAACGTTAGATATTGTCATTGCTAGTAAATACTAGTGGTAGTGATGTACTATAGGCAGATATAGTTAGGGATATAGGTACATTAGTTATTGTCATTGCTAGTTAATAATAGTGGTAGTGGTGTACTATAGGCAGATATAGATAGGGATATAGGAACATTAGTTATTGTCATTGCTAGTAAATACTAGTGGTAGTGGTGTACTATAGGTAGATATAGGTTGGGATATAGGAACGTTAGATATTGTCATTTCTAGTAAATACTAGTGGTAGTGGTGTACTATAGGAAGATATAGGTTGGGATATAGGAATGTTATTTGTTATCATTGCTAGTAAATACTAGTGGTAGTGGTGTACTATAGGCAGATATAGTTTGGGATATAGGAACATTAGTTATTGTCATTTCTAGTAAATACTAGTGGTAGTGGTGTACTATAGGCAGATATAGGTTGGGATATAGGAACATTAGTTATTGTCATTGTTAGTAAATACTAGTGGTAGTGGTGTACTATAGGCAGATATACTTAGTGATATAGGAACGTTAGTTTTTGTCATTGCTAGTAAATACTAGTGGTATTGGTGTACTATAGGAAGATATAGTTAGGGATATAGGAACATTAGTTATTGTCATTGCTAGTAAATACTAGTGGTATTGGTGTACTATAGGAAGATATAGTTAGGGATATAGGAACATTAGTTATTGTCATTTCTAGTAAATACTAGTGGTAGTGGTGTACTATAGGCAGATATAGGTTGGGATATAGGAACATTATTTGTTGTAATTTCTAGTAAATACTAGTGGTAGTGGTGTACTATAGGAAGGTATAGTTAGGGATATAGGAACATTAGTTATTGTCATTTCTAGTAAATACTAGTGGTAGTGGTGTACTATAGGCAGATATAGGTTGGGATATAGGAACATTATTTGTTGTAATTTCTAGTAAATACTAGTGGTAGTGGTGTACTATAGGAAGATATAGGTAGGGATATAGGAATATTAGTTTGTGTCATTGCTAGTAAATACTAGTGGTAGTGGTGTACTATAGGAAGATATAGGTAGGGATATAGGAACGTTAGATATTGTCATTGCTAGTAAATACTAGTGGTATTGGTGTACTATAGGCAGATATAGGTTGGGATATAGGAACATTATTTGTTGTAATTTCTAGTAAATACTAGTGGTAGTGGTGTACTATAGGAAAATATAGTTAGGGATATAGGAACATTAGTTATTGTCATTTCTAGTAAATACTAGTGGTAGTGGTGTACTATAGGCAGATATAGGTTGGGATATAGGAACATTATTTGTTGTAATTTCTAGTAAATACTAGTGGTAGTGGTGTACTATAGGAAGGTATAGCTAGGGATATAGGAACATTAGTTATTGTCATTTCTAGTAAATACTAGTGGTAGTGGTGTACTATAGGCAGATATAGGTTGGGATATAGGAACATTATTTGTTGTAATTTCTAGTAAATACTAGTGGTAGTGGTGTACTATAGGAAGATATAGGTAGGGATATAGGAATATTATTTGTTGTCATTGCTAGTAAATACTAGTGGTAGTGGTGTACTATAGGCAGATATAGTTAGGGATATAGGAACATTAGTTATTGTCATTGCTAGTAAATACTAGTGGTAGTGGTGTACTATAGGCAGATATAGTTAGGGATATAGGAACATTAGTTATTGTCATTGCTAGTAAATACTAGTGGTAGTGGTGTACTATAGGTAGATATAGGTAGGGATATAGGAATGCTATTTGTTATCATTGCTAGTAAATACTAGTGGTAGTGGTGTACTATAGGCAGATATAGGTTGGGATATAGGAACATTAGTTATTGTCATTGCTAGTAAATACTAATGGTAGTGGTGTACTATAGGCAGATATAGGTTGGTATATAGGAACATTAGTTATTGTCATTGCTAGTAAATACTAGTGGTAGTGGTGTACTATAGGCAGATATAGGTTGGGATATAGGAACATTATGTGTTGTCATTGCTAGTAAATACTAGTGATAGTGGTGTACTATAGGCAGATATAGGTTGGTATATAGGAACATTAGTTATTGTCATTGCTAGTAAATACTAGTGGTAGTGGTGTACTATAGGAAGATATAGTTAGGGATATAGTAACGTTAGTTATTGTCATTGCTAGTAAATACTAGTGGTAGTGGTGTACTATAGGAAGATATAGGTTGGGATATAGGAACATTAGTTATTGTCATTGCTAGTAAATACTATTGGTAGTGGTGTACTATAGGCAGATATAGTTAGGGATATAGGAACGTTAGTTATTGTCATTGCTAGTAAATACTAGTGGTAGTGGTGTACTATAGAAAGATATAGGTTGGGATATAGGAACATTATTTATTGTCATTGCTAGTAAATACTAGTGGTAGTGGTGTACTATAGGAAGATATAGTTAGGGATATAGGAACATTAGTTATTGTCATTGCTAGTAAATACTAGTGGTATTGGTGTACTATAGGAAGATATAGTTAGGGATATAGGAACATTAGTTATTGTCATTTCTAGTAAATACTAGTGGTAGTGGTGTACTATAGGCAGATATAGGTTGGGATATAGGAACATTATTTGTTGTAATTTCTAGTAAATACTAGTGGTAGTGGTGTACTATAGGCAGATATAGGTAGGGATATAGGAACATTAGTTATTGTCATTGCTAGTAAATACTAGTGGTATTGGTGTACTATAGGAAGATATAGTTAGGGATATAGGAACATTAGTTATTGTCATTGCTAGTAAATACTAGTGGTAGTGGTGTACTATAGGTAGATATAGGTAGGGATATAGGAATGTTATTTGTTATCATTGCTAGTAAATACTAGTGGTAGTGGTGTACTATAGGCAGATATAGGTTGGGATATAGGAACATTAGTTATTGTCATTGCTAGTAAATACTAGTGGTAGTGGTGTACTATAGGCAGATATAGGTTGGGATATAGGAACATTATGTGTTGTCATTGCTAGTAAATACTAGTGATAGTGGTGTACTATAGGCAGATATAGGTTGGTATATAGGAACATTAGTTATTGTCATTGCTAGTAAATACTAGTGGTAGTGGTGTACTATAGGCAGATATAGGTTGGTATATAGGAACATTAGTTATTGTCATTGCTAGTAAATAATAGTGGTAGTGGTGTACTATAGGCAGATATAGTTAGGGATATAGGAACGTTCGTTATTGTCATTGCTAGTAAATACTAGTGGTAGTGGTGTACTATAGGCAGATATAGGTTGGTATATAGGAACATTAGTTATTATCATTTCTAGTAAATAATAGTGGTAGTGGTGTACTATAGGCAGATATAGTTAGGGATATAGGAAGGTTAGATAATGTCATTGCTAGTAAATACTAGTGGTAGTGGTGTATTATATGAAGATATAGGTTGGGATACAGGAATATTAGTTAATGTTATTGCTAGTAAATACTAGTGGTAGTGGTGTACTATAGGCAGATATAGTTAGGGATATAGGAAGGTTAGATAATGTCATTGCTAGTAAATACTAATGGTAGTGGTGTATTATATGAAGATATAGGTTGGGATACAGGAATATTAGTTAATGTTATTGCTAGTAAATACTAGTGGTAGTGGTGTACTATAGGCAGATATAGTTAGGGATATAGGAACATTAGTTATTATCATTTCTAGTAAATAATAGTGGTAGTGGTGTACTATAGGCAGATATAGTTAGGGATATAGGAAGGTTAGATAATGTCATTGCTAGTAAATACTAGTGGTAGTGGTGTATTATATGAAGATATAGGTTGGGATACAGGAATATTAGTTAATGTTATTGCTAGTAAATACTAGTGGTAGTGGTGTACTATAGGAAGATATAGGTTGGGATACAGGAATATTAGTTAATGTTATTGCTAGTAAATACTAGTGGTAGTGGTGTACTATAGGCAGATATAGGTTGGGATATAGGAATATTAGTTATTGTCATTGCTAGTAAATACTAGTGGTAGTGGTGTACTATGGGAAGATATAGGTAGGGATATAGGAACATTATTTGTTGTCATTGCTAGTAAATACTAGTGGTAGTGGTGTACTATAGGCAGATATAGTTAGGGATATAGGAACGTTAGTTATTGTCATTACTAGTAAATACTAATGGTAGTGGTGTACTATAGGCAGATATAGGTTGGGATATAGGAATGTTATTTATTGTCATTGCTAGTAAATACTAGTGGTAGTGGTGTACTATGGGAAGATATAGTTAGGGATATAGGAACATTAGTTATTGTCATTGCTAGTAAATAATAGTGGTAGTGGTGTACTATAGGCAGATATAGTTAGGGATATAGGAACATTATTTGTTGTCATTACTTGTAAATACTGGTGGTAGTGGTGTACTATAGGAAGGTATAGTTAGGGATATAAGAACGTTAGTTATTGTCATTGCTAGTAAATACTAGTGGTAGTGGTGTACTATAGGCAGATATAGGTTGGGATATAGGAACATTAGTTATTGTCATTTCTAGTATATACTAGTGGTAGTGGTGTACTATAGGAAGATATAGGTAGGGATATAGGAACGTTAGTTATTGTCATTGCTAGTAAATACTAGTGGTAGTGGTGTACTATAGGCAGATATAGGTTGGGATATAGGAATGTTATTTATTGTCATTGCTAGTAAATACTAGTGGTAGTGGTGTACTATAGGCAGATATAGTTAGGGATATAGGAACGTTAGTTATTGTCATTACTAGTAAATACTAATGGTAGTGGTGTACTATAGGCAGATATAGGTTGGGATATAGGAATGTTATTTATTGTCATTGCTAGTAAATACTAGTGGTAGTGGTGTACTATAGACAGCTATAGGTTGGGATATAGGAATATTAGTTATTGTCATTGCTAGTAAATACTAGTGGTAGTGGTGTACTATGGGAAGATATAGTTAGGGATATAGGAACGTTAGTTATTGTCATTGCTAGTAAATACTAGTGGTAGTGGTGTACTATAGGAAGATATAGGTTGGGATATAGGAACATTAGTTATTGTCATTGCTAGTAAATACTAGTGGTAGTGGTGTACTATAGGCAGATATAGGTTGGGATATAGGAATGTTATTTATTGTCATTGCTAGTAAATACTAGTGGTAGTGGTGTACTATAGGCAGATATAGTTAGGGATATAGGAACGTTAGTTATTGTCATTTCTAGTAAATACTAGTGGTAGTGGTGTACTATAGGAAGATATAGGTTGGGATATAGGAATATTAGTTATTGTCATTGCTAGTAAATACTAGTGGTAGTGGTGTACTATGGGAAGATATAGTTAGGGATATAGGAACGTTAGTTATTGTCATTACTAGTAAATACTAATGGTAGTGGTGTACTATAGGCAGATATAGTTAGGGATATAGGAACATTATTTGTTGTCATTGCTAGTAAATACTAGTGGTAGTGGTGTACTATAGGCAGATATAGTTAGGGATATAGGAACGTTAGTTATTGTCATTGCTAGTAAATACTAGTGGTAGTGGTGTACTATGGGAAGATATAGTTAGGGATATAGGAACGTTAGTTATTGTCATTACTAGTAAATACTAATGGTAGTGGTGTACTATAGGCAGATATAGTTATGATATAGGAACATTATTTGTTGTCATTGCTAGTAAATACTAGTGGTAGTGGTGTACTATAGGCAGATATAGTTAGGGATATAGGAACGTTAGTTATTGTCATTGCTAGTAAATACTAGTGGTAGTGGTGTACTATAGGAAGATATAGGTTGGGATATAGGAACATTAGTTATTGTCATTGCTAGTAAATACTAGTGGTAGTGGTGTACTATGGGAAGATATAGTTAGGGATATAGGAACGTTAGTTATTGTCATTACTAGTAAATACTAATGGTAGTGGTGTACTATAGGCAGATATAGTTAAGGATATAGGAATATTAGTTATTGTCATTACTAGTAAATACTAGTGGTAGTGGTGTACTATAGGCAGATATAGGTTGGGATATAGGAACATTAGTTATTGTCATTGCTAGTAAATACTAGTGGTAGTGGTGTACTATAGGCAGTTATAGTTAGGGATATAGGAACATTATTTGTTGTCATTACTTGTAAATACTAGTGGTAGTGGTGTACTATAGGAAGGTATAGTTAGGGATATAAGAACGTTAGTTATTGTCATTGCTAGTAAATACTAGTGGTAGTGGTGTACTATAGGCAGTTATAGTTAGGGATATAGGAACATTATTTGTTGTCATTACTTGTAAATACTAGTGGTAGTGGTGTACTATAGGAAGGTATAGTTAGGGATATAAGAACGTTAGTTATTGTCATTGCTAGTAAATACTAGTGGTAGTGGTGTACTATAGACAGCTATAGGTTGGGATATAGGAATATTAGTTATTGTCATTGCTAGTAAATACTAGTGGTAGTGGTGTACTATGGGAAGATATAGTTAGGGATATAGGAACGTTAGTTATTGTCATTACTAGTAAATACTAATGGTAGTGGTGTACTATAGGCAGATATAGGTTGGGATATAGGAATGTTATTTATTGTCATTGCTAGTAAATACTAGTGGTAGTGGTGTACTATAGACAGCTATAGGTTGGTATATAGGAATATTAGTTATTGTCATTGCTAGTAAATACTAGTGGTAGTGGTGTACTATGGGAAGATATAGTTAGGGATATAGGAACGTTAGTTATTGTCATTGCTAGTAAATACTAGTGGTAGTGGTGTACTATAGGAAGATATAGGAACATTAGTTATTGTCATTGCTAGTAAATACTAGTGGTAGTGGTGTACTATAGGCAGATATAGTTAGGGATATAGGAACATTATTTGTTGTCATTACTTGTAAATACTAGTGGTAGTGGTGTACTATAGGCAGATATAGGTTGGGATATAGGAACGTTATTTATTTTCATTGCTAGTAAATACTAGTGGTAGTGGTGTACTATAGGAAGATATAGGTTGGGATATAGGAAGGTTATCTGTTGTCATTGCTAGTAAATACTAGTGGTAGTGGTGTACTATAGGCAGATATAAGTAGGGATATAGGAACATTAGTTATTGTCATTGCTAGTAAATACTAGTGGTAGTGGTGTACTATGGGAAGATATAGTTAGGGATATAGGAACGTTAGTTATTGTCATTACTAGTAAATACTAATGGTAGTGGTGTACTATAGGCAGATATAGGTTGGGATGTAGGAATGTTATTTATTGTCATTGCTAGTAAATACTAGTGGTAGTGGTGTACTATAGGAAGATATAGGTTGGGATATTGGAAGGTTATCTGTTGTCATTGCTAGTAAATACTAGTGGTAGTGGTGTACTATAGGCAGATATAAGTAGGGATATAGGAACATTAGTTATTGTCATTGCTAGTAAATACTAGTGGTAGTGGTGTACTATTGGAAAATATAGGTTGGGATATAGGAACATTAGTTATTGTCATTGCTAGTAAATACTAGTGGTAGTAGTGTACTATAGGAAGATATAGTTAGGGATATAGGAATATTAGTTATTGTCATTGCTAGTAAATAATAGTGGTAGTGGTGTACTATAGGAAGATATAGTTAGGATATAGGAACGTTAGTTATTGTCATTGCTAGTAAATACTAGTGGTAGTGGTGTACTATAGGCAGATATAGTTAGGGATATAGGAACATTATTTGTTGTCATTACTTGTAAATACTAGTGGTAGTGGTGTACTATAGGCAGATATAGGTTGGGATATAGGAACGTTATTTATTTTCATTGCTAGTAAATACTAGTGGTAGTGGTGTACTATAGGAAGATATAGGTTGGGATATAGGAAGGTTATCTGTTGTCATTGCTAGTAAATACTAGTGGTAGTGGTGTACTATAGGCAGATATAAGTAGGGATATAGGAACATTAGTTATTGTCATTGCTAGTAAATACTAGTGGTAGTGGTGTACTATGGGAAGATATAGTTAGGGATATAGGAACGTTAGTTATTGTCATTACTAGTAAATACTAATGGTAGTGGTGTACTATAGGCAGATATAGGTTGGGATGTAGGAATGTTATTTATTGTCATTGCTAGTAAATACTAGTGGTAGTGGTGTACTATAGGAAGATATAGGTTGGGATATTGGAAGGTTATCTGTTGTCATTGCTAGTAAATACTAGTAGTAGTGGTGTACTTTAGGCAGATATAGGTTGGGATATAGGAACGTTAGTTATTGTGATTGCTAGTAAATACTAGTGGTAGTGGTGTACTATAGGAAGATATAGGTTGGGATATAGGAACATTATTTATTTTCATTTCTAGTAAATACTAGTGGTAGTGGTGTACTATGGGAAGATATAGTTAGGGATATAGGAACGTTAGTTATTGTCATTGCTAGTACATACTAGTGGTAGTGGTGTACTATAGGCAGATATAGTTAGGGATATAGGAACATTAGTTATTGTCATTGTAAACACACGTAAAATTATAAGTATTTGACAAAATAAATATATGTTTCATTATAGTATAATATATTAATGTTACATTAAAGATAAATAATAATAATGTAAATTACTTATGTTATAGGTAAAGAAATGGATAGCGAACAAGCGCCTCAGGTCTTTCAATACACGTTCATTCAACGGATACTTAGACCCTAAAAGATTAGAGACAAAGAGGATACGATCACCCTATTCCACTGTTTGTATACAATCGCTTTTTTCATCATCTATAATCTAATACATATATATATTATAATTATTTACTATTTTATAGAATTCGACTCCGATTGTGACTTTTACGAAACTGAGGCGTAATTCTCTAAGTAGTTCTCCAGAATTATCTCCATCGAGTTATTGTTCATCGCCCGAAATGAATCACCTGACAAAGCCTGGTAATGTTGAATATACGAGTATTACGCATGCTTCTGAAAAACTATTATATGCTACTGGTTTTTGGATTCCGTCATTAACCACGTAATAGCTGTCTATCCTGTTATATCCGTAGGCTGTCTATAAATAGTAGTATCCGTAGTATATGATTATATATTAATAATCTATACCCATAGACATTAGAGTGAGTCCTCACTCAATATCTATGTCTATACCCCATCATGAAGTGATAATATTATACACAAAATAGCCATATATTATCATTATTTTTATAAAATTATTAGTAGTCACTTATTATTATTTAAGTATGCTTATATATACTATTGTATTAATATTATATAATATAACTACTATATTTATGCGATATTTACATTTAAATATTTCCTACATTTTGTTACTATATGTGTAGTATCATATATTGTTTTCTTTTTATTTATGAAGTCTTATTATAATACTTATATTGTTATGCTGTATATACAAGTATTATATAATATTGTATTGTATTTTATATTTATGTCGATATTATAAATTATTTGATATAATATATAATACATTTGATAATATATTGTTAGTGTATAACATATGTTATGCACATATTACATGTAAATATTTAAAGTGAATAAATTGTTTATAATATCTTATATACATTTTTTTTTATAAATATATGAATAGCATTTATAAAATCATAAATATTAACCTATATCAACGCTTTTTATGGCTAGGTGGTGGATGTAGCTAGAGGGATACTAACTACAACGCTATAGTCTACAAACCATGTGCATAATGCACTATACCACTATGTATATACTTTATACTATATAGGCCTTCCTATACTAAGTATTAATTGTATTTAAACTTTTAATTTATATTGATATATATTGATATCAATGTGATACTAATTTAATAATATATATATATATATATATATCAGTTATCATCCATATCTAAGAACTTATATAGAGTTTTGTCCACTCAATTTATTAATATCATTATGTACAATGCTCTAGTTGATTATATTAAAGTGGATATCTTTCTCATCGCAAATCCGAAACTGCCCTTACTTTGCTAATTAATGATATTCCTATACCATATGCTTCTAGTGTTACTAGATTTTTCTAATGATTTTGATATTCTCACTCAATATATTCTTTCCATTAGATTAATGAAATTTTCATAAAGATTTAAACTTAATGAAATTAGTATACATGGTCAAGTCCACATTTAATTTATGTCTTTTGTTTCATCTAGAACCTCTTTGGTAAATATTAACTCATCGGTGTCTCCTCCTTATTTTAACATACATTATGTTCCACACGGCTCTGTTCTTGGCCCTATATTGTTTATTATTTATATTATTCCTATAAAACCAATTGTTCACAAATATACTAATATTCACTATCATCTTTATGCCAATAATATACATATATTAGCGTAATTTCCTAGTTCTAGTGATTCTGATCTGATTCAAATGTCTATGTTTAATTGTATTACTGATCTCACGGAATGGTTAACCATGAATTCATTCATAACTATATTCCTTTAAATATGACTAAAACTGATACTATCATATTCTCTAGACACAGTTATGTATACATAACTAGTTATCATCTATCAAGCTCTCATCCTTTTCTATTCCAACTTCTCAATCTATGATTATCCTCGGTTTCACTATAACCTCTAAACTATACTTCTCTCCACACAATAATAACATGATACGCCAACTATTTTCTATATAATATTAGAAAATCTCGTTATAAGCTTACCTTTGTCATGACTAAATGTTGAATTCACTAGCCATTATTTATTAGACTTATCTATTGATATTTATTATTATGTAATTTACCTGTTAACCTTGTGTATAAACTTGAACATATTCAACATCGTGCTATACGTGTATTATATAAATTAAACCATGCCTCATATTTCTATATCTAATGTAATGCTATCACTAGGATAGCTTAAGTTTAGATATATTTGTAAACGTAGGACGTGAGGGGGTTTTGGTCAATGCGAAATATTTGGAAAACGATGATAGTTATACAAATGTTTTACATTGATGAAATATAACTCATACAGTTGTTAACTTATTTATATTTATAAATTTCAAAAAAAATTAAATATTAATGACAAATTATCGATTGATAGAAAAATCGCTAATATTAGCTAATATTACAGGAAAAAAAGTAACATAAAATGTCATAATACAACTTCAATATTGAAATGTCGACTACAATTTTAATATCATTATAATTCCCAATATGTTTTACATATAATAACACTTATATATCAGTAATAACTAATTATTATATATCAGATATTGATTAATTTAACCATTTACATCCGAGCTGTTGATTTCTTAAATAGTGATGGTACATAAAGTAGGGGGGTTTTGGTCAACGAAGTGCGACTGTTTTGGTCAATGATTGACCAATCAGCGAATAGTAATGTTCATATTCATATTTCTATAAATATATGTATATATGCGTGAGTATCATTGAATATGATATAGGTATATTAGAAATATTATATACCTACTACCATTATATTTATAAATTATTCATTTATTATTATCAATGATAAATCTATAAATATATATTAAATATATATTAAATATATATTAAGTATTATAAACTTAATTAATATAAATATATATACATATATTTAGTTATAAATATATATTTATATATATATATATATATATATATATATATGTATATATATATATATATATATCCTATATATATACTACCATTATATTTATAAATTATGCATTAATTATTATCGATGATAAATTTATACATTTATATTAAGTATTGTAAACTTATTAAATATAAATATATATTTATATATATATATATATACTTTGTATATATATCACTATAGTACTATATCACTTTGTTTACATAGCAACCAATATATAGTTGTGTTAATAACTGCTTAGCTTTTAAATATCTTTTAATTGTATTATTATTATAAAGATAAGTACGTATTCATTTATTTTTTATATTATCTATTATATTAATATATATTAAATATTAATATCCAACTTATTTGAAATACATAATAGTTGTCTTTAAATTATAATCATATCTTATTTATATATAATTATATTTAGTATTTGTTTACATTTTATTATAACAAAATAAAAATCCTAACAAATAAATAATAATCACAAAGATAATAGAATAATAAATTCGATAAATTAATTAAATTCAAATATATATTACATACTGTTTATGTATATTCATACTTAGCTACATTATTTACTATTTATAAAATTAATTAACTAGTAGTTTATAATAATATTATAACTGATATTCTCCCGTGGATCTCCCTTGGGAATTTGCTTTTGGTAGTCGGATCTACCAACCTTCATTTGAGGTTAGCTACCAACTTACACCTAGATAGTCTACTGCTGTATTTACTTACATACAGATCCATCAATTCTACCTCGGACGATACACTGCCTTACATCTCAGACAATCGGACCATCATTGCCCGGCTGCCACCAAGCATACCAGGAGCCTACTAAAGTCAACCGGTGCTTGTCAAGTCAACTCGTCATATAGCAAAACGGACTGAATACCAAACTTCTTCAAAAATATCCCTGTTACGACCAGTTTTTATACATTTATTATTATATTTATTATTATCTATTTCATTCAATTTAATCCCACAATCTCAAGTATACCATGTCCTCAAATTGTTCACATTGTAACCTTCCCGCATGCGAATATTATCTCAAATGTAAAACATGTCCATCTATTTTACATTATAATTGTTTATACCCCGCAGCTATTATTTCTAAATCCTGGTTTCATTCTAAAAACCCCCCTCCCGCTTATGCTATTGCTATATTTAATTCACCTAACTTCATCTTCTCATGTTCCTCATGCCTAGCCTTAAATAAGTTTCCTTCGACTAATCATACAACTACTCCACCCATTACTATGCCATATTCACCTTCTACTTTAACTGACAAATCTATACATAATACTTGTTCCAAGGTAACGCCAAATATAACATCTGATATATATTCTTCTACTACGACTATTAATATCCATCCCAAGCATAATGCTAATACCCAGCCCAATGATAATACTTCTAGAAACATTCCAAAGCTAATGGACTTAAAATTTTCCTCAAATCACACACCAACCCCTATATTATCTAGTTCAACTTCCTCAAAGTCTTCATCCATACGCTCCATAGATAATTCCCTCATACTAGTACTTGAACACCTTCTTCCTTATGAAGTTAACTATAATTTCATAGTATCATTAATTGACTATATAAAACTTCCACATTCTTATATTACTTCTGCCTCATTTCTTACCAGTACTGCTATATTACGTTTCACTAATATTTCTGCTCGTGATATATGTTTCTCCTCCCTTCTAAAAATCTCACCACATAGTAATTTTAAGCATATATTTATTCGTCATTATTTACCTGACTCTACTAGACTTCTTGGTAAGGTACTATATCATGCCCTAAAACAAAAACTCACGCCCATTTTGTATAAAGTATTTTTTAATAATCGTTCCCAAACATTTGAACTTAGGGATAAAAAAAATCCTCTTTCATATCCCCCTTTTCTCATCCCTGAATCTGATCTAACAAAATGGTTTGATTCTTTTGATCACTATAAGAAATCATTTATAAATAATTCTTCCTCTCAAGCCTGACTATCCTCTAATATAGCCTTGATCAATATTCGCTCCTTGAGATCAAATATATCCCTTCTGTTCCCATACCTTAAATTACAAAAATTTATTATAATCGCATTAACTGAGACCTGGATTTCTAATAATGACTCTGATATATTTGCCTCCATCTTGGACTTTGGATATACACTCTATCTCGCTCCACGACAAATGGGCCGTGGTGGTGGGGTAGGATTTATGATACGTAATGATTTTTACCTATCTCCATCCATTTCATTCCCCCCCTTTTCATATAGTGATTGTATTTCGCTGACCCTCAAGCTTCCTAACTTAACTCTACATCTTACCGTTATCTATCGTCCCCCAAAACCTGAAACCAGTTTATTCTTTGATGAATTTCATGATTTTATCCATAAACTTCCTTCATCTTCATCCTATCTACCAATAGTTCTTGGTGACTTAAACTATCACTATAATTCTCCCATCTATCCCCATGGTGACTTTAAACTCCTAACTGAGTCTCTTTCCTTGTGCCAACATATATCATTTCCTACCCATTCTAGTGGCAATACACTTGATATGATATTTACACCCCTATCCAGTCCTCTTATTAGATGTATAAACCCTAACTCCTTTCAAAAAATTGAACTACTAACTGATCATTTTATTATTGAATTCTCTATAAATCTAAAATTCACAAATATTAAACGAAAACGTATTACATATAGAGATTTTAAGTCTATCGACCTACCAAGATTTGTAAACAATATCAAAACTGAGATCTCTTCTTCAACTTCCCTCTGTCCGGTACTCCTAAACTCCACTCTCCTAAATATTATCAATATACATGCACCTACAAAAACTACATTAATTACCGACCGCCCTTTTTCTCCCTGGTTCTCCCACGAACTTTTCATCTTCAAGAAGAGTGTTCGAAAATTTGAGAAGAAATTTCTTAAAAATCCTTCTACTGAAACTAAATTAGCACTATCACTAGCTAGAAAAAATTACAAATCTACTATATCTCGTTCAAAATCTATCTATTATAACAAAAAGATAGCATTGATATCCTCCAATCCTCGCAAATTATTTAAAATAGCAAATAAAATTCTCTCTCCTCCAGATGAAAAAATCCTCCCCATTTTACCTAACACGTCAAATTTTCAACTGTGTTCTCTTTTTGAAAAATTCTTTAACCATAAAATTGCAAGCATTAATAATATTATTTGCGCATCTACTCAACCCATACTCAATCCTACCATATATATTACCCATCATATTGACTCATTAAGTACATTCACTATTCCTTCACTGTATGAAGTAAATGACCTACTCATGAAATCTCACTGTACCTCCCCCACTGATCCCCTACCTTTATCATTATATCACAAACTTTCACCCTTATTTTCTCCTATTTTCTTGGATATTATTGCGAACTCACTAAACTCTGGCCAAGTTTCACCCTGTCTCAAGACTGCCATAATATCCCCTATTCTAAAAAAACAAAACTTAGACCCAAACTCATTTAGCAATTATCGCCCGATCTCCCACCTACCCTTATTAAGTAAAATATTAGAAAGAATTGTTTCCAAACAACTCATAGCCCATGTAAATAAAAATAATCTTTTCGACCCGTTTCAAAGCGCTTTTCGTAAGGGTCATTCAACCGAAACAGCTCTCCTACGTATTACTGACACTATATTATCTACCTTAAATAGCAACACGTGTTGCCAGCTAATCCTACTTGATCTATCATCTGCTTTTGATACCCTGGACCATAACATATTAATCTCGCGACTTACTTTAATGGGTATATCTGGCTTAGCATTAAAATGGTTTACTTCATATCTCACTAACAGGAATATCTCTATTATGATTGACAAATCTTACTCGCCTCTTTCTCCTCTTAACCACGGTATTCCCCAAGGATCTGTTCTAGGTCCATCCCTCTTTTCTATTTATATCCGCCCTATTGCTGATCTAATTAAGAAATTTCCAAATATCCACTACCATATTTTTGCTGATGATATCCAACTGTTTACCTTTTTCCCTATAAATTCTCATAATACCATTAACTCTGAATTAATCGAGTGTGCTAACTCCATAAGATTATGGCTCCTCTCCAATAAACTACTAATTAATTCCTCTAAGACTACTGTACTTAACATATCTACTTCTGAAACTTCCTTTCCAAACTTTACTCTAAATAACATGATTATTTCTCCTTCTCATTCCTCCAAAAACCTAGGATTAGTATTTGATGACAAATTATCATTTAAGAATCACATATCATCCATTACAAAATCATCCAACTTTCATCTCTTCAGAATTAAAAAAATACGGACATCACTTTCCAGAAACCTTACTAAAACTCTAATTAATGCTCTTGTACTTTCACGTATTGACTACTGTTCTTCCCTACTGAATTTACTTCCTGCTAAAGCTACTGCTCCACTTAATCGGATTATCCGTTCCTCAATACGTACTACTTACTGTTTAACTCGACTGGATCACTCTACTACAACATCTCATCAATCATCTCGTATGTGGCTACCCTTCTCCCTCAGGTGTAAATTACGTATACTATCTATAATCCATAAATCAATATATTCTTTTACCCCTAGCTATATCTCTGATCTAATTAAAAAACGTACTATATTATCTTCTCTTCGTTACCAAAATGCTCCTCTACTTATCTCCCAGAACTCTAGTAAAACTTCCCTAAATTCTAGGGCTTTTAAAAATTCCGGTCCAACCCTATGGAATTCCCTCCCTCCTACCATTCGTTCTATTAGATCCCACAAAAGATTTATAAATCTTACTTCTTCTTTTCTCTCTACCCATAATCATTAAATCATCCAACTTATTATTTGTATCCGTGTTATATTAAATTTATATCATTATTAAATCGTTATTGTATTATTATTATCTTATTATTATATAACACTATACTATATCAATGCAGTCTGTAGTATATACAACTACACCATATCAATGCAGACTGTAGTATATAATAGTCCTTTATATTGTTTATTATTGTTTTTCCGTTGTATATTGAATGTATATTATTATCAAATTATTATCGTATTACTATTATTTTATTATTATTTTCTTCCCGCACGAGCGAAGGGGTCTACATGACCCTATTTTAGTGCTAATAAACTCAATATCATCATCATCATCATATATATATATAACTTATATATATATATAATTTATTAAAAATATAATTAGTTAAATATCAATTAATTAATATAAAAATAATATAATATTATTTTGAGTATATTAGTATATTATATATAAATATGTATATTTATATACATATATATTATATATTAATATCATGTATTTAATAATTATCAACATCATCATATGGATATGTAGACAAATTAATATGATATTGATTAGACAATCTTGCATATATAAGTTATATATATGTAATTTATTTTATAAATTATCTAATAGTATATTATATATATATATATATATATATATATATATATATATATATATAGTTATGATAAATTATAAAATATTGCAATGCAAAACAATTATACGAGTTACTTCTGGGATATAACTAATTTGTATATATTATATAGTATACGAAATATTGATACTTATATAGAGCACATATGACATATTAGGAATGTGCTTATGTACCATATACAATATCATGTATGTAGTATACATGTAGTACGAATAGATGCTTATAAGTATACTGTGTACTATGCAAACGCCTTACCTGTTATGTAATTTATTATTATTATATATAGGTATATATATATATATATATATATATATATATCTGGTGGGAATTGTCAAATACTGATATCGAGTAGAAGATCAACAAGATGAAGAAATAGCAACATACATAAAGAATTAATTAATAAAAAGTAATATACTGATTGTAGTCAGTACAACATTTATCCAAACAAGAGTTAAAAACTATTTTAAATAAACCATATGTGATAGAAATATATTTCTAATCTATTATTTTGATTACTACTTTTAATTAAATAAATTTACTAAATATATAACCTATATGTCATATAATATATTTTCAATTATAATTAATTCTTAAAAGCATCTGAAAAGTAAAAGCCTCTTTATAAGAAAACCTCTAAGAAGAAAATTATATTAAAAAACGATTTACTTATAGAGGTTTCACTGAATATATAAATAAATTATTATTATAAATACAATACAAATATCTACATTTAATTTCTAATCTATATATTTTTGTATATCCAATAAAATATGTTACTTTCGTTTTAATAAAAGTCCTATTGTAATCTATATTAAATATTCTAATATCAATCTGATATATATTGAAGATTGTTTTCTAATTAAAATATTATTATTTTGTTGCTAATTATTGTTTATACATTATATATTTAATACACACAATATAATATTAATAATTGTGTATTTAATAATATAAATATTCACATATGAGTGAGTAATTTTTTTATATGTTTAATCCTTAACAATCATAATATATATATATATATTTATTTATAAAAAGTATAATACTCAATATCATTTATTTACATAAATCGCATTTCTCGAACGTATTGACATCAATGCATACATTGTGACACCATTGTATACATTGAATAGATTGAGTATATGAATGAGTCATCAATATTCTCTGCACAAATTATACAATTAAAATTTATTTCACAAAATTAAAATTTATTTATAATTTTCTTTTTCTTGTTATTCACCTTCTTTTTAATCACATTTGTCGTCTTATCAGCATTTGCGTTTTCTAAGTATTTTGTATACTGTGACCAGTAGTAATTGCTGTGAATCCACGTCGTTTACCTTATAAAGAATTAAAATACCAATTAAAATATCATTTAAACTTATAATATATATTTATAGTTACATTAAATAAATATTTTAAATGAAAAAAGTATATAAATAAATAAGATTTAGAACATATTTTATTAAATGTGTTAAGTATAATCATATAACCTATTACTTTACCACTGTATACTTGTATCGATGTAATAGGTCTATTTGTTGTATAACGAATATTATTAGATAAGTCCCGGTGTGGCAGTCTGCGATTACCCCCAGTCTGAGATTACCCCATCCGGTGTAAACATACAAAGATGGTAGAAGTTTAACATGTAAAGTATATAGGGGGTAATCGCAGACTGCGCTCCCAGCAGTCTGCGATTATAATCGCAGACTGGGGGTATACCCCCAGTCTGAGATTACCCCATCCGATATAAATAAATGAAAATAAATACAAATATATATATATAATACTTGAAAAAATATGTTCTATAGAGTATATGCCTTATTTAGTATTATATAATTAATAAGTAACTTATATAAATTGTATTATATATCTAATTAATTATTATCGATCATAAGAATCTTTTTTACCCTATATAAAAGTTAAATATACATTCTGCGCGCCAACACACGCAATTATATTGTATTCAGTGGTTACGTTACGCCTCTAAATTTTAATTGGATTGAATTCAGTGTTGTTAATAACATTTCTGTTAAATTAAATAATTATTGTATTATAGTAGTTTATTGATTGATTGATAATTTATTTAAGCAAATACATAGCCGAAAATATAATCGAAAGTATAAAGTATAAATATTTGCTAACGATAACATACGTTATAGAAATAAATAAAGAATAATACGAAATTAAAAAATTAAGGAAATTAAAACGTTTTACAGTTACCGTAAAAATAAACGAAAAACAATCGAAAGTAGAAATAAATCATATAGTAAAAATAAACGAAAAATGATCAAAATAGAAATAAAAGATAGCGTAAAAATAATCGAAAATAGAAATAAAATACATTATTTTGTAAGTGGCATCGAAATATTCAATTTCTACTTTAACTTTATAGAATTCTTCATCTTGTACCCTGTTTTAGTAATAAATTATTAGTTATATAAATTATTAGTTATATTATTTTTTATTTAGTTTATTATATTTTTAAATGGTGATCCTATGGATATTCTGGTTAGTTATTTAATTGTATTATATTATAACAATAATCATTATTATATAGTAAGTAACATATGCCTCAATTTAATTTCAGAAACAGCTATTTAATAAATAGTTTATTTTGAAATGATTTTAATGTTATAATTTGTTATTATAATTATAATAATAATTATATACTTAGTTACTAATCATTCAATACTATATATATATATACATTTAGTAAGTATTATATATATATATATACGAGTATACTTATTGTATTATTATTATAATATAATAATATAATTATATTATAATATGTATACGTCGTATAATTATTATAATAATACGATCATCATAATAATTAAGATAATTTTAAATTATCTTTAAATAAATTCAATTTATTAGTTAATGATTAACTTAATGATTAACATAATAATTAAATAATTAATAATTAAACATTATGATAATGTTAAACATTACATTTACGACGTAACGATGTATACTTATTATAATAATTAATAATTATAATAATAATAAGTTATTAAATAACGATTTATAATTTAATTTAACTTATAATATTATAGTTATGACTTTATTAACGTTAACTATACGTTAACATAAATTATCAATAGTAGATTATATTTTTGAAATTAATAAATATATAAATAATCATTATTATAATGTATATATTTATTAATACATATCATATTTCATAGCATATTAGGCTGAATACTGACATCGGCCCCCATTAAGTCACATGTCAAACCGAGAGTTAAATTATACATTTCGCTGTTGGCGTTATATTTCTCATTAAATTATTCACCGAGTAGTGAATTATTAAATATATCAAAAAGATTATTAAAAAATTTACAAAAATGACTAGTATAAAAAGCATCACCTTCAATTAATTTCACAATAACTAATGTCTCTATCCCTAGCGCAACACTGTTGCTTAAGAGTTCGCAAGCTAGATTTACGCGCATTTTAGAAAATGATTTTAGTTGTATATGCTTTATGTTTAATTTAGGCGCTAAAGGAAGTTTTGAATTTGATTTAATATCATACAATTTTTGAATAACTTCCATTGATACCTTATTATTTTCAAACATAAAACCTTTAGACAAACCATTTCTAATACTCTTTATTAAGTGTGGTGGATCATACATAAAGAAAATTTTCATATTTGTATATACAAAAAATGGTTTATTGATATTTATACCTAGTTTAGTAATGCAACCCCTATTACTAGGTCCCTGATCACAAATCATTAATTTAGGTATAAGCCCACAATTAATCACTCTATCTATACACTGTTTTAGCTTGACAATAATTAAATCAGATGGCATCACACCAGAAGTGAAAAAATACCCCACTGGCTGTTTCCAAGTCCCAGATAACATTTTTATCATGAATACTGTACCGTAATTAGCAATATATTTACTAATCTATCCATCTCCTGTATTATGTAAGCAATCTAATAAATCATGTTTAACATTATATTTAATATCACTTTTCAATGACATTTCATCAAACGCAATTAATATAAGTTTATCTTTAATACTTAACTTTTCACATTTATCTTTTAATGCATCAAAGATAATATCATGAAATCCAGGCATTAATTTTATAATATTCATAGTTTTTCTTAATGTACTTATGCTTGGTAGTGTTAATGTTTTATATAATATTAAATAGCATTTAGGGCTCGAATGCCATAGAGATAATGCATACATTTTTTGCATTTCGTTAAAACGATTGCCACAATATTTTTTTTTTTAGATAATAGCGATAACAGCGAATTAGAATCATTTGCTATAGGGGATTTTATTTTCTTTTTAAGTAACCTATTCAATTTACTTCGGTACATTTCACTTGTTTTCTTTACCAGTTCATATTTGTTTTGCCATTTTGAAACCTCTGTAGTTAATGATTCAATTGTATCATTAGGTTGACTTATCAATGTCGATGCAGGATCTGATGTTGTGGAAGCTGTGGATTAAGAGTACAGAGACCTCACTGGACTCGCGGTTTTTGTTGAAGCCGACTCTGTGGTTGAATCCGAAAGTAACTCATCTGTACAATGATCAATATAATTTAATAACCTAATATTATATTACTAATTAAACATAATTTTATTTTCAAAATAGTGTGGCATATTGTTAAAATATGATTTTCGCAGTATATTTAAAGAATAACACAGTTTAATAAATAATTTAACTTATAGTCATACTATAGTAGACATTTTTTAAATATACATTAAATATATATATATATATATATACATTTAATTCAAATATAAGGAGATATTTGATAAGATATTCCACCAGTAAAATTATAAGATGCACATACTCACCAATTCTATAAAAACTAGTATGAAATATATTACTGATAAAATCATACCTTGACTTTGGTAATGGCGCTTCAATATTCTCCGACTAGTGGAAGGAACCGCAGAAAGTAACATTTGTCTAGGAGCTCCATTAGATATTAATCGCTTTCTGTAATAAAAAATAACTAGAAATCTTATATAATAAATAAATAAATATTGTTTATTGAGATATAACAGTTCGTATGAAATAATAAATATAAGTTATAAATTATAATGTATAGTTATTTTAAATCTCAAAAGGCCATAGAGTTAAGGTTCCGTTGAGGTCCTTTTCTGGTCTATCGCCGGGGTATATATAATATGTAATAAATAAATTTAATTAAATTATATTAAATGTTGTTTTATAATTAATAGATTTATGAACTATATTTTAATTACGAACCCTCCTACATTCCTATATTGGTCAGCATCAAAGTGAGAACTACACAATCTCATATTCTTTAAAAATCCATATCCTTCTTTTTTAACTCGCTTTTCTAGATCATTTCTAAGTATATTGTATATTCAGAGTTTACACCTGTACATAAATGTTAAGTGATTATAAATTAATATATGATTATATAATATAATAACTATATACATTAATATATAAGTATACACAATATTTAACAATATAAATTATTATTAATATTTTAATTATATATATGTACAATGTATACATATAATATATTAGTATTATTAATATTCCCAGTATAATACTTGTATATTTATATAGATTATAATCTACATACAAAATCAAAATGCATCTATATAAATTATAAAATATTATACATATGTCATATATGATATATTATATATCATATATATATATATATATATATATATATATAATTTTGCAGTATCCACATATATTAAGTAATATATTTTAAATATTAATTAATATATTTAAGTAATATATTAATACTAATAGTTTATATGATGACGTTTTTGGAGTGGATAACTCAGCCTCTAGATATGGGCAATTAAATAATATTAAACAATTTATTTGTTGATATAAATATGGCGCCTTTACTGTCTGATAACCATATATATATGACATATAAATCTTAAAATTTATGATATGGGCAATTAAATAATATTAAACAATTTATTTGTTGATATAAATATGGCGCCTTTACTGTCTGATAACCATATATATATGACATATGAATCTTAAAATTTATGATATGGGTAATTAAATAATATTAAACAATTTATTTGTTGATATAAATATGGCGCCTTTACTGTCTGATAACCATATATATATGACATGTGAATCTTAAAATTTATGATATATGTATTTTATATTATAATTTATATAGGTGCAATTTTGTAGTTTAATGACATTATAAATTATACATATACGAATATAATACTGAGTATATTAATAATACTAATACAATATTTAATATAATATTATTATAATAATTTTAATTTCAAATTAAATTAAAATTAAATTTTGTATATATAAAATATGAATATATTGTATTACTTTTAATATTAAATAGTCTTGATAATATACTTTTAATAACTAATAATATAATAATATAATAACAAATAGATATTAGTAAATATAAATACCTTTTATCATCAGTAGGAAATCTATGGAATACTTTCTTGGTCAAATTTGAATATTCAGTACAGTTTATAGCTGCACAAATAGTACCGTTGTTTTTTTAAATATTAACACTCATATTGAGATATATTTATTGTAATAATAAATGAAATTAATAATGAATATATAATGCTAATACATATATAAATTTGTAATGATTTTGATCTAATTTAAGAAGAGAAAACGATATATTAAGTAATAGAATTTATGTCAAATGCAACGAATTTGATAAACACTATACCTCTTTGTTTACATTTTTGTTTATCAACAATGCGCGCGCATCGCGTACGCGAAAATTGCTAAGCTGTGGCGCTTGGGTATACTATAGTCATATTTTGGTTTAGGAAATAATAAATTGTATTAATGGATTAATGGATATGTATTTATATTGCGTGCGGCGCACGGCGCACGCATATATTTATATTCTGGAATACTCATATCTAATAAAGTCGATACAATTTTTATTAAATCACTATTTATATTGCTCGAGAATTGGTGGCGGTTCCTATCGGTGAATTCGGAACTATTGACCAAAACCCCCGTAAATACGAAAAATCGCTAATTTTTTTACCTAATTGTAAAATCGAAATATATTGAACAGTAGATGATTATATTAAATTCGCAAATATACTTGTTTTAGATTGATATATTTTACTTACACTAATCAAATCTTATCTCACAAAATTTAAAATTCATAAAGTAATTACTGTTTTAGTAGGTGACCAATATTAGTTGACCAAAACCCCCTCGCGTCCCCTATATGTAGACACATATATTGTGTTTATATATATAAATACATATAAACACAATAGCCCATAGGCTATTATTTATTACATATAAGGCTATCAACATAGTATTTCCTGAATATCTAGCACAATCTATTATTATTCAGAGGTCTATCATATCTAGTCGGAAGTGCTATGTTATATAATTGGTGTAACGCTTAACATCTTTGGCCTACTCTGAATCAGCTTTCTTGGTTTTTGCTCCGAAAAGTTTGATTATCTTAACTATCAATATAATTATGATTATAATAGTTGTTTAAGTTGACAATTAAATGAAATTATGATGATACCACTATCAAATTATACTGATATAATACTGAGACTGCTGTCAAATGATAACGATACGATACTGACACTGGAATCAATGATACTTATATAATACTGAGATCGCTGCTAAATGTACTGATACGATACTGATACTTGATCCTAGGATAAGAATTATGTGATCCAATTAAATACTTGGGAATAGTATAGCGACTTAATCGGAATGAATATGTTCAGTAAAACAAACTAAATTATAGACATACAGCGAGATACTTCATATATAAAGTTATTATAATAATAAGAAGTACATTTATTATTGGTCACGATACAGAATACTAATTTAATTATAAATGAGGCAATTTATTTATAAATATCCTATAAATGGTCCCTAATAATCTATATAATCTTTTATTTTCCTTCATTTCAGTAAATGTAATATAATGAACAATATGTAAATATTAATGTATCTGTTCTGATTTTAAAAATAAAATAGAATATCAAAGTTAACATAAGGATGTATAATATAGAATAATGTACATACCACTATATATAATTAGTTAGTTGTCTGTTTTATTATATATATATATTTATTAAATTAAAAAATATTAGTAAATTTTATAAATTAAAATAATTTATTAATAGTTATATAATATTATTAATGGGGATCTTAATAGGGTGTGGATAGATTGGTAGATAAAAAATCTGGGGCTTCTTTTTTACTCATAAAATGCTAAAAAGTTAATTCCACATCTAAGTCCTACCTCCACCTTCACGTGGTAGACCCTGTTTATACTAACGGAGGAGGGCGAACGCGTCTTGTTCAGCGCGTCAAATCTGACAGCAAAGTCCTGCTACTAACTTGTAGTCGACTCGGGAGAGCCAAAGTATATGGGAATAAACCCAAACAGAAAATTCAACTTGATCTGTTGTAAGAGGTCGATTGTCCTGAGCAGCAGTACAATTATTGGAGGCAGCGGAAGAACCAATTCTTGGTCAACGACAATTTCATACTAAATCCGAGGTATTGTGGAAAACCCATACATGGCTAGGACACTCCGCTAGAGCAGGCAACGGGAAACCACTCTAGTAAAATCCCAAGAAAACAAACACGACAGACACAAACATACATATCACAATAAGGTCGAAGAATGAGACTCCCAGGTTGGACGGCTTTAATATCACTACTACTGGGGAAGGGTACTCCATTGTTACAAGTAAGTGCAACGCGGATGACGGGGTGTTTAAAGCCGAAAGGACGAACATCAACTGAAAATAGTGCAACGAAAAGGACAGAGGCAAGCCATAGAATAGCAAAAGTAAGAATGAGAATAGGTACATGGAACGTAAGAACAATAAATAATGGAAATTTGGAAGTAGTCAAGAGAGAAATGGCAAGGACTGGTGTTTATTTGCTAGGAATAAGTGAGATGAAATGGACAGTAATGGGACATTTTACATCAGATGAATATGAAATCTACTACTCTGGACAGGAGACATTGAAGCGTAATGGAGAGGCATTTATATGTAATAATGAAATACGAAGATGTATACTGGGCTTCAACCCAGTAGATGACAGAATTGTCACAATACGCATACAGTACAAGCCGATAAACATAACAGTAGTACAAATATATACCAAACATCCAGCGCAGAAGAAGAATACAGTGATGCATTTTATGTACAATCTGTATTGGACTAGATACCTAATGGCGATATTCTGTATATCATAGGTGACTGGAACGCCAAGGTTGGGAAGGAATTATCAATTGATATCACTGGTAACTTTGGTTTGGGCAAGAGGAATGAGAGAGGGGATCAACTTGTATATTTCTGTAGTAGAAACGATCTTAGAATAATGAATACATTCTTTAAGTTACACCCACGAAGGCTATACACATGGATTTCACCTGACAACTCTACCAGAAATCAAATTGATTACATATTATGTAAATCGAGATGGAAAAGTAGCATAAAGCGAGTCACAACTCTACCGGGAGCATATTGTGGTACTGACCATAATCTGCTCATAGCCGATATCAAGGTTAAGCTAAAACGAATAAAACGATCAATGCAAACTCAAATATACGATGTGGAAAAAATCGGACTTGACTACAGTGTAGAAATAAAAAAAATGTTTAACGCACTGCAAACAGAAGACAGAACACCAGAAGAACTATGGAATGATATTCGGACTATTCTAATAGAGACAGCAAATAAAAAGGTCCCGAAAGTCAAAAGGAAGAAAGTCTCAAAGTGGCTTTCAGAAGAAGCTCTAAAAATTGCCAAAGAACGAAAGGATATGCGTAGTAAAGGAAAGTATGAAGAATATCGAAAGCTTAACGCAGCATTTCAGAAGAAAGCAAGACAAGATAAATAGCAAATTATCAGAGAAAAATGCAGACAAATTGAAGAGTTAAATAAAATAGGTAAGACTAGAGACTTATTCAAAGAAATAAAATATGACTGGCTCACGAAGCTCAAGAGGTTGTATGAAATTAAGTAATGGAAAAGTGGTTTCTGAAGAAAAGGAAATAAAAAAGAGATGGCATCAATATACTGAAAATCTATATAGAAGATATATTGATATGAATGATAATCTTAATGTACTTAGAGATAGAAGTAAATGAAGCAATACAGCACATATCTAACAGAAAAGCTCCAGGTTGTGATGGAATACCGATAGAGTTTCTAAAAGCAGGAGGAGATGAGGCAATTAGAGTCATGACAAATCTATGTAATAGCATATAGAAAATGAAGACATGGCCAAATGATTGGAAGAAGTCCATATATGTCCCTATTTACAAGAAAGGAGATAAAAAAGAATGTGGGAATTATCGAACTATTGCCTTAATCTCACATGCTAGCAAAATACTTATGAGAGTTCTACAAAAAAGACTGGAGGCCTTCCTTATCCCTGAACTACCGATCGAACAAGCCGGGTTCCGAAGAGGTAGAGGAACTAGAGACCACATATCAAACCTGAGATGGCTGATGGAAAGTGCTAGGGATAATCAAAGAAAACTATTCATGTGTTTTATTGACTACAAGAAGGCATTTGATTGTGTTAACCATCAACGATTATGGAACACTCTCAAAGGTATGGGAGTACCTGAATATTTGATTGTCATGATTAGTAACTTGTATACAAATCAGGAAGCGACTATAAGGACAGAGTATGGAGAGACAGGCAACATACCGATTGGTAAAGGAGTACGCCAGGGTAGCATTCTATCCGATGCTATTCAACATCTATGCAGAAAAGATAATGCGAGAGACTCTAGATAAGTGGAACAAAGGCATTGGTGGAAGGAAAGTATCAAACCTGAGATATGCGGATGACACCATATTGATAGCCGGTAATAGAGAGGACCTTATAGAACTTATAGAAAATGTCAAATCGTCGAGTGAGAAAGCTGGGTTATATCTAAATGTCAAAAAAACTAAGGTGATGGCAACAGGAGAACTATATTCTATAATAGTTGATGGCGAAAATATTGAAGTAGTTGAAAGAATTGTGTTCCTGGGAGCCTTGATAACAAGTGACGGACAAATAGATATGGAATTACGCAGAAGAATTTCAATGGGAAAAAGAGCAATGGGGAGTCTGAGGAACATTTTTAAAGATAGAGATTTAAGACTCGCCACTAAAGTAAAAATTGTACAGACACTTATTTTCCCGATTATTCTATACGGTGCAGAAACATGGACTCTAAAGAAGAAGGAAAGAGCAAAAATCGATGCTTTCGAAATATGGTGTTGGAGAAACCTGCTTGGAGTGACCTATATAGATAGGAAGACAAATATAGAAATCATTGCCAGCATAAAACCCAAAAGAACGATAGAGGCAGAAATTGTCAAACTTGCCTTATCATACTTCGGACACGTGGTGAGAGCGGACTCGATGGAACTACAGCTGGTGCTAGGAAAGATGGATGGTCAACGCCGAAAGGGTAGGCCACACATAACGTGGCTGAACAATGTGCAGAATTATATAGCCAACGACAACATCATGAAGATACTATCAGAAGCCAGAAATAGAGTGATATGGAGAGGAACTGTCATGGACGTCGCCAGGGGTCGGTTACGACTCGACGGCACAAGGTAACAAGGTAATATTATTAAAGATTAAATATAACATTTCAGAATTATAATAGAAACAGGTCAAATAATAGAATATTTTTAATTTGAATACAAATTACATGTTATGATGTATTTAATATGTGTTAATATTTATTTAATGATGGATGCACATACATTTATATATATATATATATATATATAATTATATTGAATTTAATTTAATTATAATTAATAATTATTTTATGTTGTTAACCTATAGTTTGTATATGGATATACTAATAATTTAATAATTGTACCATTCTTGATATTAATATTAATCCATATTATAAAATTTGTTTTCAAATTTTGAAACAAATATTTACACTTTATAAAACATAATATATAAATAATAAGTAACACAATATTCAACACAATAATAATTGATCAATTTGTTAAGCTCATACATTCTTAAACAAAGTTGAAAACGATAATGCAATACATATAAATATTCTATTTTCAATAATACTAATAATATATAAATAGACGCTACTAGGTGATAACGAGATCATATTATATGTTAATATACTCTAGATACTAATTGATATACACTTATTTAATAATTATACATACCTTGATATTAAAATAATTCTATTATTTTCTGTCAAAATTGGGTTAATAATTGTTTTAAATAATTATTTCATAATTATATGGATAATAACTAGGTTTATTATCACTCGGAATATTTGTGGTCTTTCTTTGTTAATTATGATAATAATAAATACATAATAACGAGATTAATAAACAAAATAAATAAACTAAAACAAAAAGAGTATTAACATAAATGAAGGACTGGTCGGAAAATAATTAATAAATAAAAAATAGATCATAATATAATTGGATAGAAGACGTGTGGGACTTGTGATATATATATATATATATATGATGATATTAAGTTTATTAGCACTAAAATAGGGTCATGTAGACCCCTTCGCTCGTGCGGGAAGAAAATAATAATAAAATAATAGTAATACGATAATAATTTAATAATAAAATACATTCAATATACCATTGACAACAATAATAAATAATATAAAGGACTATTATATATTACAGTCTGCATTGATATGGTGTAGTGTTATATACTACAGACTGCATTGATATAGTATAGTGTTATATAATAATAATATAATAATAATACAATAACAATGTAATATTTATATACATTTAATATAACATGGACACAAATAATAAGTTGGATGATTTAATGATTATGGGTAGAGAGAAAAGAAGAAGCAAGATTTATACATTTTTTGTGGGATCTAATATAACGAATGGTAGGAGGGAGGGGTATATATATAGGTACATATTAAAGGAGTATATTCCTATACCACTTTAGTAGTATCAGAAATATACTATGGACAATTTGAGTAAGTTGCACAAGGAAGTGAATGTTACATATATTGAAATATAATGAAATATTTACTAAATATATATATATATATATATTACTTATATATCTAGAGTAGGGTACAATGGAGATACTTGAACGGGTAGGAGACCTGAGCAACCCAAAACAAATTGATAACAATACTATTATATAAAATAACAAATTTACTATAGTATTATAATTATAGTTATAATAATATGTATAATAATATTTATAATAATAGTTATATTAATAGGATAATTATGTTACTATTTTAGACATTTTATATGTAAAATAACAGTTAAATAATAAATATTACTCTAGTAGTTTAGCATATGTAGGCATTGAATTGTAAGTATGGCTTTTATAAATCATATCCTATCATAATGTTATCGTAATTATAAATTAATATAGTAAATAATTAAATTGTAGTATTTAATTTTATTTATTTAGATCCGGTTTAATTAAACGGTAAATTAATTAATATATTAAATAAATATCAACTTATTTTTAATAACTTTAGCATAAATAAAATTACTAATATAATCAATAAGAAAACAAAACTGAACACGAACAAATTCGTCTAGTAAATATCATTATTATTATTCGTATAACATGTATGAAGAACGAGTCTCTGAGAATATGCTAGTACATTCTATTCACGACCATGCTGACTCTATACGTGAATGTGTTCACGATATTCCTGGTTCATTTCAAATTATTGTGTAGATTGTTTACTAGGAGAGGTGCTTCTTAATTATTCACTTACAGTGTAAGTCGTAAACGTTTGGGTAGTTTATATCAATGCCTATTTTGGGGTAGTTTCTGGGAAACTGCCCCTTACTATTATTTTTATTAAATTTTTGCCCACAAAAAAAATAAGATGTTGTTATATTTAATTACATCATATTATTTACTTATTATAGATCAGTGATGTATTTTATTAGATTGATTTTCACATACAATTGAAAACAATTATTTTTGGAAGTGGCCCCCTACTTTCAAATCCTTAAAAGGGCATATTTAATAACCAGTCTTAAGTATTACTACACTAACCCAATGGGTTTAGTAAGATGTTGTATAATATATAATATATATAATATATAAAAATATATATTTTGAAATTGACCTATTACTGAAAATATGGCAATTACTGATATCAATTAACGTATATCTTACTAAAACTCTAGTTAAATCCATTATCCTTTCATGTAAATATTAATATTCCCCACTCTTCTCGTATCTTCTTTCTCTTCCATAAATAGAGTTATTCGTTCATCAATCTGTAAAACATATAATATAAATATTTGATACCACTCCTCTACTTTCTCTTACCAATACTTAAGTATCTTGTTACTATATAACAAACGCTCCTATATTTGCATACTATCTATTGTTCATCGATATACTATTCGAATTGTCCTTCCTGTATTTCTGCTTATCTACTAAGACGAACATCTTCTTTCTGCACGTATTGTCCACCCCTGAATTATAAGTCCTTAGTTGTATTGGTCCTAAGCTATGTAATTCACTAACACCCTCCATTAGATTTATTCAATTCCATATTACATTCAATTCATCTATTCAAATTAATACCAGGTGTTAACAAGTAATAATTATTATGTCATTATTACTCTGTTTATTTATTTTATACATATATTATACACCAATAAAATCCTTTTGGACTAATATATCAAGACATGTAGCCTATAAAGGCCATTAGGGCATGCCATGTGTTCATGTTGTGAGTAGATGTTTGCCGCACGTGAGATTGGAACTATTTGATTCACTATGTAATTTAATTTCATTATATATTATTATAGTTATGTTATTATCATATTTCTTTTGTTTTTGTTCTTTAATTCTTATATATTTGTGTGTGGAATCCTCGAAATCATATTATTATTAAATAGTTCCTTTTGTACTCATTATATAACTATTTTTTTTATACATATGCTATGTGTATCAATTATTAATTTATATTATACAAGTAAAATAAATATAATTCAATTCAAACAAACATATTTCCTTCCGGATTATTTAATATTTTAAATGGCATTATTTTAGTCTTTACTTTTATTATTTTAATTTCTATATATACACTTTTGAGATATCATTTATGATCTATTTAAATTTTTAAATATACATTAAATTAAATATATATATATATATAATGTTTAACAAATTTATATAAATTTATATAAACTCATTACATTTTGTGGTTGAAATCAATCACAATATTCAAGTAATAATAATAATAATTATTAATTTGTTATAAAATATATAATAAATGATTCATTCATAATCTATTATTAATCAAATATAATTAAGTATTGATTAATTATAATACGATATATTTTAAATACTATTATATTTGTACAGTATTTTCTAGTGAAATTTTTATATTCTTCAATTCCTTTAATTCTTTAGTTTGAGGCACTATTTCATTATTTTCAGTATATTTAGCCCAGGTTTGTTCAACACCTAATCATTTAAATAATAATCAATTGTAATTATTGTATACATTTATAATATTATGCTTACTTATTAATATATAATACTCAAGATATATATTGAAAACTCTCGATATTTCAGAATTCAAGAAAATGAATATCGAGTTTCTGAAATATCGAACTATCCTCACATTATCCTTAAAAAAACTATAATTTATAAATAAATCTGAGTTATCGGGTTTTAAGAGATATGACAAGTATTTGACATATATATATAGTTAACTTATATACACATGTGTACATATTAACAATATATTTAAACTATACATTAATCAGTTATTACATTGTACTTACCATCAGAATATACATTATAAAAGAGTATGCCGAATATAAATATTATCGCAGAAATAAAGAACACGTCTCTCCATTGTTCCCTTGTTCCCTAGCGATAATAGTTTGGTTGTAATAATTAATTAGTTATTATAAACCGTCGGAGTAAACTATTATAATATATTTTTTATGTAATTTTATTGTATTTTATCCGAATGAAGATGATGAAATATGACATTACATTACTGTTAGGAGATATCGAATTAAAAAAGCTCATCGCTTTCACTGATTCTCCTTAGACATTGTCTATAAACTGAATTCATCATCATCATTCATATATATTCTATCGATATTTTCATTATAAACAATTAATACATAAATAATATACTTTTAATATAAAATAAATTTTATATTTATAATAGAATTTATAAATTTTCATTAGGATAAATAACATATTTAACTGATAATTATATTTGTTTAGAATATGTATTTTAGTGATATATTTTATAATTGATTATGTTGATCATATACAATAATATTAGGTGTATCATTACTGTTTTATTAAATGTGTTATATATTTATTTTGGTACATATATGTACCAATGTAGTACATGTATATTATGTTATTTATACGTCTATACATTAGTAATATAATGTATACTAATAATTGATAATAAATTAGTATGCATACTATGTGTTATACTTAAATGTATTTGTTTGTAATTATATATATATATAATAACTTTTAGAATAAATAATAATAAATTGTCAACATAGTTATATATAGCACACAGACTGCCTATGTGGCTAAGGCGTCAGACACGCAAGCATTAGGATGCGAATTCGAGCCTCGTCCGGACAATTACTTAATTATTAAAAATGGGTCTTAAAATATTATTTAGAAGTGAACTTATATAATTGTGTATAACTAAATGATCGGCTCTCGTTAAAAACATGGAGGTCTTAACATTAACATTAACACGAGAGCGGCTTCGAATGGATATTATAGCCATATATGGTTATTAGTGAAATCTTCATCTAAGTTTTTGGATGGAATAAAAGGACTCCACCAAATAAAATAACAATAACAATATATATATATATATGTATACACACATACACACACGATATTTATATATGTATACACACATACACACATATATATATATATATATATATATATATATATATAGGTGTGTATTATATATAAATATCGATTATAATCAATACTTATTGATAAAACTATTGTTACCATGGTTTAGCTAACCTCATTAGTTATAATGCCTACAATAATAGGACTGATCATACCCGGTAGAGTTGCGAATGTATTAGACACCGACATTAGTATACCTGAATGCCTGTACGATGTATGGAACATTAGTATTTTATTATAGGGATCATTAGTATTTTATTATAGGGAACATTAGTAATATGGGCGAAAGCTACCATGCTTATATCAATATATTTATGTTATCGTATTATAATAATAATATTTATTAGAAAAATAGTAGTTTTTTCTGTTTTTTTCTGTTAGTTTTCTAGTTTAGTGATATAATTTTCCTACTAAATGTCTTCAAAAAATATATATATATTATATAAATATATATATATATATATATATATATATATTATATAAATATAAATTACCTGGGAGCAATATCCACGAAGTTACAAGCATGTCCGGAAAGCGATAACCCTAAAGCCCCGGTTCCGAGAGATAAGAGAACAATAGACATCGTCCTTCCGGTGTAGGTCATAATAACCAGACAAGCCGTACAGATCGTCAGCGCTGATAAACATATTTGTATACGCAACATTATTATAAATATTACAAATTATATTTAAAACTTTCTTATAATAAAGGAATGTGATAAATACCAGTGATACGTATTATTAGTGTTATAAGAAACAAAGTTAAATATAAAATATAAAATTCATCATATATGGATGCACTTAAATAAGCTGATTTATTAAATGTAATTGAATTAAGTAACTAAATAGAAACACCAAATCCACGTTGATTTCTTCTAATATGTACGGCTGAATAATTTTTAAATAATAACTATGCATAGTAACCGAGTCCAATAGATTCAGTTATAATAATTACATTAACTACTATATGATATAATATAAATAATAAGATAGTGAATCAACGTGTGTTGGTAGTCTGCGAATAGACATATGGATATATTGACAAATATAAATATTAATTATTAATAGTGTAAGGTCTTTAAAGTATTTACATTGTGAGAGTGCATTATTGGTATTTATATGTATGTCATTATCATTATAAAAAGGAATATACTTTACATACATATAGCAATTACAAACATATATATATATATATATATTGATTGTAAGTTTATTTAAAACATTAAACATTATACATATCATTAATGAATACATTCATATGAAAACATATGTATACAAACATGCGGTCTGAAATAATTGTCTGGTTTGTTTGATAGATAGAATTTGTTTTCTTATGAGCAAATCTGCTATGGGTGACACACTTCCAGCTACCATGGTTAGAGCGATGAAGGGAACAGCTGATAATATACCGCTCTGTATCCGCATGTGTTTTAATGTAGTAATGTATTATATAATTTATATATTTATGTTCGTATTCAATTAACATAGTTAATATATAAATATATATTTCTATTATTTAATAATAGTTGATTACATTAAATAATTATTATATATTATTGAAATTAAATCTAGAAATATAAAAGTTAATGGAAACGCGTTTATATTATATTTACTGTATTCTTTAATATATTTATAACTTATCATTTTTAAATTATCTTTAACCATGTATGTACATGTATAATAATTTCATATAAAATAATTATTATTATTTTCTATAGCGATTATCTAATTAATATTTAAATATAAATTTAAATAATAAAAGTAAATTATTCATACATACAAATAAAATGTATATACGAATATAGTACTATAGTACTATTGTACTCTATTATAATCGTCTTCTAATTAATAATATTAAAATAGGTTACATATAAATTAGATGACGAACATGCGTGATATTAGTGCTGAACACATCTTTGATGTACATAGGGATACAGTTAATCAGGGTGTAGTAGCCCCAGTTGTAACACGTGTGCGCCACCACTACGGCCCAGAAGGGGGCCGACCTCAATATAGACGACCACGGGATAGTTGAGTTCTAGTCACGTGGTTAATATATTAATAAATTATATATATATTATATATTAATAATAATAATAATATTTATTAGAAGAATTTTAATAATAATTTTTTTTCCGTTGAATTATAATAATATATATATAATATTTTCTTCTAAAGGGCTTCAAAATAATATGCCTATTTTCTGTCAATATTGCCCATATAACGATTACCCCATAATGTGTTATCGTGTTCTAGTCACGTGGTTATCGTGTGATGATCACGTGGTAATTTAGTATTGTGTTATGATCACGTGTTAATGATGTATAGAGTTATGGTCATGTGTTCACTATTATAGTGTGGTATAAGCACGTGATAATGTGGTATTGTATGCTGGTAACGTGGTTAAATAGTGTTAACTCTTCTAGCACTCCTAGATGTGTTGTATAATACCGTATGTCTAAGTGCGTATAGTTATATTATGTAACTAGTATACATAGACTCACGTGATGTATTTAATAAATATCCATTCATTTACGTTATGGTATACATAGCAAACCGTCTCTAACTCAGACTAGAAGGGACCGATACAATGTATAAGATATAGGGTTTCTGAGATATATAATTGTAAAATTTTTCACCGTATATAACTATCATTTATATTTATAAATAATGAACAATATAGTATAATATTGGAAATAAACACATCATTTCTTCACATATATATTAGATTAGAATTTAGAATTCACTAATAACTAAGAACACTATTAAACACTAAGAACACTATTTAAATAAACATATACATATCCCATTCGAATAGATACAATCGATACATTATAATAAATATATCTAATGAATAATACCAACTAGTTTACTATTAGTGACTCGGCCCGCTCCACTTTGAATATACGCCTTCTCTCGTTTAGATATGGTTGGGTGTTCGTCCGGAGAGTTGTATAGGTATACACTAAACAGGGCACAGGTGACGAGACCCATGCAACCTGCGATATATATAGATAGATAGATCAAAAGTTTATTGAATTACTGGTTATATATATAAAGAAAGTTATAATTATATATAAACATATAATTATATAACATATATAAACAAAATATATAAATGTGATAACAGTAAGAAAAAACGACACGATACAAAAAAAAACAAGAAATAAACGGAGAAGTAAAATAAAAATAAAACATTTATTATACGATACGTTGTATATATCAATAGGTGGATCAATGAAACTATATCAACCTATATGTGATTCAGAGTTTAATTATACATCTAAATCGTACATGATATTTCGAATCCTGATATTATAACTTAATGTAATTTAATTTTTGTAAAAATAAAATATGTTATCCGAATATATGGAAAAATGATTGTATTAATATGTACACTTAAATATAGTATTACAAAAGGTAATCATAACCTAATTATATAAATAATAATCGAACGTACGTAATAGATCTTAAATAGTATATTAATTCAATATTTGAATTACAAAGATAGATAATTTAAACTATATTTTTAATAATTTTTAATTTTCCTTGGAAAATAAATAACGAATCAAAATATATATAATATATTATTTAATAAATATAAACTAAACTTGCAAAACAAATTTGATTGATTTATAAATTACATAAATTAAATATATGTATTTATATATATATGTATATATACGGTAAATATGGGTAATACGGCCATTTTTAGATAATGTTGTATAACTTTATTACAAATATTAGTCATAATTCTATAATATTTTCAATATAGATTTTATTGTATTCAATAGGATTGCCGAATCAATTTTGCATTTTAGCTCATCTAATTGAATTATTAAGGTGGCCACATTACCTTCCATATAAATCCATTCCCATTCCAATGGACCCACATTATTGCCAAATATAAACATACAGAAATATTAAGGGAGCCTCAACCAATTCAGTGCCAAAAAAACTATAGTATAATTGTCACATTCCAAATATTTCATGTATGTATAAGATAATATGTATTTAATGTACATATACAAAATTGTAAAAGTAAAATAAATAATATCCCATAATAAATAATATTATAAAATATAAAATAAAAGTACCTTATTAAACTTTCGAAAACATAAGTTATTACTAAAAACTAAATCCGACGTAATATTGACTACGAAATTTGTGTAATATTCGTAATTAACAAAATAACAACAATAACGAATACGCGGAATATAGTACGTAGTCTACTGTTAATAATTAGTTACGTAACCATACACGTAGTTGACCAGTGTCCAGTCGTTTGTACTAAGTAGGCCGGCGTCGCAGATATACCCCGTTGCGAACATGGAGAACACGACCCCGGTTCCGGAGCCCGATAGGGCGAGCACCACTAGTCGACTTCGCTCCGATACGGGGGCCCACTTGCCCCATAGACTCACGTTACAAGGGACTACGAAACCCTGCAGTGTTAATAAACGGTATGGTATATATGTATGGTTTGTGGGCCCTATAGGGCGTATACGTTAAAACGTAACCGAACTTTGTAAATAACACTCTTAATTATACTAACAACAGTCACAAACAATACATAAACTCAGTTATGGGCTTTGAGTGACATCGTTTACCACTTACAGTGACATATCAATACAATGGTAATATTTATTTCATAACAGTAATAACGTACATCCGGGTGTATTATATTTGAAATAGATTATTAAATATTGTGTTAACATTATATATATATATATATATATATATATTGTAGTGTTGTTATTAAATGCACGCTATGCTATACTACATCGTCATAATAAACAGTGCGCTGTAACATCGCTGTATTATGACGTACCAGACTGAATCCGAGAAGCACACGTGATATGATCAGACAGGTGATTGACAGGTACGATGTCCAGTTCATTAGTATTGTGGTCAAGGAAGATACCAGTAGAGCACTGCATAGTATCACCTTGGAACCGTATCTAATATATAGAAGTTACTTATTTAGTATTGTCAATATACTTGTCATTTGATTGCTATTATTATTGTAATTATTATAGTACACTATATTATATATTTATATAATTATTATATATTTAATATATGTAATATATTATATAATGCATGGTAATATATTATTAAAGTAATATAAGTCATCATTATAATTATTATTTTCATTGTCGTTATAAACATATATCTTTGACCTATTATAAGTTATAATAAGTATTATTATTACTCGAATTTCTGATATATCGAATTATTATCACATATATTTAGATAGATAATAAAACTAAACTAGATCTCGTAAAAAGTATGAGATAATATATATGTATATATATATATATATATATATATATATATATATATATATATATATATATTATAAATGTAAACTATTAATACAATCATCACTTACTAACTTATTAGCTAAATAACCAGACGGGAGCTGCGCAACAATGTAACCGTAATACAAATAGCTTAGAATATTTCCTTGGGTTGCTCTGCTCCAATCAAATGCCTACAAGTGTAAATAATTATAAATACTTTATTAGTTATACAAATAATTAATTCATATTTTTATATTATATATATATATATATATATATATATAATATAAATACTATAAATTAAATTATTATATTTTAACTATTTAGTACATTGAATAAGATTTTATTTAAGTATCAAATATCCTCAACATATTTTAAATTTAAATATGTTACACACATTAAGATCACCGAGAACTGGGTTAAGTATAATAAATAACAGCTAAGTATAATGTATAACTGCTAAATATAATGTATAACAATAATAATATAATTTAAACTCTATTTTTAAATACGATTAAGTAATATATATATATATATATATATATATACATGATAATTTACTTATATAATTAATTAGTTTGGAAAACTATAATAAATAATAAATGTATTAAATGCATTCATACGGTATTGTATATCATGATAGTGTTAATGCAATAAACATGTACATCTATACAAGTACACTACATGCGGGTATGAGTGTGCTATGTGTTGCTATACACCGAGCTGGCTATAGTCCACTAATAGTAACCATGGTTACTATTAGTTACATGCATGTACTTACGGTGTGAAGTTAAACGTGTCAATATTGACATTCAACTTATGATTTATACGCATCAATTGTATGTATACGTAAATAGTATAGATCATATAGGTTATATTCTAATATATAAACCATGTATGGTATATATTGTATACATTGTATACTAACTTGTTCTACGTCATCCGTTATTGTTTCATTATATGTACTCGCCTGAGAATGAGAATATTTATATTTATATATGTATATTTGCTTAATGTATATGATACATATTGCATAAATTACTGTGTTGTTTTATATATTTGTAGCAAGTATACGTGTAGCAAGTATATATAGCTATATTTAACTATAATTATGTATAGCTATAGCTATGGTTATAATTATAGATAGCTATTATACTAATTAATATACTGACAACACCAATTTGATAGCAATACCATATTATGACATCACTCCACAATACATATCAGTTTTTAAACATGTACCTCGAAAAGAAAACCTATGTATTAATAATGGTAATTACCAACTACATAATATATATATATATATATATATGTGTGTATATGTATTAGGATCACTGGCCTGAATGTCTTATTTCAATAATTAATATAACAATATTACATAACAATGCATAACATGTGATCACATTACATACATATGTCGTATGGCTAATTTGAAGTAAGCTATAAAGTTATGAGGTGTGAGGTACACGGTATGAGGTATGAGGTATGAGGTATGAGGTATGAGGTATGAGGTATGAGGTATGAGGTATGAGGTATGAGGTATGAGGTATGAGGTATGAGGTATGAGGTATGATGTACGAGGTATGAGGTATGAGGTATGAGGTATGAGGTATGAGGTATGAGGTATGAGGTATGAGGTATGAGGTATGAGGTATGAGGTATGAGGTTTGAGGTATGAGGTATGAGGTATGAGGTATGAGGTATGAGGTATGAGGTATGAGGTATGAGGTATGAGGTATGAGGTATGAGGTATGAGGTATGAGGTGTGAGGTATGAGGTATGAGGTATGAGGTATGAGGTTTGAGGTATGAGGTATGAGGTATGAGGTATGAGGTATGAGGTATGAGGTATGAGGTATGAGGTATGAGGTATGAGGTATGAGGTGTGAGGTATGAGGTATGAGGTATGAGGTATGAGGTATGAGGTATGAGGTATGAGGTACACGGTATGAGGTATGAGGTATGAGGTATGAGGTATGAGGTATGAGGTATGAGGTATGAGGTATGAGGTGTGAGGTATGGGGTATGAGGTATGAGGTATGAGGTACAAGGTATGAGGTATGAGGTATGAGGTTTGCCTACATATAAACATGCGAATATTATATATATACTAGCCGTACCCGACCCGGCGTTGCTCGGTTTTTGATTATTTGTATATTTATTATTAATTATAGTTATTCCTAATTATGCATAGCTAATCTTAAATTTTATTTCTAAATAATATTTAATAATTCTTACTATATCCGATGTGCTTTGTTAGTTTTTAAGATTTATTCCTAAAATATTTGGTAAAAATACAAAAAATAATTCAAAACCATACCAGTACACGTTTCTAGGTTTTGATTATTTTCCTATCTATTATTTATTACTTATAGCTATTCCTGATACTTCATTGCTATATATAAAATAAAATAAATGTTAGCTGACATACAAACAAATGTAGGAAAATATTTTAATATTTAAAAAATTAGTAGAAAAATTAGTAGAAAAATATATTAAAAAATACACCAAATATTTCAAATATTACAAAATATGTTTTAAAAAATTTTCGAAAACCTAAACCCAAACCGCACCCGACACGGCGTTGCTATGTTTTTGATTGTTTGTATATCTATTATTTATTAATTATAGCTAATCTTAATTCTGCATTGCTATATATACAATAAAATAAATGTTAGCTGATATACAAATAAATGTAGAAAATTTTAATATTTAAGAAATTAGTGGATATTTCAAATATTACAAAATATGTTTTAAAAAATTGTCGAAAACTCAAACCTAAACCCAAACCCAAACCATACCGACATTTATCGGTTTTTGATTGTTTGCCTGTTTATTATTTATTAATTAGGCTATTCCTGATTCTAAATTTATAGTATATACAATTTTAAAAATGTAAAAATATAAAAATTGTAAAAATTGTATATACAATTAATATTGAATATTAATTATATAAATAAAGTTTATCTAAAATACAAACTAATGTAATATTTGTTTTAATATTTAAAAAACTTGTGATCACTCGAACAAATATTTTAAACAATATATTAAAAAATACAAAAAATATTTCAAATATTACAAAATATGTTGAAAACCTAAACCCAAACCGTCCCAAACCGACGTTGATCGGTTTTTTATTATTTTCCTATCTATCATTTAATAATTATAACTATTCCTGATTTGGAATTGCTTGCCGTACTCAACCCGACGTTGCTCGGTTTTTGATTATTTTCCTATCAATTATTAATTATAGCTATTCCTAATTATGTATAGCTAATATTTAATTTTGTTTCTAACTAATATTTAATAATTCTAACTGTATATGATGTAGATCTAGCGTTGTTCGTTTTTAAGATTTATTCGTAAAATATTTTGTAAAAATACAAAAAATAATTTAAAATATTATCAAATATATTTTAAAAAGTGTCTACAAATATTTTTTTAAATATAACAAATATTTCAACATATTAGTATCCATACCCGACCCGGCGTTGCTAAGTTTTTGATTATTTGCCTATTTATTTTTATCATTTATAGGATATAATTTATAGCTATTCGTGATTATGCTAAAATATTTAATTGCTGAAAAATACAACACATATTTAAAATATTAAAAAAAATGTCGAAAACTCAAATATAAACCCAAACCCAAACAGTGCCCGACCCGACATTTATCGGTTTTTGATTGTTTGACTATTTATTATTTATTAATTAGATCTATTCCTGATTCTACAATTCTATACAATAACATACATTTATGCTAAATATAATAAAATACAAACAATTTTAGACAAATATTTGTTTAAAATACTTCAAAAATGATGGACTTTAATATTTCAAAAAATATTTTAAAAAATACAACAAATATTTCCAATATTATAAAATATGACTAAAAATGATGCCGAAAACCAAACCAAAACCATACCCGATCACGTTTCTAGGTTTTCTATTATTTTCCTATATATTATTTATTACTTATAGCTATTCCTGATACTCCATTGCTATATATAGAATAATATAAATGTTAGCTGAACAAATGTAGGAAAATATTTTAATATTTAAAAAATTAGTAGAAAAATATTTCAAAAAATATATTAAAAAATCACCAAATATTTCAAATATTACAAAATATGTTTTAAAAAAAATGTCGAAAATCCAAACCGCACCCGACCCGACGTTGCTATGTTTTTGATTGTTTGTATATCTATTATTTATTAATTATAGCTAATCCTAATTCTGCATTGCTATATATACAATAAAATAAATTTAGCTGTTATACAAACAAATGTAGACAATTTTAATATTTAAGAAATTAGTGGAAAAATATAAAATAATTAAAACAATAAATATTTCAAATATTACAAAATATGTTTTAAAAAATTGTCGAAAACTCAAACCTAAACCCAAACCCAAACCATACCGACATTTGTCGGTTTTTGATTGATTGCCTATTTATTATTTATTAATTATGGCTATTCATGATTCTACCTTTCATATATAATAACACATTTTTGTAAAAATTCAAACAAATTTAGACAAATATTCGTTTTTAATATCTCAAAAATTAGTGGAAATATATTTCAAAAATATTTAAAAAAATACAACACATATTTCCAATATTACAAAATATTACTTAATAAATGTCGAAAACCCAAACCGCACCCTGCGTTGATCGATTTTTGATTGTTTCCTATATATTATTTATTAATTATAGCTATTCCTGATTCTGTATTCCTATACAACAAATATTTCCAAATATTACAAAATATATTTTTTATAAATGTTCTAAAAATATTTTAAAAAGTATCATATTTATATATTATTAAATAATTATAATATTTTAATTATTATCTTAAAATAATAATATTTCAACGATTATAATCTAAAATAATAGTTATAGTTGAAAAATGTAAAAAAATATTTCAAATAATATTTTTTAAAAATACAAATAATATAAATAATATTACAAAATAAATTTTTTTTAAATTTCAAAAAATGTTTACAAATATTTCAAAAAAATTTTAAAAATATATCAAAATATTTCAAAAATTTCAAAAAAATTTGATAAAAATTTCAAAAATATTTCAAAAATTTCAAAAAAAATTTCAAAAAAAATTCCAAAAAATATATCGAAAAAATGTAAAAAATATATTTCAAAAAAGCAACGCCGGAGATTTTAGATGACAAAAAATCATTTTAATGGCAAAAAGTCAATTTTTCGGGTTTTTCTGGGGTACACGGTAAAAAATTCAAAAAATTTTCCGGACCAAGACCATACTTTTGAAAATTTATTAAGATCGGGTATAACAGATTTTCGCGACGTACCCCGGTTCTCGAGTTACCTCACCAGATACACACACACATATATATATATATATAATTAAATAGACTTTCTTTTATATAATAGACTAGCCGTACCCGACCCGGCGTTGCTCGGTTTTTGAATATTTGCCTATTATCTATTATTTATTAATTATAGATATATTATATACCTATTCATGATTATGCATTGCTATATATACAATAAAATAAATGTTAGCTAAAATACAAACAAAATATAGAAAAATATTTAAAAAATTAGTGGAAATATATTAAAAAATGCAACAAATATTACAAAATATGTTTTAAAAAATGTCTAAAACCCAAACTTAAACCCAAACCGTACCCAAACCGGCGTTGCTCGGATATTGATTGTTTGCCTATCTATTATTTATTAATTATAGCTGTTCCTGATTCTTCATTGTTATATATACAATTAAATAAATGTTAGCTGAAATACAAACAAATGTAGAAAAATATTTTAATAATTAAAAAATTAGTAGAAAAATATTTCAAAAAATATATTAAAAAATACAATAAATATTTTGAATATTACAAAATATGTTTTAAAAAGATGTCGAAAACCCAAACCTAAACCCAAACCGTACCCGACCTGGCGTTGCTCGGTTTTTGATTTTTTGCCAATTATTATTTATTAATTATAGCTATTACTAATTCTGCATTGCTAAATATTTATATTTAATTTGTTCCTAACTATTATTTATATACAATAAAATAAATGTTAGATGACATACAAACAAATGTAGAAAAATATTTTAATATTTAAAAAATTAGTGGAAAAATATTTTAAAAAATATATTAAAAAATACAACTAATATTTCAATTATTATAAAATATGTTTTAAAAAAATGTCTAAAACCAAAACCCACACCGTCCTGACACGGCGTTGCTAGGTTTTTGATTGTTTTCCTATCTAGTATTTATTAATTATAACAATTCCTGATTTTAAATTTTTTGCCTTACCCAACACGACGTTTCTCGGTTTTTAATTATTTGCCTATCAATTATTAATTATAGCTATTCCTAATTATGCATAGCTAATCTTTAATTTTGAGTCTTCTAACTAATATTTAATAAATCTAACTGTATCCGATGTATATCTAGCGTTGTTCTTTTTTAGATTTATTCGTAAAATATTTTGTAAAAATACAAAAAATAATTTAAAATATTATAAAATATATTTTTAAAAAGTGTCTAAAAATATTTTTTAAATATAAAAAATATTTCAACATATTAGTAGCCATACCCTACCCGGCGTTGCTAGGTTTTTGATTGTTTGACTATTTTTATTAATTATAGCTATTCCTGATTATTCTAAAATATATAATTGCTAAAAAATACAAAAAATATTTAAAATATTACAAAATATGTTTTAAAAAGATGTCGAAAACTCAAACCTAAACCCAAATCCAAACAGCACCCGACTCGAAATTTTTCGGTTTTTGATTGTTTGCCTATTTATTATTTATTAATTAGAGCTATTCATGATTCGACATCTCTAGTATATACAATTAAATAAAGTTTATCTAAAATACAAACAAATGTAAAAATATATTTTTTTAATATTTCAAAAATTAGTGAAAAAATATTTCAAAAAATATATTAAAAAATACAACAAATATTTCAAATATTACAAAATATGTTGAAAACCCAAACCCAAAATGACGTTGCTTGGTTTTTTATTATTTGCCTATCTATCATTTAATAATTATAACTATTCCTGATTTGGAATTGCTTGTCGTAACAAACCCTGCTTTACTCATTGTTTGATAGTTTGCATATCTACTATTAATTAATTATAATTATGGCTATTCATGATTCTGCCTTTCTAGTATAAACAATAACATAAATCTTTGCTAAAATACAAACAAATTTAGACAAATATTAGTTTTTAATATCTCAAAAAATATTTCAAAAGATACAACAAATATTTACAATATTACAAAATATGACTTAAAAAATATCGAAAACCAAACCAAAACCGTACCCTGCATTACTCGATTTTTGATTGTTTGCCTATCATTTATAATAAATAATTATTTATTAATTATAGCTATTCCTGATTCTGCATTGCTAGTATACAACAAATATTACAAAATATATATTTTTTAAATGTTCTAAAAATATTTAAAAAAATATAATATTTATATCTATAATATTTATATAATTATTATATAATTATAATATTTTAATTATATCTTAAAATAACAATATTTCAACAATTAGTTGAAAAATATAAAAAATATAAAAAATAATATTTTTTTAAATATTACAAAATATATTTTTAAAAAATCAATTATAAAAAAATCAATTATAGGCTACAATATATAGCTATTCATGATTATGCTAAAATATATAATTGCTAAAAAATACAACAAATATTTAAAATATAACAAAAAATGTCGAAAATTCAAACCAAAACTCAAACCCAAACAGTGCCAGACCCGACATTTATCGGTTTTTGATTGTTTACCTATTTATTATTTATTAATTAGAGCTATTCCTAATTCTATATTTATAATACAATTAAATAAAGTTTATCTAAAATACAAACAAATGTAGAAACATATTTTTTTTAATATTTAAAAAATTAGTGCAAAATATTTCAAAAAATACAACAAATATTTAAAATATTCCAAAATATGTTGAAAACCTAAACCCAAACCGTTCCAAATCGGCGTTGCTCGGTTTTTTATTATTTGCCTATCTATCATTTATTATTTATAACTATTCCTGATTTGGAATTTCTTGCCGTACCCAACACTGCTTTACTCGTTGTTTAATAGTTTGGCTATCTATTATTTATTAATTATGGCTATTCATGATTCTGCCTTTCATATATAATAACATAAATTTGTGCTGAAATTCAAACAAATTTAGACAAATATTCTTGTTTAATATCTCAAAAATTAGTGGAAAAATATTTCAAAAATATTTCAAAAAATAATATAAAAAATACAACAAATATTTCCAAATATTACAAAATATATTTTTTATAAATGTTCTACAAATATTTTAAAAAGTATAATATTTATATCTTATAATATTTATATATTTATTATATAATTATAATATTTTAATTATATTTAAAAATAATGTCCACAAAAATGTTTACAAATATTTAAAAAAAATGTTTAAAAATATTTCAAAAAATTTCAAAAATATTTCAAAAAATGTCGTACCCGACCCGGCGTTGCTCGGTTTTGATTATTTTCCTATATATTATATATTAATTATAGCTATTCCTGACTCTTAATTGATATATATATATAATAAAATAAATGTTAGATGACATGCAAAACAAAGTAGAACATTTTTTCAAATAATATGTTAAAAAATACAACAAATATTTCAAATATTACAAAATATGTTTTAAAAAAATTTCTAAAACCCAAACCTAAACCCAAACACAAACCGTACACTACCCTGCGTTGCTAGGTTTTTGATTATTTGCCTATTAATTGTAGCTATTCCTGATTATACTTAGCTAATATTTAATTTTTTTCTTCTAACTAATATTTACTAATTCTAACTGTATCCGATGTAGACCCAGCGTTGTTCGTTTTTAAGATTATTTGTAAAATATTTGGTAAGATTACAAATAATAATTTAAAATATTACAAAATATATTTTTAAAAAGTGTCTAAAAATATTTTAAGAAATATAAAAAATATTTCAACATATTAGTAGCCATACCTGATTATTAATGCCTATTAATTTTTTTTATTAATTATAGCTATTCCTGATTATTCTAAAATATATAATTGCTAAAAATTGCAAAAAAATATATAAAATATTACAAAATATGTTTTAAAAACAAACCATACCCGACCCGGCATTTCTTGGTTTTTGTTTGTTTGCCTATCTATTATTTATTATTTATTAATTAGGGCAATTTCTGATTCTATATTTCTAGTATATACAATTAAATAAAGTTTATTTAAAATACAAACAAATATAGAAAAATATTTTTTATAATATTTAAAAAATTAGTTAACAAATATTTCAAAAAATATTTTAAAAAATACAACAAATATTTCAAATATTACAAAATATGTTGAAAACCCAAACCCAAACCGTCCCAAAACGGCGTTGATCGGTTTTTAATTATATGCCTATCTATACTTTATTAATTATAACTATTCCTGATTTAGAATTGTTTGCCGAACCCAACCCGACGTTGCTCGTTTTTTTATTATTTGCCTATCAATTATTAATTATAGTTATTCCTAATTATGCATAGCTATTCTTTAATTGTTGTCTTCTAACTAATATTTAATAAATCTAACTGTATCCGATGTAGATCTAGCGTTGTTATTTTTAAGACTTATTCGTAAAATATTTTGTAAAAATACAAAATACAAAAATACTTTAAAATATTATAAAATATATTTTTAAAAAGTGTCTAAAAATATTTTTTAAATATAAAAAATATTTCAACATATTAGCAGTCATACCCTACCCGGCGTTGCTAGGTTTTTGATTGTTTGACTATTTATTTTTATTAATTATAGCTATTCCTGATTATTCTAAAATATATAATTGCTAACAAATACAAAAAATATTTAAAATATTACAAAATATGTTTTAAAAAAATGTCGAAAACTCAAACCTAAACCCAAATCCAAACAGTACTCGACTCGACATTTATCGGTTTTTGATTGTTTGCCTATTTATTATTTATTAATTAGAGCTATTCCTGATCCTACATTTCTAGTATATACAATTAAATAAAATTAAACATATGTAGAAACATATTTTTTTTAATATTTAAAAAATTAGATAAAAAATATTTCAAAAAATACAACAGATATTTCAAATATTCCAAAATATGTTGAAAACCTAAACCCAAACAGTTCCAAATCGGCGTTGCTCGGTTTTTTATTATTTGCCTATCTATCATTTATTAATTATAACTATTCCTGATTTGGAATTTCTTGCCGTACCCAACTTTGCTTTACTCGTTGTTTGATAGCTTACCTATCTATTATTTATTATTTATGGCTATTCATGATTCTGCTTTTCATATACAATAACATAAATTGTTGCTAAAATTCAAACAAATTTATACAAATATTAATATCTCAAAAATTAGTGGAAAAATATTTCAAAAATATTTCAAATAATATTTAAAAAAATACAACACATATTTCCAATATTACAAAATAGTACTTAATAAATATCGAAAACCCAAACCGCACCCTGCGTTGATCGATTTTTGATTGTTTGCCTATCTATTATTTATTAATTATAGCTATTCCTGATTCTGTATTCCTAGTATACAACAAATATTTCCAAATATTACAAAATATATTTTTTATAAATGTTCTACAAATATTTTAAAAAGTATATTATTATATCTTATAATATTTATATATTTATTATATAATTATAATATTTTAATTATATCTTAAAATAATAATATTTCAACGAATAGTTGAAAAATATAAAAAATTATTTCAAATAATATTTTTTAAAATACAAAAAATATAAATAATATTACAAAATATATTTTAAAAAAATTTCAAAAAAATGTTTAAAAATATTTAAAAAAAACTTCAAAAATATTTCAAAAAATGTCAAAAATATTTCAAAAATATTTCAAAAAATTTCCAAAATTTCCAAAAATTTCAAAAAAAAATCAAAAAAAATTCAAAAAAATAGTTCGAAAAAATGTAAAAAAAATATTTCAAAAATGCGACGCCGAAGATTTTGGACGACAAAAAATCATTTTAATGGCAAAAATTCAATTTTTCAGGTTTTTCTGGGGTACGCGGTATAAAATTCAAAAAATTTTCCGGACCAAGACCATACTGTTGCAAATTTATTAAGATCGGGTATAAAATATTTTCGCGACGTACCCCGGTTCTCGAGTTACCTCACCAGATACACACACACACACACACACATATATATATATATATAATTAAATAGACTTTCTTTTATATAATAGATATATATATATATATATATATATATATATACGTAACATGTAGAATATCGTGATGCGTTGTTGTATCATTGTACGTGTTCATCTGTAAGTGGTAATAGTGACATGTGTTACTATATATATATATACATTATATAACTTATGATTAATTCATAAAAATACAAAATTATATTAAAATATATATATATATATATATATATATATATATATATATATATAACATATAGAACCTTTATAGATTATCTATTTATAAATATATACAAGTTTTGTTCAAGGTCAAGGTTAAGGTTAAGGTTAAGGTGCGTAATCGCACGGTCATAGTAAATCCGCTAGAGGGAGCAATTGCCGTCATATTGATTTTATAAATTAACACACATATTTAATATAAAATCGCGAATTTGTTGATGGTGATTTCCGAAATAAACTGTCATGCGACTTCTAAAGATGCTAAGTATGAGCGCGTATCATTATCGATGTATACTTTGTTATAAACTCAACATATGGAAGTTCTAATGTGACGGACATTTACATTAAGTAACATTAAACACCGAAACAATTCTAAAGTTTAACACAATGTTGGTCTTGAAATTAACATACATATTCAAGTTAGTGGCCACATTTAGATGAGTTCTCTTGTGATATGTGTACTGACTCTATTAATAAGATACGCTGAGACGGAATTGATTTACTCGGTTCTCCAATCGGTAGACATCCTCCCGAATGTATCAGTAACATGGTTATCAATGTAATGATTGTGTTAAATTTCAAAAGATTATATTATAAACGAATAACGCACATCGTGAACTATGTGGGTTATAACACCCTGCCCTAGTTCTTTCATGCGCTGGTATTTGTAAATATAAAGTATACTCTTAGAACGTTTCCTACTGGGTTAATATACCTAAACTCTATAACATTATGTGATCATTATTTAACATATAAACAGATCTAATGTAGAGATAAACACTCGTAGTATCATGCTACTCTTACAATTCGTGAAGACGGTATAGGAATTAATTCTACTAGAAATATAGCTCCAGCGGAATATTTATATTATGCAAGTTAATGATTACCTTTTATATCTAATTTAGCAATTTCAATATATATATATATATATATATATATTAGTTGTATTTGTATTAATAAAATTATTTCTTTGTGTTGTCCCAATACTTCTGAAATTCTGATGGACATGCGCCGTGCGAGGTTAAAAAATAAATTAAGTATCCTTTTATATTAAATATAAATGAAACCTACTTAATCGCTACACTAATAGAAATAAAACTTAATTACTTTCAATATCTGGATATTTTGCAGTCTCAAACCACAAATTGGTATTTTCTTTTAATCCTAATTTATAGTATTGATCATCCACATATTATGCCTACCTCTAGATAGTATATATCTTACATTTCCTTCTTGATACACGGCATTAATGCATATTCATGTAGGTCGTAGACTAATATGTGCAGCCATAAGTTTGCATGTTAATATGCAAGTATAATAGTGATAAGTACGTATACATATATACATAAATACTATAGGTGTACTTATACACCATATGATGTACTACGTATAATGTATGTGATCGATTCTAATATATAGTGAATTTGGTAAACATATCCCCGTCATTAGAAACAGCTAATATGATCCCGGGTACTTTTGACACCCTAGATATTGTTATTGTTATTTTTATTTGGTGGAGTCCTTTAATCCCATCCAGTAACTTAGATGAAGTTTTCACTTATAACCATATATGGCTCTAATTTCCCTTCGATATTTCAGTATATATATATAACTGATGTAAATATGTGTAGGTAAATCAGCCGTCATCGAGTTATCAATCACCTCTCTGATGTAGAAAATTGCTATGTAGGTTGGTTTACAGCTGGTGAGCGCGAACAATCTAATGATGATGACAATTTTAATACTTTCCATTATGAAGGAATTAGTTGTCTCCCTTTATTTACTGAGTAAGTTGTTACCTGTCATCAGATTACTAAGGATATTTTAGCTATATTTCCAAACGTTGATAAGCATATAGAAAGAAAGTATACTACATACATTGGATGTATTAACAATGCCCCGATGAACACCGATATAATTTTATCAAAAATTAGATCGTTGAATGTTATAGTTAGTAATATTTGACTGTAGGAATAGTTTTACTTTAATATTGTATTATATTTTTGTATTAATTGTGTTAATTTTATTTTATTTAGTTTAGCACAATACATTTATGAAGAAGTTGAAAAATACAAAGCAAATATAACATATATTTGTTTAATTTTTAAACTGTATGGGTTATATATATACTAATATATGAATAATCATCTATCACGTACACTTATACACGTGACACGCGTAACCTTCAGGTCTGGTGGTAGCATACAGATCAAGGTCATGCTGAGGTTAACGCGCATCACTGATACCATGAATACGGACAAGCTAGACATCATGAACAACGCCACTCTTTGGGACCTCCACCAAGGGGGCATCATCGGGTCACGTGTTGTAGTCAGCTGATCGCTATCTGAAAGGGGCGTGTTGATACGGAGTAGGCGTTACTTACTGTGTAGGGTACGATACATATACTAATATACGTGTATAATATATATATATATATATATATATATAACTTATTAATGTAAACTTGTAACATTCAGTCAACTTAAACTGACCAAGACAAAAATGATATATCGGGTTTTCGTTATATCGAATTTTTTTCACGTATTTTTACTTATTTCTAAACAAAATTGGCACTCGATAAATTCACATTAAAAGTATGAATTATCGAGATTTATGAGTTAACTGAAGTTATCTGAAGATAAAAATAAAATAAAAAATATAGATACTAAATATACAATATTATATATATATATATATATATATATATATATATATATATATATATATATATTATATTTTCTATCAGTAATTAATAATTAAATATAAATATTAGAATAATTCTATAATTATGAAAACACTTAATTTTACAAGTCGTACGTTTAAATTACGTACATTCTAATTACCTCGTGCGATATTAATTTAATTCTTAATTACTCATATAAATTTATTAAAGTAATCTCTGACGACTTTTTTAGTAATCTATTATGACTTAATTCGTCAATAAGTAATTTTATTTATAAAATCAATTTAACTTATCTATAAAAAAACTTATCTAAAATTAATCTTGTACAATGTCATTTCGGACTATGTAATCTAGTACGTCTTATTAAATTTAGTTTATTATAAAAGTATTATTTATGAATTTAACATTATAGTTATCTTAAATTATTTTAATTTCTAATCTAGATTTATTATTTATATACATATTTGTATATATTATATTTTCCATCAATAATTAATGATTAAATATAAATATTAGAATAATTCTATAATTATGAAAACACTTAACTTTATAAGTCGTACGAGATTACTAATGAGTCGTACGAAATTACCTCATGTGATATTACTTAATTATTAATTACTCATATTAATTTATTAAAGTAATCTATTAAGACTTATTCTGAAAATAAGTAATTTTATTTATAAAACAAATGTAACTTATATATATATTAATAAATATAGTTATCTATATTTATACTTATCTATATTTTTCTAATTTCTATATTGAGGATACCGTTGGGGCAATAAAGTGAACCTGGCGAGGTATGTTCCTCTCTGAATGTCATCGCATAAATGACGTATCGTGGGTGCCAATAAAGATCTATATACAGCAGCCGATGGAAGATATAGTATGCATGCTTGTTGCTCTACAAAACGTGATGAGATATATAGATGATCGGAGAATGCGATTCATAGAGTGCCGAAAAAGCTTGCCATAGTAAGGTAAATTAATTTTGTGTATATAAATATATATATATTTATCAATTAAGAGGATCTCAATGGATAAATTAGTTAATATCAGAAAAAATTGTAATATGTACTATTAATTGATGATATGTTATTTAGTAACTATGAACAAATTACCAATTAAATAAGTTTTTAAATAACATAAAAAGCATCTTTTATAGAACGATATTTAAAATATATTGTTATATAATATTTTATATCTAATATATAAATTCTATAAAAATTACATTTATATATAGATAAAAAAACTTATTAATAATTAACTTTAAATTATAAACTATTAAAGCATAATATGCATGAAAATAAAATGAAAATGAAAATTCATACAATTTTGAAATAATACTTATTTATACCAAAATATTGTGTTTTAATCAAAAAACGAAATATAAAACGAAAAATGAACTGTGACGTCATAGTAGGATCCCAAATATAAATTCTAGGATATTTTAATTTTAAATTTTTTAAATATTGTATTCAATTTTTATTTTATATTATATATAGTTAAATAATTGATAATTATTTCGTAACTTTTGGATTCTATTTAAACTATAAACAAACATTTAGAATTACAAAGGACAATAATAATTGTAAAATGTAGATAGGTTTAGTAATTTGAAATATAAATGACGTATAATAATCAAAATAAATAAGGCTGTGAATTGTTCATTTTAATATAATAAATTTAATGTGAATCCAAGTATATAAATGCTATTTCTATATCATATAATGTACATATATATTCACTTAACATAATATTAATAAGAATAACATAATATATGTACATAATTTTATTAATTAATCAAATTACTAAGTATGATACAACTTGAAAATATCTTAATTTGTATGACGAAATATAAATTAGGTGGATACAAAATATATAGGTGTATATTTTAACTGCACGATATGAGTATTGCTTGCGATATATATTTCAATTAAAATTAGGAAATATGATCTATATTTAGATGGGAGTGACATATCATATATAATATTGTAAATTACTAGAGATAAGATATATATCGATCATATTTACTGATGGCAATATAGTTTGATAAAATTATATAGAATGATCAATTATATGTGTAAGATAGATTAAACACGATTAAATATAATATATAATCATGAATAATGATATGGGATTATAATAATGAAATATTATTTATAGAATATAATAATAAAACTTAATTAAAATTAATTAATGTGTTAAAAATATTAAAATACTTTGATGTGTTTATAAATTAATTATAATTCTATTTACATAATTATAATTTTTTTTATATATTTCATACATATATATTATATGTGTATATTAAGATATTTATATATATAGTGTATATTATAAACTCATGTGTATTATAAATTTTATATAAGTAAACATTTTATATAAATATTATAATATAACTTTATATTGTTTTGTAAAATAATTTATGAATTTTTACTATAGTATTGTATATATTCAAACATTACTTATATAACAGAGTTGTACAGTTTTGTACAAAGTATTCTTCTCAAAGTAATTATCCATATGACATTATTTAAAGTAGATTAAATCTTTAGTTATATGTAAACTATACAATAAATTAGTGCATATGCAATGCCATAAGACATATGGTTAAATAGTTTTTTAATCACAATTTATGGTAAGTAAGCTATATAATTTAAAGTAAACTTTGATATTTTAATGAAGGCGAACTTGATGAAATAGGAAATGAATATATAGAGGATAGTGATAATGATACAGGATTAACTGGATACAAGTTTCAAAAATGACAAATCGTAATAGCGTATAACCAAGAATATATAATATAAGAATTATAAATTCAATTTAATCGTAGAAAATTTTCCAACAACACAACAATTTTGTGAAGCAATATTTTGTGATTTATTCTTCAGAAAACCTCTGATATGAAGTTAAAGTAGTCATATTTAATTATATTAAACACAAACACCCATGGAAAACTATAAATATACTGAATATTAAAGTGCAGTTATTATTTAAAATATGTATATAATATTGCCATGAATGCAATACCAATTCTTATATGGATGATAGTGATGTGTAGAATATATTTATATAACATTTCATATGTAAATAAAACACTATTATTGTAATATTTAATAATACCTATTATTATGTACATTTTTTAAAAACCAAAGTAAGAAATATTCATGATATGGTATTGGAAGTGTTGAAAATGGGTATAAAGTATCTCACAGTCAATGAGATTATTTAGTAAAATCATAGAAAATAGAGGTATATATACCCCATACCCCACTCTATAGCTATGGGTAAATTACTACTTATAATATAACACTTATGTGTGTTTAAACTATCCAATTATTTGTATAAATAAATATTTTTTTATAAACTATATTTTATATTTAGGTGATATGTATCATTACAATAAATCATAGATAAACTAGGCTCTTAATGAATAAGATATTATATACTTCTTACACTAAATATACATTAGGAGAAGGGTTAGTCAGATAAATTGAAGAACCTGTTATTTATGGTATTTTTTGACTAATTTATATTTATTTTATTATGCCGATAAATGAAATATGAAAAAATTTCTAAATCTATAAAACTGCTATTAGTTGATTAATATGAATAATTAATTAACAATCTCCATTTTATAGATATATTATAAGATTTGATAAAATATAATTTAATAGATTTTATTATTAAAACATATAATATTAATATTTTATACCAAATTACAATTGTGAAGCATATTTATATCCAGTATATTAATTATTATCAGAACGAAATTATTTCTATATATATATATATATATATATATATATATATATACATATATACAGTTTTAACATTAATATATATTATCTATAGGTTAATATTTAGTTTGAATCCAGAATTGTCTATAATATACATTATTCTTCAAAGTTTAGCATCAAGTTTTATTAAAGCGCTTACATCAGATTCTTTCTCCAAGAGTTTCTTTGTTATCGCTTGAATTTCAAGTACACCTACTATATAAATATATAATATAATATATTTAAAGTAGATTTAATAATTGATATATTAAACATATTATTATTATTATTATTATTATTATTATTATTATTATTATTATTATTATTATTATTATTATTATTATTATTATTATTATTATTATTATTATTATTATTATTATTATTATTATTATTATTATTATTATTATTATTATTATTATTATTATTATTATTATTATTATTATTATTATTATTATTATTATTATTATTAGTATTATTATTATTATTATTATTATTATTATTATTATTATTATTATTATTATTATTATTATTATTATTATTATTATTATTATTATTATTATTATTATTATTATTATTATTATTATTATTATTATTATTATTATTATTATTATTATTATTATTATTATTATTATTATTATTATTATTATTATTATTATTATTATTATTATTATTATTATTATTATTATTATTATTATTATTATTATTATTATTATTATTATTATTATTATTATTATTATTATTATTATTATTATTATTATTATTATTATTATTATTATTATTATTATTATTATTATTATTATTATTATTATTATTATTATTATTATTATTATTATTATTATTATTATTATTATTATTATTATTATTATTATTATTATATTATATACAATATATAATATATGTTTATGTATATATATATATCATATTTATATGACATTTTTAAGTGTATGAATAAATTTTATATTGAAATTAGTTTAATCGAATAACTTATTGTACCTATATTTTTATTACTAGAATAGAATTTATTGAATTACTATATATATATATCAACGATTTTGCGAAGCAAAGATATAACACTTCCTATGCATGCAACGTAATTTAGTAATATCCCCTGCCGCTGCTAGCAGTAGTATCGAAATCACTGAAATAGATTTAGGTTCGGTTCTGTTTGCATACAACAATGTTTTCATTGCTCTATTAAATTACATGCAATATAAATTAGATTTTACCTACTAAATATATACTTATAGCATTTAAAACATATATATCATATGTGTTTGTTATATATTAGTAATGAACACTTAGTTTTCATCATATAAATAGTAATTTAAAGAATATTATTTAACATTTTAAAAGTGTATAGTTAAATACGAATTTACATTATAAACAACACACAGTTCCTAAAAGTAACCCGCTATAGGTGGCACTGGGTTATTTTGAATACAAATTCGAATTACACGATTTCGCGTAAGTGTTATATCTTTACTTCGGAAAATCTTTGTATATATCATATAATGTACATATATATATTGTATATGATCATTTAGTTATAATAATCAAGTTTATATAGAAAAAATATTAAGTATGCATTGAATACTATTCAATATGTTATTAAACACTTAGATATATTACACTTATAAGTCCTATACTATAATTTATGATTAAAATATAAAATTATAATAATAAGTTATATTAATATTATACTAGATGATAGATTATAAAGTAGATCGATGCTTAGTATAATAATAATAATAATATTAATACAAATATTTTGAATATAATTTTAATAATATTATTAAAATCATTATAATAATTATCGATCTAATTTATTATAAGTATAATGTTATGTAATTAATAAATATAATTAGTATAAACATTATATAATGATGATAAGTCTTTAACTAACCAGTTATGGTCTATAACGGACGATTCATTTTCAATACCGCTGGTATATTTAAATTTCCACCAATGTTATATTATCGGTAAATAACTGATCGTTATTATTTTAATAATTTATTTGAATTGTTAACTTATAATACCAATGTTTAGTATTATATCTACATAATAATCTATTCCACAAGTTAATACTATATCCATAAATGATATATTAAAAGTATTTTAAATTTAATTATTATTTATTTTTAAAATAATTTAGCTGTCAATAATCATAAACTGTCCCACTATTACGTCGCGATAATATTTGTTTATTTATTTCGATTTTGAAAAATATGCCAATATAGCACTTTTAAACTCATATTATAAACTATACATTTTTGTAATTTTTTAACTCGACACATATTATTAATTAATTAATATTAAATATATTATGATAAATCTATTTTCATGCATATTATGCTTTAATTATTATTTTATAATATTGATTTATATTAGCTGAATGCATAATGTAATTACTTTACAATGTATTTATTGTTGACTTTTCAAATGCATTTTACTAGAAATAATATATACATATATGTTACTCAAACTATCAGTAACTATTAAATATATATATATTTATTAATATATTTAAATTATATAGAATTGGATACCTGCAATCCAGTTTATTTGATGAGTTTCAACACGGTATCATGTACTGATTAACGTTAGTAATATATATATAAAACTTTAAATTATTTACTAATTAATATTTTGTTTCAATTATATAGTTTAAGACTACAAAAAAACTATATGTTGAAATAAATTACAGGACGCAACTCTCGGACTCAGTTGCAATTCTTGTAGCAGGATGAACCACTTCGAATCCGTCTGTAGGAGCAGACATTACTATAATAACTACAAGAAACAGGAGTCCACTAAATTATATAAAACTTACATGTAGCAGATCCGGACACAAAATATAAGGTGTTTGTTAAATTAGGTTAAACTATTCATACCCTTTAAAAATAGAACATATATATTATTTAAAGTTGACAAAGGGTCTTAAATTAATGTACTCTCCTTTAAGGTATACAATAACCTTAGAAAGCCTACTTAACTAACCCCTATCCATACATACTCTTAGCATATGGCAATAAACATATTGCGACCTACGGCATAAAAATAATATGTTATAATTATAATGGCATATTATACGATATAAACTTCATTATAATCGAATCCCCATAGCCCCTTATAATATGACTAATAGACACATCTGCAGAAGGCTAAGCCTCATAAAAATATTATGCACAATAGACATAATCCCACGTGTATCAAAACCACCCGCCAAAAATGATACCAGAATATTCCCCGTAACACTTCAAATAAGCCTCGACAAATAAGTACGACCCTTGTTATATGCGAATAAATGCGTCCAAATCAACTTTAAAGTATATATAGAACGATAGCGTATGATGTCCAAAGGAATTATCATATCGGTAAATAAGCCTACAACATAGGTATCCAGCATAACATATGCACCAAATAAGTTACGCGACATCATGATATTATATGTAATATGGTATTCCAACCAATGCGAAAGATTCCAGATACATCCAATACGAAATTGGAAACTACCACCAAACAGCAGAGGCATACTATATATGTACTTCACTCATAGGACATTACCCACATTTCATCCAATCATCACTACCTAGCATCAAATTAATTAATAGAAAGACACGTTCAGACCATAAAGAACATTATAAAAAATACAGACATCAATAAGATAACTAAAACACTACTATCTTAGAGAAATAACCCTCAAAATGTAATGACCCCAGCCCTCTACACCTACTCTTACATCGACCAAATATCAGAACGCACGAAACTACAAACACATCAAAAAGACATAAATTAACAGACGACATCACTTGCAAGAAAACCGCATACATCGTACAGAACGTTCAAATCTGTCAAATTCGAGACTCCTTCAAATTCACATGATCCCCAGCTACCATTGTCATATATCATCCGTACCCATACGGGAAACATCCTATGACGTAAAAGATATAAAATACGATAAACACCTACAACTAACCCCAAGCAAATTACATCACCATATGGAATACCCCCACTCATACCCAAACACAACATTTATCTAATTACCCAACACCAATATCTGATAATAATACCATCCTCTCGTACACTGCTATTATAGAACCAAAAGCAGCTTAGGAAACTATACGCCGAAGCTCCAGGAACAGGCACATTCCATACCGCTTTTTCCTGTAATATATCTTCTTCTTGGAAGAGGTGATGTTATGTTATTATCACTATTACTTTGTGTATTATTATTATATCCATTATACTAAGACACGCCGAGTGATAGGAATATGCCCATATATTAATCGATGCCGTCTAACATGATTAAGCAATGATAGACGCCTATCTATAAGAACCGTGATACACGTACAAAGTTAATAAATAATGTATTAAAGTCTTGATTCTTTTTCTAATAATTTAACAACTCGAGTATATCGCTCGAGTTACCACTATAGTGCCCACTCTATAGAGTCGCATAATAAATCAACCCATCAATCCTTTATCTATTTATATTATGATATATTTTTTATTTATTAATCATATTCCGACCTATTTTCGTTAAAGTTTATTTATTTTGATTATTAATATTGTTGTAAAACGCACACATATTCCGAGTGATAATAAACCTATTATATTACTATTTTAAAATTATTAAATTATTTTATATCAATTAGCATCTATAGTATATTAGTATTTATTATGACCTCGTTATCACATAGTAGCGTATATTCATATATTATTAGTATTATTGTAAATAGAATATTTATATTTATTGCATTATCATTTTCATATTTGTTTAAAAATGTGGAGCTTAAACAAATTGATCAATAATTATTGTGTTGAATATGTTGTTACTTATTATTTATATAATATAAATATTTGTTTAAACAATTTTATAACCACATTTATAATATGGATTAATATTAATATTTAGAATGATACAATTATTAAATAATTAGTATATCCATATACAAACTATAGTTTACAATATAAAATAATTATTAATTATAATTAAATTCAATTCAATATATATATATTAATGTATGTGCATCAATAATTAAATAAATGTTAACACATATTAAATATAACATAACATGTAATATTTATTCAAATTAAAAACATTCTACTAGTTAACCCGTCTCTATTTTGATTCTGAAATGTTATATTTAATATTTGATAATATTATATAATTATTAATAAATTATTTTAATTTATTAAAATTTACTATATATTTTTTTAATTTTATAAATATATATATATATATATTCAAACAGACAACTAACTAACTATATATAGTGGTATATTAAGTATTCTATATTAAATATCCTTATATTAAGATACACATCCTTATATTTGATACTCTATTTTAATTTTAAAATCGGTTCAGATAAATTATTATTTTCACATTTTGTATTATATAACACTTACCGATAATGAAGATATATTATAAGTATTATATATTGATAGGGGCTATTTATAAATAAAATGCATTATTTATAATTATATTAGTAATCTGTATAATTACCAATAATATATTTACTTTTTATTATTATAAAGTATCTCGTATCTATAGTAGGTCTATACTTTAGTTTGCTTTAATAAACTTATTCGTTCCGATTAATTCTCTATACAATTACCAAATATTTAACTGTATACAGTATGATATATCATGATAATCACATAACTCTTATCCTAGGATACCATATATACAGGGGCAGAGGAATAGGGAGGGTTAGTGGGTGTCCGGACCCCCCCATTAATAAATAGGGGGCTCCGGATATCTTTGGACCCATCTTGTTTTGATTCAATTTTAATAATTGTCAATAAAAGTAAAAGTCAATAATTTAATATTTTTTTAATAATTTAGACAATTTAATGTTAGTAAGGATTATTAATAAAATACACATTATAATATTTGATTTTTAGTCACAATATTATCAATACCTTAAATAATGATATAATAAGATGATAAACCCTTCCAGCCAGATATAATATGTATTAAAAATATGTTTATTATTGCAGAAAAACTAGTTCAACAAATTATAATGGATGTATTGGTGTAGTGAAAAGAAAGTAGTGTTTTTCTACTATTATATTAAACATTATAAAAAACAAGTGCGATAATATCAAATAATTTACAATTACTGATTATTCAAATTTAAAAAGGCATTTAAATAGAAAGAGTATTAAAGATGTAATTAGTATACATACTAAAAATTATATAAAAAAATAATAAAATTCTTCTGATAGCTATATTTACTTCTATAAGATTACTAGGTCAAGAAACATAGATTTCAGTGATAAATAACATTTTGAGGGTCAATTCCTCAAACTAAATATGAACAAATTAAATTCTCAATTAGACGCATGCATGGTCAAGTATGGTAACTGAAAATACTAAGAAAATACATACATTATTATGGAAAATCCGAAATGAGATTCTTGAATTATTTGCACATGTACTCTTAAGAAATATTATTAGACAAATAGATGGCAGCTACAATATAATATGTGACGGCACATATGATATTTCAGGTAATTAAAGTTTTATATAACGATTACAATTATTATAAATTAATAATAAATTATATTACAAAACTTTTCATGAAACCAACAAGAATCAATATTTATTCGGCATGTCAAAGCAAACCTCGAAATTAAAGAACTATAAGTATGTCTATACGAAAAAGCTAATATTATTGAAGAAACTATATCAAATATACATTGGGTATCAGTTACCTACATTAATAATATGTTATTTGATGCTAGATAATTTACAAGGTCATATGATGGAGCAAGTCATATTTCAGGAATATACAATAGTATACTGGTTTTAATTTTTTACGAACAACCAATGGCACTCATTGCACAGCTCATTGAGTAAATATAGTTGCTCAATATGTTGGCGAATCGGAATCTATTATTGCTATATTAACTATAGTTAATTAAATAGGATAATTGTACTAGAATTCTATCAAATTTAGAAATACTTAAACATTTTAAAAATTGAAGAAATTATGTATAACTCACTGGATAATAAAAAAGGTTGCTATAAAAGATATACTCGAATATTACAAAGAAATGCTTTCGTTTTTAGAGGAAATGATACATAGAAATTATATTACCTCTGATATATCTGATAAATCATGAATAAACTTGAAAGCTGCAATATATATCTATGAAAATACAGAGAAATTATATACTAATGTGAAAATATTATGTACATTAATTGTTGTAAGACCAACACATTCAGTTGACGATGAAAAACATTTTAATAACCTGGATATTGTAAAGAACTGGATCAGAAATTCAATCGGATAAACCGACTAGTTTAATTATATTTATTATTTACAGTAACACTATGAATTAAACATTGTTGAATTGATGTCACCATTTATAAAGAAAACAGAATGGAGAGAGAATATGTTATCGTGTATTTCATCTCATTAAATCCACCATTTATTAATATAACCTAATAAAATCATATTTACATATGATATAGACTAATTTATTTATATAATACCTATTAGTTTTTAATTAGTTAAACACATACATATTTATATATATATATATATATATATATATATATATATATATACATCTATTAATAATATATTAAATATTTTTGTATCCCCATTATGAAATATACCTTCCTGCGCCCCTATATATACCTTAATCTATAATATTCACATTAATAAATAACATCTAAACCCTAACCAGTATATTGACGTACAATAGATGTTAATTATTATCTATACAATGTACGACGTATACAATGTACATTATAGGACGTATTTTTATACATACAATGTATGTAAACAAATACAACAATGTATAATATCTGTGGTTTATTAAAATAACATATTTATATTAAATGACAATTTTTAAAATAATATTTATAAATATAGAGTAGGTTTTATAGAGTACCAATATACAATTTGTATTTAATAAATATTTATATTAGTTATCTATATGTGTTCCTTATGTTGTATATAATAATACATATTTTTAATTATTTAATATAAAATAATAATAACTAAATGATTATAATATAATTAATAATAACCATACTTTGAAGATTTTGATTCTAATGTTGATAATTTTGAACTTAATTTTCCTAATTTAATATTATCATGTAATACAATTTTTAAATAGCCATTTATATGTATACTAATAATTATATATATATATATATATACTATATTAATTATATATATACATATATATATATATATATATATATATATATAAATATGATCATGATGATGATATTAAGTTTATTAGCACTAAAATGGGGTCTTTCATAGACCCCTTCGCTCGTGCGGGAAGAAAATAATAATAAAATAATAGTAATACGATAATAATTTAATAATAATATACATTCAATATACCATGGAAAATAATACTAAATAATATAAAGGAATATTATATACTACAGTCTGCATTGATATGGTGTAGTGTTATATACTACAGACTGCATTGATATAGTATAGTGTTTATATAATAATATGATAATAATAATACAATAACAATTTAATAATGATATACATTTAATATAACAGGGACACAAATAATAAGTTGGATGATTTAATGATTATGGGTAGAGAGAAAAGAAGAAGTAAGATTTATATTTTTTTTGTGGGATCTAATAGAACGAATGGTAGGAGGGAGGGAATTCCATAGGGTTGGACCGGAATTTTTAAAAGCTCTAGAATTTAGGGAAGTTTTACTAGAGTTATGGGAGATATATATATATATAACATTAATGGAATCTATAATTATATTCACATAGAAAGTTATATATATATATATATATATATATATATAATATAATACATTATATGGTATTTTGAATTACGTGGTATTAAAAAGGATATTACGCAAATGAAGACAGTGCGATCCGGGTTGTATTGTTTTTAATGATAATACAAGTATTATTCGATTTAATTAAATGCACTGAAATATAATTGAGATAAATTTGAATAGGTGAAATAATGGTAGGTAAGATATTATATCATATCTATGTTAGGATATAAATGAATATACCACTAGTATTGCTCCACTAATAAATCGTTAATTCCTGATATATTAATAGGGGAAACTAATTTAATGTAAATAAAAACTATAACAATATAATCGAATAATCGGATGGAAACCAAGGTTCATTAATTGTAATTAATTTATGGGGTATTAAGTTGTGATTAAACATTAAACATTAACGAGTGTGATCTAACAGAATATATTGCATAGTTATGTAATATGAGTTGATAGTTAATAGTTGATATGATATATTATGAGTAGAAATAGGTTGAATAAATATATTATAGAGAGAAAATATATATTAGAATAATACGAAAGATAATTAAATACTGATGAAATTAAGAATACGTACTTAAGATAGATACACCATCATTGGGGAACACAGACGGAATGTTTAGAGTTGTAAGAATATCTGGTAATTAAAAATAATTAGTAAATATGTTAAATATAAGTTTAATTGGTGAAAGAGAGTTTGTAAAGTTGTTTAGTCAGCATATTTTATCCAGAATACGAGTTTAAATAATTGAGATTATGTATCACATAGATTTGGAAATTTATAAATAGATTAGATGATAATTTAAATTATCATTAGAACCTATTTATGAACTCCGATATATAATATTAGTAAATTTATGGATAGTAGAATTATTTTTAAATGACGATACGACTGTATAAGTTATATTAATATATTAGTATAACTATGGGCGATAATGCTAGAAAAGGGCAAGTGTTATTTTTATGTCATTTAGAAGCAATATGAAATATGATATTTTAATTTATATTTATTTTATAATAAAAAAAAAATTATTATTATGTATTATAGGTATACATATATAATAAATAATAATATTATATATATATATATATATATATATATATAATAAAACCTTTATATGATACATGCATAATTATATAAATAATAATGGCACCACTAAGTATTATTATTGCAATCCACAATGACAAATAATTATTAGATAACATCTCTACAAAAATGATATGGTTTATATATTCCACATGAATCAAATATATATATATATATATATATATATATATATATATATATATATATATAGCTATAAATATATCGCTAGTAGGAAAATTAGAATATACATTAGTAGAATATTATAAATTACAATTTTAAGAAATACAATTATTTTATTTCAATTAATATGTTAGATATTTCAATATATTTTCATATTATTTTCATATTTCATATATATTATAATATAGTATTATCTATAAAATGTAATTCCCTTAATACCCTAATTTTACCCTAAAAAATATATTCCCTTTAACATTAATGTAAAATGTATGTAGGCAAATTATATTTGTATTATCATATATATTATTAACTTTTAAAAATATCTATAATTAGTGATTTATTATATGACTTTGATAGAATGATATATTATATAACTTCGAATGGTATATATTTATGAACAATTGCATGTAATACAATATGAAATTATACTAATTAATTATAATAGTATAAATACCATGTTATTAATAAATAAGAAATAATTTAAAATATTGTTTGTAATTATTAAAGTAAAATGTAAGGGTTTTTATATTTTTTAATTATATATTTAGGTATACATATATACATATTAATATATATAATAGTATTTATTTATTGAATCACACATATAATAATATTGGATACAAATGGACCCCTCAAGAAGTCATAGACTTGTACATGTTATAAATAACTGTGAGGAGCCCTGGACAATACAAAACAAATAGTAACATTTTTTTTCTTGTGTTTTGATTTATCGTGTATTAAATTCTTGATAAACACAAGAGAAAAACAAGAACTGTATATATATATATATATATATACTACATATATATAATCTAAATAGATTAATTATTATACAAAATAAAGCCATCCGAGCTATTTTCAATATTTTAAATAGATGTAATACAGATAAATATTATAAAATATTGAATATCTTGAAATTTACTGATATTGTAAAATGAAATACTCTAAAATTTATGTTTAGGATTATTAATAATTTTACACCAATCATTATCAAAAATATGTTCTCTATTAAATAATGTATATATAGTCAGAGACAAATTTTTAAATTTGTTATTCCTTCTTTCCGTCTCAATATACAATTTTGTTGCATAACTCACAATGGTCCATTTTTATGGAATCTTCTTGAAAACAGATTTAAATTATTATATAATATAAATACGTTTACTCGAAGTTTAAAATATAATTATATTTCGATATATTAAATGCTGTAACTGATTTTATTCTTTATTTTATATTATATCTTACATATCTTTTATATATATTTTCCAACTATTTATTTTTTTAAACTATTTCTAGTTAATCTTATATACTTAATTTTATTTATTATATTTTATTTAATTTAATTTATATTCAAACATGATGAAGTAATTACTCGGGAATGGAATTTTTTAATTTTTGTTTTTAATGTACATATTTGATATATATGAGCTTTTATTATATAATATAAATATCCAAATTGGCAATTTTTTTCTGTAGAATTTTTTATATTTTACATTTAATTATTTTGTTAATATGTATTCATCAGTAAAGAATTCTACATATAAATTATATAGTGATAATAGAGACTTTTTCATTTTCTATATTTGTATATGTATGTTTGTTTATGTAGGTATGTTTGTATGGGTGAACCTACATGTATGTATGTGTATTTATAGGTGTGCATTTGTATATGCGTGTATGTATGTACGTATGTGTGTATATATATATATATATATATATATATATATATATATATATATATATATATATATATATATGTATATGTATATTTATATATATGTTATAGAAATAATATATTGATATTAAAATATCGTTGTTTTATTGAATAACTTATTATTTTATTTATATCATTTTATCAAATAAGATTGCATCCTTTTAGTTAATTTTTTTTTAGTTTTGTAAAAAATTATCAAATTGCCTATTATTTTTTATCATATATATTTTAATAATTATTTTCCATTCTCGAATAATTAATAGGGTAGAACTAGATAATCCTTGCTTTTTTTCTACCCAGTAGTTCGCTACATCTTCTGAGTTATATATATATATATATATATATATATTTAATGATGTGAATTTCGATATCTCTCATATTATTATATTGAAATAATTTCATTTCTTTAATTTTTGATATAAATATTCTTCCAATTTATATTCTAAATTTACTCATGATTTAAATCATTATATCACCAATCATATACTATATATATATATATATATATATATATATATATATATATATATATATATATATATATATATATATATCGTATAATCATTATATAATATATATACAAACACTATTAATATGTATATATTTATTAATATATATTATCGATTAATAAGTATAATAACGGTTTATATCCTGTTCAGGATTCATCTATATGGAATTATATAATTATAAAATCATTAAATCAATAATATATATATATGAAGACAATTTGAATATATATTACTGGATTTTAATAAATATATATTTTTTAAATTAGTGATATAATACTATTGATAAATACCATTTCATTTGCAAATTCGAAATTTAATTTATTTTCTAATGATTCAAAATCTTCAACTATTTAATAAAATATTGTATATATTATGTAATATAATATATGTATATATATATATAGTAACATTATAATACATATGTTCCCAATGTAAAATATACCATTATAGTGTATGTTAAGTGCATTAAGTATATAGGTTTAAACTATAAGATTATGTAGAAGTATGATGTTATGTATTTACACATTTATACATTTATAATAAGCTATAATATATAATTAGCATTTATAAATACGTATACATATATGTATAATTATACGTTAATAATACATATATAAAATTAATTATTATCAGTTCATTAATTGTCATGTTACTGCATGATATTATTAGTGATATTTATATAAATTTAACTTTTATTCATTTTCTGTTAATTTTAATGTATTCGATAATTTTCGATAATTTGTATTGTTATTATATTAAGGAAATATAGGTCTTGACATTAGTTATCAAGGAAGTAAATGAATGGATAGATCTAATAGTTATCAGCAGGAATTTCCATAAAGTTATAAACTATATAACTGAAACCATTTTTTAGATATTTAAGGGATAATATAAGGGGGAGTTAGGGAAATATCGATATTATAATATAAGGTTATTAGTGGACGTTTTATCATTAGTAGGATAGTTATACAAATACATATATATATATATATATATATATATATATATATATATATATATATAATATGTATGAGTGAGTAAGGGAAGATGTAGAAATGAACGATTTTAAAAAGACAATTTAGAGAGGAGTTGATATATGTAGTAGTGGAATGATAAATTCAATTAATTGAGATATATTTAAGGTAGGTATATTTAAAATATGCATGATTATTGCAGTTTAAGGTAACCTTGTAACCTTGTAACCAAATGGTTTAGACACTGCCATTCAACTTATTAGTAAAGTTTTCGGCCGTGTTTTCAAAAATTAATTTGTATATGCCATGTTAAAAAGATGGGTTTTTAACCTACTTTTAAAGATGGGGGTCGAAGATATTGATCTTATGTCATATGGTAGGCTATTCCATTGTTTAGGGGCAGCTAATGAAAAAGCAGTTTCTTGTTTTCTTGTTAGGTTGCGGGAGTTTTGGATGAATAATTTGTATTTGTATATGGTACGTTGTGGTTTGGAAGGATTATGTTCATTTAGTAAGTCGGTCAGGTAGTCAGGGTTATTATAATATGTGGCATGGTGAATCATAAGTAATTTTTTATATTGCATACGTTGTGTGATAGGGAGCCAGTGAAGTGATTTTAGGTAGGGGGTAATGTGGGTTCTAGAGTATTTGGGAATTCTATATATAGTACGTGCAGCTGAATAAAGTAGTCTATTGAGTAGTATTATTGTGTTTTTATTAGATTTATGTAGAATGGAATTACAATAGTCGAGGCGGGGAAGTATCAAGGCTGTTATGAGAGTTTTACCAAGTTCTGTCGTTATTGAGGGTCTTATTAGTCGTATTGTATGTAGTGTGCGGTTCACAGATTTGGATATTTCAGTAGTATGTTGGGAGAATGTTACTTTGTTGTCTATTATTATTCCGAGATTTTTAGCGTAAGGAGATATTTTTATGTTGTAGTTATTGATGTGGATGGGTGGTATATAGGGTAAGGTATGCGATGTATTGATCAGTATTGCAGTAGTTTTTTCACTATTTAGTGATAATGAGTTTGCTTCTAGCCAGTATCTTATCTCTTCTAGGTATTTATTTAATGTGGATACGTTTAAGGAGGGGTCCGGTAAGTTGCAGTAAATTTGTATGTCGTCAGCATATACATGGAAGTTGATGTCTGGGTATTTATCAAAAATATCTAGTAGGGGAAATAAATATATATTAAAAAGGATGGGGGCGAGAACGGATCCTTGTGGAACTCCGTTTGATATTAGTCGTGGTTTAGTTAAGTGTGATTCAATTCTAATTGAGTAAGAACGGCTATCAAGGTAGGAGATGAACCATTATAATGCTGTACTTGAAAAACCAATGCATTGCAGTCGACGGATCATAATATTGTGATCTATAGTATCGAATGCAGCTGTAAGGTCCAAAAGTACAATGATGGAGCAGTATTTAGTGGGATAAAGTAGGATGTTATTTAGTATATGGGTTAGTGCAGTTTCCGTAATGTTGTTGTTAGTATAGGCACTTTGGAATTTATTTAGTATATTGTTATTGATAAGGTAGTTATTTAATTGTGCTGCTATAACTCTTTCAAGTATTTTAGATATAAAGGAGAGGTTTGATATTGGACGGTAGTTTGAAAGATCTGATTTATCTCTGGAGGAATTTTTTATTATGGGAGTAATGTGTGCCAATTTCATGTAGGGTATAACAACACCCGTTAAGAGGGAATTCTCAATTATACTTTTATAGAATGGGGAGAGAAATGAGGAAAGTGTATGTAATAATAGTGTAGGGATAGGATCTAACATGCATGATGATTTGACGGCTAATAGAAGTTTATCAATGCAGGCCGTAGAAGGGGTATAGAATGAGTTAAGTGAATATGTTGATAATATTAGTGGTGGTAGTATGGGTTTGGGTAGGCAGTTAATGATTCTATGTATCTTGTTATTGAAGTAATTATCAAAGTTGGTTGCGTTGATAGATGGGATACAGTCAGGAAGTATGCGAGGAGTTATACGCCCAAGCAGGGAATTTGAAATTTTGAAGAGTTTCTTGCAATTATTTCCAGAAGATATTATGGTATCAGTATAGTAATCATGTTTAGCCTTCTTTATCATGCGTCTATGAGTATATAATATTTGTTTAAAAGAGTTAAGGTGTTCTTGAGTTTTTGACTTTCTTCATGTCTTTTCGGCGGCTCTAAGCTCACGTTTAATCAAATTAAGCGTGGGATTAAACCAATTAATATTGTGACGTTGGGTTATTGATTTAGTTTTAATGGGAGCTATGATGTTGATTGTATTAATTAGGGTTAATTCGATGGAGGATATATTTATTGGATCAATTATAATTGAGTTATCAGAGAGGAAGTCTTTTTTAAAGGCAGGCAGGTCAATATTCTGAATTTTCCTGAATGCAATGATTTTCGATTGTCGTTTAGGTTTAGGTGCCTGAAGAAAGAATGTAACAATGTGATGATCTGTGATTAAATTTTGAACGGATGTATTCGATATAATGTTGGAAGTATTATGGGATATGATGAGGTCTAGTATGTTGCCAAAATATGAGTAGGTGAGGTAATATGTTGAACACAGTTGTGGGAATTAATTGTTTGGTTTAAGAGTTTTGCATAGGTGGAGGTGAGCGAAATTGGTATATTAATGTCACCTAGAAGTATGGTGCGACCAGATAATAGATTATCAATTTCTTCTAGAAAACATGGAATTGGGTTTTTTGGAGGTCTATATATGGTTATGAGTGTGAAGGGTAGTGAATTCACGGGCTGGAAGGTGCATTTAAATGCCTCAGAGTATTCAAGTGATAGATCTGTACTGTTAACTAGCTTAATAGTTTTTTTGTATAGAACACCGGTGCCTCCCCCATAGTGGAGACCAGGTCGAGGAAGATGAATTAGACTGAGAGATTTTGTATTTAGACTGGATATTATGGGTGTGTCATTGTCAGTCAGCCAGGTTTCAGTGAGACATAATATGTCTAATTCGAGGTCGTGGAAGAGATCAATAGTAGTTTCTACTTTGTTTCTTATAGATTGTATGTTTAATGTAGCAGCTTTTAATAGGGATTTATGGGATGAAGTCTTTAAGAGTTTATAGGTGGAATATGTCGTAGAGTTGGATGAGTGTATTCGAAGGGAATGTGTTGATATGTTATTGTGATCTAGTTCTAGGATAGGTGGGATCTCGTTACGGATGGAGCAGGTGTTTAATAATGTAGATTTAATTAGGCAGTTATGGCGTTCTGAGGAAGATGGGGACACTGATATTTGGATGGTAGGAGAGACACTGGTGTTGGGTTGGATTCGGAAAGGGTGAAGTCATGTTGGCGGTGGAGATGAGCTAGTATCACGAGGTTTATACGACTTAGATTTAATGTATTTATGGAATTTTCCCAAGTTTTATAGGTCTGGGGAGTTATGTTTATGGGACTAGATTCCCAGTCGACCTTCGAGTTGACTATATTTCTTAATTCATATGTTTCATTGTAAGTACATTTATAATTGGATGAAGCCAGATTTGCCTTAGTAGCGTGGTATAATAATTTACATCGTTCTCTTTCAAGTAGACTACGTTGTTTACGAAAATATAAGTTTGTAAAGTGGGGGTGTTTCTTAATATTCTGTATTTTTGATGTAAATGTGTAGTAGAAGTTGTCGGAATTAAAGAATATTATAACTATATTATTGATAAATTTATAGGTGGATATTGCATTGGATGGGAGGTTTAGATGTGAGAGTAGATCAGTTAAGAACAATGTTGTCATTTGTTTACTATTTGTGTTTTCAATAACAATATAATTGTAACTAGGAGGGAGGGGTGGAGGTATAAGTTGAGTATAATTTATATGGGTAGTTTGATTAATATTCGGTCTATGAATAAATGGATTAGAGGCTGGTTGATAATGCATATTAATGGGTAATTTAAGGAGACTAGGTATGGGAGTAGGTGGTGTGGGAGGGGGAGGAAGGGGGATTGAGGAAGTGGCAGTAGGAGGAATGATAGTTGCGTATGTGTGGTTTAATTTATTATGTTTTAATTGTGAAGATATATTTCTTAGAGATATGTCCTGTTGGTCAAGGCGGGTAGATATATCTTAAATGAGGAAGGGAAGAGTATTGAGTAGGTCAGTCATGGTAGTGGAAAAAGGAGGGATAGTGGGTGAAGGAATGAGGGAGGGTTTTTTGAGGCAAAATTTGCACGAACATTTAAATGAAGGAGATTTCAATACACTCACAACATGTTTATGTACATCACTGCTTGTTATCCAATTGTAAGGCAAGCTATTATTTGCATGGAGGCATTTAAAATGTATAGCTGAGTTACATGAACAAGTGACAAAGTTTGTACATGTAATTATAGAGTTACATTGGATGCATGTATTATACATATTGATGTGTATGTATATATTTATATTTACTATGTGATAATTTTACAAATTCTTGGAAATATCAATAAATATTTTATGGCTTTTTTATGGCTTATTTCAATAATAATACAAAAATACAAAATACAAATGCATAAACTGTATGTAAATGTAGTTATATAGTATAATAATATTAACAAATTAGTAAATAATATGTATGTAATATTAATACAAATTATTATCTAAAAATAAATAAATGATGACTTATCTTTGTCTAAATAATCGTAGATTAAAATGATAAATAAAATTAGTTGTTGTTAATAAATATGTAAACAGGAAGTCTAGTAGAAGGGTGGTAGAGATGTCGGGGAAAGTAACTGTAATTAGTAACTATCGGTATCTTAGAAACCATAACTCCTACATAAAATGTGCAATGAATAAAATATTGATAATTATATAAATAGTATAAATAAATATGTTTTTATTTTTTTATTATTTAACATAATACTGATGTCCAATAAACTTATTTATGATTACGTTTTTAAATTTATGAACAATTTCAACTTATAATCTTCTCAAGCATATACAATGAGTATAGTAATTCATTGTATATGCTTGAGGCTCGAGCCTTTTAGAAAAATACAGTAAACACAAAAAATTATTTGAAATATTTAATATTTGAGATGTTAATATACTCACATTAAAATTAGATCTCAAAAAGAATAATAAAATATAAAAGTAAAGGTTTTATAACACGAACTATTTTTAAGAATAAATAATAATAATAAATAATCTCTGAAACACTGCAAAAATAAGTTTAAAAATTGAAGGGAATATACCGGAATGTAACGAATATGAGATATAAATATAATAAATAAACAAATAACGTATGTGTATAATAAGATATTATTAGTTGAAAGGAGATACTTGCATACCAAATTTAGAAATGCGTTCATTCTATAATTATCTCTGTCTATAGACTATAGTAAAATAAATTAAAGTATTGTATTTGGTTTATATTATTCATTATTTATTTTTATAATACTTTATAACTATTATTAAACTATTACTATTAATATAAATTTATATTTTAGAGTATTCTATATTAGTACTAGTTAACATTAAGTCAGTGGTGTTTATATACCATTATATTTTACTTGTCATTTATATATATATATATATTATAATCTTTTGTGATTATTTGTTTTTAAAAACTTTGAATGTCATTTTCTCAGTTTCTAGTTTTTAAGTAACTACATGAAAATGCCTACTACTTTTATAATATATTTATTATTTTTCTGAAATTTTAAATCTAAATGTATAACATATATCTATAAGAATCCTGTTGAATGTATTATTATATTTTATATTAATCAAACAAATGATAATAAACTTGCATTTTAATGAACAAACATAAAAAATAAATATTTAACTAATTGAGACAATTTTTTACACCATTTTATATTAACTACATTTATATAAAGACAGATCCTTTATGATGGAGAAAAGTATTTGTTGAATACAAATAAGTATTTATATCCATTAGTTATTTATCCTATCATTTTTAGATAGTGCTAAAAATCATTGTTTAGATGAACGTGCACGCACGCCTCCTCCTTAACCAATAATCTTGAGATAATTGTAATGCATCATATATTCGAAGGCACTTGTGATATATAACAGTACAAGTCGACAGTTTATGTTATATATATATATATATATATATATATATATATATATATATATATTATGCAATAGTTATTGTTGTTTATTTGAGGTTACACTATTTCAGGGTATTTTGCCATAAATGCACAACTATTTTCAAGAATTTTTCTAAGAAACGTAAATTGGAAAAAGGGTGATTTATTAAATTGTGGTCAAGTAATATTGTTTAACTTTTGACGTGATAGTGATTTGTATGGAATGAGTATGAAATATATAACTTTAAACACATATAGATATAGACAATATCGTTTATTTTAAAGTTACAACAATATAATTGAGGACCTGTATGACAAGAAATAAAATTAATATTAAGATCAGATGTAACATAGTTGGAGGTAATAGGAATAATATATATATATATATATATATATATATATATATATAGGAATGGTTTATATGCGTATAGAAGGTATACTAATATTGGGTAGGGTTATTGAGATTGTAGATCAGATAGTATCATTTTATATTATAAGTGATTTGTACAAACTATAGTTTATTATGTTGAGTATTAGGTATAGCTATGTATATAAGCATGACATACACACACATATATATATATATATATATATATATATATATGTATATGACGCCTTAGCCGATTGAGTCACACACACTTATAATATATATATATATATATATATAATTTAAAATATATACAAATTATTATTTAATTGTATTATAATTGAATCTATATATGAACCCATATACATTATAGTTTAACATGATGATACCTATCTATCAAAAATTATCGAGTTAGTCACTATATGTCAGAACAAATTAATTAACTGTCATCATATCTTGTTATTTAATGTATATTTGTATGTATTCGATAAATAATATAAATATAATAGTATATCATAATTATAATCATACAATAATATATCGTATTCAATAATTGAATACATTGTGATATTATAAATATATCGTGTTATTCCCGTGGTGGTATATAATTATATAGAAGTGTGGTATCCATGTAAATTCAGTTATCTACATACTTCAATGTACTCTATAGTAGATTTATGTATCCAAGTATTTAATTACATTTCAGTTATGAAGTATATATGTATACATGATAAAACTAGAAATATAATTAATAAAACCAGAATTCATTTCATATTTTTCATTATTACACATACTTCCTGTGCATAGTTCCCAGCACACATCTAAATAAATAATATATGTAATCTATTTTATATCTTATGTTATATTATATATAAAATTGATATATATATATATATATATATATATATATATATTTGTCTTTATTTAATGTGTATATAAATTTTATATAAATTATAATCTGTGATTATATACAATAATATATAATAATTAAAAACGTCCTACTGATGCTCATATGGCTAAGGAAAATCACATACACGTAGTAGGATGAAGGTAAGATAAAGATAAATATATAGTTTATTATTGTAATCATTATAAGAAATAAAAACAATAAATGGACAAATAAAATAGTTTTAAACTTTATGGTATTTGACCTTACTAATGCCATACGCATAATATAGTATATAACAATTGTATTTTTAAACATATTTAAATATGTGTTTTATAATAATTATATTAGCCATCACATCGAACAAGTGATTACTATTAGTAATTATGAGAATCAACAAATGGAGGAAGCTTCAGGTTTGCATATGCCCCATATGGGTTGACCAGACCCTTGAATGTAACAAACTATTTATTTTCAGAGTTTCAAACAAGCATATGTATCATCCCATATAACCAGAGTACACACTTGCATGATGCGTATAAACAAAGTTAGATAAACAGAGTGTATAATAATAAAATTAAAATGTTAAAATAATAATAGCATATTACAAATATGTTCTTATTACAGCTTTTATAATCAATTGAGAGCTTCATAAGTAGTATACCAGTAAATCGTATTAATACAATAGGGTACAAAATAATAATTGGAAGTGATCATATATAATTGTATATAAATAAATAATATGATCTCGTTAAAACCATGTATGCCTCAACACGAGAGCGGAGGAATATTATTGAAACAAGGTTACTAGTAAAACTAGGAACTTATATGGGATGAAAGGACACCATCAGCATACAATAATAATAACAATTATTAATAATAATAACTTAATTAAGAATTATAAATATATGACCAATAATTACATTGATAAGCATTAATAATTAAATCATATTACATGATATTGTATATTGGATATTTACAAATTATAATTAAATAATTGAATATAATATAATATATAATAAGAAATATTAGAGCATATATTATTACGAAACAAATTAGATATATTATATATGAATATTAATATATTAAATAATTTACATCAATTTTATTGTTACAATATTATTAGGCATGCATTTTAATTCGTTCCATTTTGTATTCATTTCATTGTTTTCATTTTATTTATATTTTAGAATTATATCTTTCTGCCATAAATATCTTGTGTTTATTTAGATCAATACTTTACTACAAGATACCGGAACAATATCTCAAAGTAGATCATATAGTAAACTATACAATTACCAGTTAAAATACAAATGAGTAAATAATACACATAATGACATGCTTCTCAAAGATAAGATAAACACAAGTAGAGATTAATTTCATGTTAGAAACATATCATCTTGGGTCTGGATTCTAAACTTTGGAATTCTACGTGTATTACAACCATATGGATACGATATATCGAGTGTATTAGACGACTTAAATACACGGATATTTCGTATGTGTAAAAACATTCATTTTGTCACTATAATATTAATTTATAAATATTTTGTTATTATATCATTTTTTTAAATATAGAAAACATATATTATTTTAGCTTTTATTTATTTTAATATATTGATTTAATTTAGAACTAGTGTAAATTAATTACCAATTATTAGTTTAATTTATATTTAAGTTAATATTATGTATTTAATACATAAAGATACTATTTTAAAATCATAAATTATTTAAGTATCTATGGTTTTTTAAAATCATCATAATTTAATTTATGTGTCAACTTAAACAAATTTATAATCATAATTATATTGATAATTAAGATAATATAATTTGAAATTATGTTATAATGATTGCTTAATATTGAATTTAATATTTAAATTTATGTTTTAAATATAACCGATATTTAATTCTATAATACATATATAATTATAAGCATATAAATAATATACAATGTTCTTCAAAATATCCAGTATATATAACGTGTATGTAATAACGTGTATTACACTGACAAAATGTCACTGTATTATAGTGATACCATATCGTGTAATACACTGGTTCTATCATAGCCATATGATTATGTAATAAACGGACATTTTGTCAGTGTAATACATACATTTTCTGACAACATTTACTGGGAATGCTTTATATTATCTATTCTCATCTATTTTACATTATATTTAATATGTGTAGTATACTTAACTTAATTTATGTAAGTATACTTTATTATTTGTATCATCTAATGATGAATTGGAAATAATATGTTTCATATATTAATTTTAAATTATTATTATTATTATTATTATTATTATTATTATTATTATTATTATTATTATTATTATTATTATTATTATTATTATTATTATTATTATTATTATTATTATTATTATTATTATTATTATTATTATTATTATTATTATTATTATTATTATTATTATTATTTTTATTATTATTATTATTATTATTATTATTATTATTATTATTATTATTATTATTATTATTATTATTATTATTATTATTATTATTATTATTATTATTATTATTATTATTATTATTATTATTATTATTATTATTATTATTATTATTATTATTATTATTATTATTATTATTATTATTATTATTATTATTATTATTATTATTATTATTATTATTATTATTATTATTATTATTATTATTATTATTTTTATTATTATTATTATTATTATTATTATTATTATTATTATTATTATTATTATTATTATTATTATTATTATTATTATTATTATTATTATTATTATTATTATTATTATTATTATTATTATTATTATTATTATTATTATTATTATTATTATTATTATTATTATTATTATTATTATTATTATTATTATTATTATTATTATTATTATTATTATTATTATTATTATTATTATTATTATTATTATTATTATTATTATTATTATTATTATTATTATTATTATTATTATTATTATTATTATTATTATTATTATTATTATTATTATTATTATTATTATTATTATTATTATTATTATTATTATTATTATTATTATTATTATTATTATTATAATTATTATTATTATTATTATTATTATTATTATTATTATTATTTTTATTAATATTATTATTATTATTATTATTATTATTATTATTATTATTATTATTATTATTATTATTATTATTATTATTATTATTATTATTATTATTATTATTATTATTATTATTATTATTATTATTATTATTATTATTATTATTATTATTATTATTATTATTATTATTATTATTATTATTATTATTATTATTATTATTATTATTATTATTATTATTATTATTATTATTATTATTATTATTATTATTATTATTATTATTATTATTATTATTATTATTATTATTATTATTATTATTATTATTATTATTATTATTTTTATATTATGAATTTGATAGTTCGATTTGGTAATAATATATAACAATATGTAGTAATACATTTATAAAACTACACCAAAACATAAACAGTATACATATAAAAATGGTAAATTAGAAACGTATTACATTTACCGGTGATAAAAAAATTAACAATTAACATTAATATTGTATTAAATTATATATATGTATAAATTAAGATTACGTTATCACTTTTTTATTATAATTTTTAAAGGTAAACTATTTGCAAATTCGATATTTTAATCAAGATCATTCCTAATTTTAGTTATACGAATATTTAGTAGATTTTGTGTTACATTTAGTTTACATTTATTCGTAATAATTTGCATAGAATGGCTTCTTGTATTGTAGTTGATCTTTTTGATATTAAAAAAAATATGATGCATCTATAGATATCAATCCATTAAGTAGTATATATATACCATAAAAAGATAAAATATAGTTCATCTAATTTCTAGAGAATCTAGATGTAGGTATATTATTCTTTCATTATAAGGTTTATAAAGTAATCCACATATCTCAATTAATCTTAGCGTAAATATATTTGTAACTTTTATAATTTTATCATCAGTCATTTGTATGTCCTGGCATCTAGTTCCGGATTACAGACTTTCGAAGCATATTTAAGGTGGGGTCTATCATATGATATATATATATACTTTTCTAATTGCTGGAATGTAATAGTTTTGTAAAATACGATTGATAAAACAATATGCACTTATGCAGCATACATCAATATGTTCAAAGAAATGTAATGATGAATATAATTTAATACCAAGATCATGATACGATTTATAGTTTACTATTGAAAGATTATATTATATAGTATATATATAGTTTATAGTATACAATGTTTTATTAGTAGTACTTTATGGCAGCTGATTTTTTTTGCAACGTCTTCTAATTGCCAAGAATTAGACCATACATAAAATGTATCAATATGTTGTAATTTATATCTATGATTAATATCATTAGATATACAACTCAATTTGGTGTCATCCGCGAAAAGATTAATAGATATTTCTTTATCAATCACTTCGACTAAATAATTTATATATATATATATATATATATATATATATATATATATATATATATTATAAAGAGTAAAGTTCATATTACAGATACTTGTGGAACACTAGATATAATGTTAACTGTATCAGACATTTGATTGTTAATTATTACTCTTTGATATATAATATATAGAAAACTACCTATTCTTGAATGTATGTTATCAACTATACATCATCATTTTACAATTAATGTATTATTCGAGACATTATCAAAAGTTGTAGATTAGTCTACAAATATGATATCAATAAAACTGCCTATATAAATTACAGTGATCCATTTAGTATAACAATTTAATAGTTACAGTTCAACAGATTTTTTACGACGGAAGCAAAATTAAGAATCAGAATTTAAGTAGTTACGTTATAGGTAATAATTAATTTTCTTAATTAATACTCGATCGAATACTCTGGACATAATTGAGGAATACTTATAACATATTTGAAATGTTTTTCTATTAATTCAATTGTATCCATTTTTTAAATATAACATTTTTTTTATATGAATTATTAGTATTACCTTCTTATAAAATATTTTAATTTTGTGGATATAATTATAAGCTCTCCTTTCATATCCCTCAATCCAACTCTGCTATTATATATATATATATATATATATATATATATATATATATATATATATATATATATATATATATATATATGTGTGTGTGTGTATATAATTATATACTACTTTTAATTGAATATATTACATTATTGAAGATATTATGATAAGTTATATTTTAACATAATTTGGAAAAATACTTATTTATATATTTATATATTAATATAGAGTTAAAAGTGAAAACAAACTAAATAACAGATTATTATTGCAGCCTACAGGATAATTTGGTAAAAGTCCACCAATTTCTGTAATTAAATTGTATATTGTTGAAACCCATTCGTTTGGATTGTGATCATATTCTTCATTTGTATCGCATCCCCTTGACATGCGTACCTTTGTAATTTAAATATAATATATTAATGTTAAAAATAAAATATCATAAAGAAAATTATATGTATATATTATATATATATACTATATATATATATATATATATATATGATCAAAACATATATTATTTTATTATATATCTACAATCACTATAGTGGCTATATTAATAACATTATTTAAAAATGTTGCTCTTATACTATTATGTTATACTCTCATGATGGTCTAATAAATAAATAAATATATATATATATATATATATATATATATATAGTAATATACTACCGAAGTATCTGTTAAGTATACAAAAGAGAAACATGTTGATCTGCATGGTATTATATCCAATAATAAATTACTTCCTATGTATTCATTTATTTAATATACACACATATGTATATTTTATATATATATATATATATATATATATATATATATATTATAAAGTATATATTTATGCGATAAATAAATAAAAAAATATATTCAAATTTTATAAATAATAGATAGTAATTGATTATACAATAGTTATTATATACCTATTTCGCATGGCGTATATTCCAAATTAATGTCACGTTCATCACTACATATTATACACGAAGAGTAATCATCTCTATTTTGAAATAACATTTAAATTAATTATATTAATTTTACTAAAGATAAAGTAATTATAAAATTTGTAATTTATATATATATATATATATATATATATATATATATATATATATATATTAGGGATGTTCACGGGTCGGGTCTGTTTCGAGTGGGTCTCGGTTTTATGAAATATAATGGTTTCGAATTTTAATCTGTTTTTCGGGTCGGTTTCAAAATGTTATTGTATATAGTAAAATCGGTTTCGGGTTTTGAATAAATAATATAATTTATAATTTATATTTAATATAATATTATCCAATCCCTGTCACATCGTATCTTGCAATGCAAATACGTTTTAAATTATCATTATTTATACTCTATATTTGAAGAAAATTGTATATTATTGATAAGCTTATAATTATATATGTATTAGCGGGGAGATGTTCGTATTAGTATTTAACTTGTAGTGACTTATATATTACAATATATAATATAATTACATATAGGTTATATTTAAAAATTGAATTTAAAAATAATAATATTTTGAATATTAAATTCATTGTTTTGATTTTCAATACTACGGAATCATTATAACATTATTTCAAATAATATTATCTTTTTTAAGTTGACATATAAATGAATTTATGATGATTAACATCATAGATACTCAAAGAATTTATTAAAAATACTTTAAGAATTTATGATTTTAAAATAGTAACTTTATTTAAAAATATATAATATAAAATATAAAATTAAAATAATAATAGATACTTAATTCCATTAGTGCTAAATTAAATACATATATCAAAATAAAGAAAACGTAAAATATGATATTGTATCTATATTTAAAAAATTAATGTAGGTGTAAATTATATTATTAGTTAGTATTTTTTATAAATAATTATGTATTTAATAATATGTCTATGATAATATAAGTATAATTATATCATTTTATTTTCACTATAGTTTCTTGCTATCGATTTGTTTTTTATCTTTAATATTCAATCATATAATAATTGTAATACAAAACGTCATTGTGATTTTCAATATCGATTAGATCGATTAAATATAATAATCATTATTAACTTTCGAAAGTTTAATAATTTGTTATATAGGTTCATTATACAAATATATTCTAAGAACATTTAGGTTCAATTTTATAATATTTCAAGTTCATTAGACTCTGAAAGTGTCTAAAGAACGTTTAATTTTTACTGTGGCCGTTTTATAGGCCGCTCTGATATCGCCTCAGTAAAATATAAATATGTATACAAAAATATGCACAATATATGGTTATACATATATTATACGTATACATAGATGAATATATATAGGGTGATATATATATATATATTTATATATATATATATATATATATATATATATATATATATAAATAGATAATATGTAATTTAAACATTACGATATTTTTATTTAGAATATATTTATGTTAGATTAGTAAATTAGGGTTAACCGTGTAAAATACTCCATTTGATATCGAGTTACTATAAAGTAGGTACACATATCATATGTTAATGTAAATTACAATAAGTATAATTATTTGATTAGGATTACAACAATTTTATTATTATATACTATTAATACTAATATAATACTAATTTAATTATTATATGTTTTATTAGACAAGTAATATAATATAGTTTTATATAATATTTATATAATATACGTGTTATTATAATACATTTTTATAATAGCATGTATATTAAATTGGCCATGATTAAATGTAAAGCATGTATACAAAAATATACTCTTAATAACTGGTAATCACTATTATATAAAATAAACTACCATATTTTATGTAGTTACTAGCGCTGTAAAATTTCATAGACTTGTTGTTCTCAAGCACATCAAATCTTAACATTATTATTCTTGAGAACTTCAAATCTTAAAAAAATATCAAGTTCTCGAGAACTCAAATGTTTTAATAATATTAAAAATAATTTATCGAAGATATAATAAGATATTAATTAATTATTATCAATAATACATAAATTAATAAATAATTATTATTAATTAATATTAATAATAATTAATTTATAAATGTTTATAATTTAATAATAATTGATATATAATTATTAATAATTAATAATTATAAAATAATATATAATTAATAATTTATAATATATAATTATTTATTTATATATATATATATATATATATATATATATATATATATATATATATATATATATATATGCTATGGTGTATATATTATATTATTTTTTTATTTGGTGGAGTCCTTTCATCCTATCCAGAAATTTGTGTAGGTTTTTTTTAACTGCACTACTTCCAGAATGAGCCTATAAAAGCATATTTATTTATATTGTTATTTTCACAGTTGTGGTTAGGTTGGGTTAAGTTTAAATATTGATAGGTTTTTTTTAGCTGCATTACTTCCCGATTGAGCCTATACAAGGATATTTTCACAGTTGTGGTTATGTTGGGTTAAGTTTTAATTTGTGTAGGTTTTTTTAGCTGCATTACTTCTCGAGTTAGCCTATACAATTATATTTTCACTGTTGTGGTTAGGTTGGGTTAGGTTTTAATTTGTGTAGATTTTTTTAGCTGCATTACCTCCCGAATGAGCCTATAAAAGCATATTTATATATATTGTTATTTTAACTGTTGTGGTTAGGTTGGGTTAAGTTTTAATTGTTGAAGGTTTATTTTAGCTGCATTACTTCCAGAGTGAGCCCTATAAAAGCATATTTATTTATATTGTTATTTTCACAGTTGTGGTTAGGTTGGGTTAAGTTATAATTTGTGAAGGTTTTTTTTAGCTGCATTACTTCCCGAGTGAACCTGTTATTTTCACAGTTGTGGTTAGTTTGAGTTACGTTTAAATATTGGTAGGTTTTTTTTAGCTGCATTACTTCCCGAGTGAACCTATAAAAGTATATTTTCACAGTTATGGTTAGGTAGGGTTAAATACTTTTACTCATTATTAATAGTAGACCAATGTATACATATGAGGTTAGCTACTCGAAATATATTTAGGAATACATAGTATGCGCACACTCATTTTCATCTACGGGCAATATTTCTGGTAGTATTTTGGGATTTATCGTTAAAATTTAATATTTAATATTTTATATAAATCCAAATAATTAAAATTCGCCTAAGGAAAACGTCGGGAGATAAAGTGGAGCAGCGGGGGTAACATGAATGATTTACTTTTTTGAAAATGTATTCACGCGATACCAATAATCGTTTAATAGTGTCATTTTTTAATCGATTTACGTAATCGAAAAATTTAAATTCGACGCAAATTTTTAATAACAAACATTATCATGGAGAATTTTATCGTAAATAATTTCGTAAAAATGAGTTTCTTTAATTTCGAATACATTACGTAGATTTACGAAATGGTACTTCCGGTTTGAATATCGAAATAACAATTGGTAAATCGGAATTTATTTACCCGTATTATTGAGAACAAGTTCACGAACGAGTAAAATCGATTTAATATTTTTTACGTTACGAGTTTATATTAATTATTTCCTATCTACGCCATGTAAACATAAATTATTAAACATAAGTGATGTAAAAAATCTAAATCTACAATAATTATTCTATTTCAATAATTTTAACTTTATTAAATAGTTAATTAAAATAGAATATACTTTGATAAATTGTGACTTCTTATGTTTAATATTCTTCGAGCTACGGCCGAAAAAGTGAAAAATACATGATTTTAGAATAGTCTATTTGACCGACTTCCGGTAAATTTGTCGTATAAATTATGAATTCATCAGATTAGGAGTACGAAAATAAATGTAATAAAATCAGAAAAATCATGAAAATATGAATAATAGGGTTTCCATCTCTGTCTTAATATTTCGCCAAATGTCATCATATATATGGTCAAAGAAAAAAATATAGATTTATAAAAAAATATTTGTTCTAAAATCTATTCTATAATTATATATGCATTACATATCGAGTGAGTCTATATAAATATATATATATATATATATATATATATATATTGATATTTTTAGTTATATTTATTGTCACTTTTGTGTTTAGGTTGGGTTAAGTTTTAATATTGGTAGATTTTTTTTAGCTGTATTACTTCCCGTGTGAGCATATACATAATATTCATTTATATTGTTATTTTCACAGTTGTGGTTAGGTTGGGTTAAGTTTTAATTTGTGTAGGTTTTTTTTAGCTGCATTACTTCACGAGTTAGCCTATAAACGCATATTAATATATGTATGTGTGTGGTCATTGATATTTTAAATTTTATTTATTTTCAAAGTTTTGGTTAGGTTGGGTTAAGTTTTAATATTGGTAGTTTTTTTTAGCTGCATTACTTCCCGAGTGAGCCCTACAAAAGCATATTTAATTATATTGTTATTTTCACAGTTGTGGTTAGGTTGGGTTAAGTTTTAATTTGTGTAGGTTTTTTTTAGCTCTATTACTTCCCGACTGAGCCTATAAAAGTATATTTATTTATATTGTTATTTTCATGGAATGCCTACAACGTGTAAACACATATGTTCACGTTTATTCGAACGTACTCGACCAATAAGTGCCGGAATACAATCTACGAATCGCGATAAGGCAGTACCAGCTGGAGAGCATCGTGGTCGATTCAATGCACCAGTTGACGCGGATGAAATTGCCGTTATATTTGACACGGACAAAGTTAAGTTTCGTGACTTAATACTCAACTTAAAATGCAAAGTTTTGTTTTAATAAATACATTATGAAATTATCATTGTTTTTTTTCATTAAAATAAAAGAAAGATAAATAACGGCCCACTGACTGCTAGAAAATATTATATCAAAATCTAAAAAAGACCCAATAGTCTCAACTAACCCATTACACCCACACCTAAAATTGTCTCATTCACGGGCAACGCCGGCCACCCACCCTAGTCTATATATATATATTTCTCTAAACATACTTTAATTAGGTGGTGCGCGGCGGGCTCTTACGCCGAGGCCGCAGGCCGATCCGTCCCCACCTCGCGTTAACGGATAGGAAAATAATTTTTTTAAATTAAGGTGTGATTTTTTTTCAAAATTTTTCAAAATATCTTTCCCATAAAAGTCTTTTTCCGTAAAAAATCTCAACAAAGTGTATACTTAAATTCAAATAATGCTCGATTTGAAATTTTGTTTACCAATGTATACAAATGAGGTTAGCTACTCAAAATAGATTTAGGAATACGTACACTCATTTTCATCAACGGGCAATATTTCTGGTAGTATTTTGGGTTTTTATCGTTAAAATTTAATATTTAATATTTTATATAAATTCAAATAATTAAAATTCGCGAACGCGAGATCCGTTGTCCGTAAGGAAAACATCAGGTGATAAAGTGGGGGAGCGGGGGTATCATGAATGATTTACTTTTTTGAATATGTATTCGCGCGATACCAATAATCGTTAAATAGTGTAATTTTTTAATCGATTTACGTAATCGAAAAATTTAAATGCGACGCAAATTTTTAATAACAAACGTTATCGTGGAGAATTTTATCGTAAATAATTTCGTAAAAATGAGTTTCTTTAATTTCGAATACATTACGTAGATTTACGAAATGGTACTTCCGGTTTGAATATCGAAATAACAATTGGTAAATCGGAATTTATTTACCCGTATTATTGAGAAAAAGTTCACGAACGAGTAAAATCGAGTTAATATTTTTTACGTTACGAGTTTATATTAATTATTTCCTATCTACGCCATGTAAACATAAATTATTAAACATAAGTGATGTGAAAAATCAAAATCTACAATAATTATTCGATTTCAATAATTTTAACTTTATTAAATAGATAATTAAAATAGAATATAATTTTATAAATTGGGACTTCTTATGTTTAATATTCTTCGAGCTACGGTCGAAATTGTGAAAAATACATGATTTTAGAGTTGTCTATTTGACCGACTTCCTGTAATATTTTCGTATAAATTATGGATTCATCATATTAGGAGTACGAAAATACATGTAATAAAATCAGAAAAATCATGAAAATATGAATAATAGGGTTTCCATCTCTGTTTTAATATTTCGACAAATGTCATCATGTAAAAAAATATAGATTTGTAAAAAAATATTTTTTCTTAAATCAATTCTATAATTATATATGCATTACTTCTCGCGAGAACCTATATAAGTATAGGTTTGTGTTGTGATTAGGTTGGATTAAGTTTTAATATTGGTAGCTTTTTTTTAGCTGCATTACTTCCCGAGTGAGCCTATAAAAGTATATTTATTTATATTGTTATTTTCACAGTTGTGGTTAAGTTGGGTTAAGTTTTAATTTGTGTAGGTTTTTTTTAGCTACATTACTTCCCGAGTGAGCCTATAAAAGTATATTGAGATATATATATGTGTATGTTGTCATTGATATATTGAGTTTTAGTTATTTTCACTGTTGTGGTTAAGTAGGGTTAAGTTTTAATATTCGTAGGTTTTTTTTAGCTGCATTACTTCCCGAGTAAGCCTATGAAAGCATATTTAATTATATTATTATTTTCACTGTTGTGGTTAGGTTGGGTTACGTTTTAATTTGTGTAGGTATATTTTAGCTGCATTACTTCCAGAGTGAACCTATACAAGTATATTTTTACTGTTGTGGTTAGGTTGGTTACGTTTTAATTTGTGTAAGTTTTTTTTAGCTCCATTACTTCCCGAGTGAGCCTATAAAAGCATATTTATTTATATTGTTATTTTCATGGAATGCCTACAACGTGTAAACGCATATGTTCACGTTTATTCGAACGTACTCGACCAAGAATTGCCCGAATACAATCTACGAATCGTCGATAAGGCAGTACCAGCTGGAGAGCATCGTGGTCGATTAAATGCACCAGTTGACGCGGATGAAATTGCCTTTTTATTCGACACGGACAAATTAAGTTTCGTGACATAATACTCAACTTAAAATGCGAAGTTTTGTTTTAATAAATACATTATGAAATTATCATTGTTTTTTTTCATTAAAATAAAAAAAAGATAAATAACGGCCCACTGACTGCTAGAAAACATTATATAAAAATCTAAAAAAGACCCAATGGTCTCAACTAACCCATTACACCCACACCTAAAATAGTCTCATTCACGGGCAACGCCGGCCACCCAACCTAGTATATATATATATATATATATGGCTATACATATATCGCTAGTAGGAAAATTAGAATATACATTAGTAGAATATTATAAATTACAATTTTAAGAAATACAATTATTTTAATTCAATTAATATGTTAGATATTTCAATACATTTTCATATTATTTTCATATTTCATATATATTATAATATAGTATTATCTATACAATGTAATTCCCTTAATACCCTAATAATACCCTACAAAATATATCCCTTTAACATTAATGAAAAATGTATGTAGGCAAATTATATTTGTATTATCATATATATTATTAACTTTTAAAAATATCTATAATTAGTGATTTATTATATGACTTTGATAGAATGATATATTATATAACTTCGAATTATATATATTTATGAAAAATTGCATGTAATACAATATGAAATTATACTAATTAATTATAATAGTATAAATACCATGTTATTAATAAATAAGAAATAATTTAAAATATTGTTTGTAATTATAAAAGTAAAATGTAAGGGTTTATATATTTTTTAATTATATATTTAGGTATACATATATACATATTAATATATATAATAGTGTTTATTTATTGAATCACACATATAATAATATTGGATACAAATGGACACCTCAAAAAGTCATAGACTTGTACATGTTATAAATAACTGTGAGGAGACTGGACAATACAAAACAAATAGTAACATTTTTTTTCTTGTGTTTTGATTTATAGTGTATTAAATTATTGATACACAAGAGAAAAACAAGAAAAGTATATATATATATATATATATATATATATATATATATATATATTTATGGATGTGAATTTAGATATCTGTCATTTTATTATATTGAAATAATTTCATTTCTTCAATTTTTGATATAAATATTTTTCCAATTTATATTCTAAATTTACTCATGATTTAAATCATTATATCACACATCATATACAATATATATATATATATATATATATATATATATATATATATATACACCCAATCACTATTAATATATATATATATATATATATATATATATATATATTTATTAATATATATTATCGATTACTAAGTATAATAACGGTTTATATCCTGTTCAGGATTCATCTATATGAAATTATATAATTATAAAATCATTAAATCAATAATATATATATATATATATATATGAAGAACATTTGAATATATATTTCTGGATTTTAATAATAAATATATATTTTTTTAAATTAGTAATATAATACTATTGATAAATACCATTTCATTTGCAAATTCGAGATTTAATTTATTTTCTAATGATACAAAATCTTCAACTATTTAATAAAATATTGTATATATTATGTAATATATATATATATTATATATATATATATATATATATATATATATATATATATATATATATATATATATAGTAACATTATGATCAATGTGTTCCCAATTTAAAATATACTATTATAGGGTATGTTAAGTGCATTAAATATATAGGTTTAAACTATCAGATTATGTAGAAGTATGATGTTATGTATTTACAAATGTATACATTTATAATAAGCTATAATATATAATTAGCATTTACAAATACGTATACGTATATGTTAATAATACATATATATAAAATGAATTATGTTCAGTTCATTAAATGCCATGGTACTGCAACTTTATTATTTTATTAGTGATATTTATATAAATTGAACTTTTATTAATTTTCTGTTAATTTTAATGTATTCGATAATTTACGAAAATTGTTATTGTTATTATATTAAGGAAATGTAGGTCTTGACATTAGTTATCAAATAAGTAAATGAACGGATATATCTAATGGATATCAGGAGAAAGTTCCATAAAGTTATAAACTATATAACTGCAAATATTTTATAGGTATTTAAGGGATACTATATTGGGGGAGTTAGGGAAATATCGATATTATAATATAAGGTTGTTAGTGGATGTTTTATCTTAGGAGGGTAGTTAAACAAATATATTAAATATTTAACTAATTATGACTATTTTTTACACCATTTTAAATTAACTACATTTATATAAAAACAGATCCTTTATGATAGGGGAAATTATTTGTTGAATAAAAATTAAGTAATTATATCCATTAGTTATTTATCCTTAACATTTTTAGATAGTGCTAAAAATCATTGTTTAGATGAACGTGCGCGCATGCCTATTCCTTAACCAATAATATTGAGATAATTGTAATGCATCATATAATCGAAAGCACTTGTTATATATAACAGTACAAGTCGACAGTATATGTTATACATATTATGAAATAGTTTTGTTTATTTGAGGTTACACTATTTCAGTGTATTTTGCTATAAATGCACAAATATTTTCAAGCATTTTTCTAAGAAACGTAAATTGGAAAAAGGGTGATTTATTAGATTATGTTCAAGTAATATTGTTTAACTGTTGACGTGATAGTGATTTGTATGGAATTAAAATGAAATATATAACTTTAAACACATATAGATATAGACAATGTCGTTTATTTTAAAGTTACAACAATATAATTGAGGACCTGTATGACAAGAAATAAAATTAATATTAAGATCAGATGTAACATAGTTGGAGGTAATATGAATAATAAATACATATATAGGATTGGTTTATTTGCGTATATAATGTATAATCATTCTGACTCCTATCTGTGCACTGCTTTTTCCAATTTCTTTCAACGAAAGATATCTAATGTTATCGATTCTCTCCCAAGATTTGATGTCGCACTATTTGATGTTACTTTCATTACCTCTTCAAATCATTGGTCTTGTTTTACCCTTCCATCTCAGGCATTTGTTCTTTCATTAGTGACTTCCCTCAAATCTCACTCACCTTTAGATCCTGTTCCATTGGTCTTACTTCGTTCCATTTCTCCCTATATAATTGGTTTGATTACTAATATTATCAATGTATCTCTTATTACTTCTACTGTTCCACAATCGATGAAACACTCATATATTACCCCACTACTTAAAAAACCGACTTTAGATCACTCAAATTTGACTAACTACAGACCAATATCCCAACTCTCGTCAATATCAAAGACTTTAGAACGAGTTGTTTCAACCCAGTTAATACATTATATAACTACAAACAATATTGCTGATTGTTTTCAAAGTGCTTATCTCCCACACCGCAGCACAGAAACTGCCCTCAACCTTATTTTCAGTGACATTCTTTTATCTCTTGACAACAAATGCCCATGTTATCTTATTCTACTAGATTTATCGTGCGCTTTTGACTCTCTTAATCTTATTATTCTTTCGTATCGCCTGCGTGAGATAGGAATTAATGGTCAAGTACTCAACTGGTTCATGTCCTTTGTCTCAAATAGAACTTCTTCTGTTAAAATTAATTCTTCTTTATCACAACCATTTACTAACTCATACGGTGTTCCGCAAGGCTCCGTACTCGGGCCCATTTTATTCATAATCTATATATTACCTATTAGATCAATATTTCTTAAATATCCTCATCTACATTATCATCTTTATGCAGATGATTTGCAAATTTATACGTCCTTCCCACCATCATGTAACACTGAATCTATTCAATTAACTATTTATAACTGCATTACTGAATTAATTACATGGTTCTCCACTAACTCATTATCATTAAATATGGCTAAAACTAATACCATTATTTTATCTAGATCCTCTTCCCCTTTAACTATATCCCATCCTTTTTTACGCTCCCTTCCTATTTCCGAATCAGTGACTACACTAGGTATTACCTTTGATAACAAGTTCAATGTATCGTTGCAAATAACAAATGTAATTCGTATAGCTAACTATTATCTTTACAATATTAGAAAGACACGTAATAAACTTACTTATAACTTAACGAAGTGTTTACTCGACTCCCTTGTATTCAGTAGACTTCGTTATTGTTGCTCATTATATACTACTCTCCCACTTTATTTAATGCACAGATTTGAAAATATTCAACGTCGTGCGGTTAGAATACTGTACAAGCTCAAACGTCGTATGGATGTTTCGATTACATCTCTGATGATTTCTCTTGGTTGGCTTCCGTTTCATTCTCAATGCAAGTTTCGTCTCCTGTGCATAACGCAAAGAGCCATTTACCGATCTATTCCCGAATATCTCGCTACGTTAATATCAATTCGTTCCGACTCCCGACCTCGCCGCTCTGGATCCACAATGGTTCTACACCAACCAATTACTTCTACGAGATTTGCTGAAGCAGCATTTGCTGTTGCAGCACCAAAATATTGGAACTTATTACCAACTGATATACGTATAACTAAATCTGAGTCATTATTTAAACGTAAATTATATAAATATTTTCTTTATTTGTAATTCCATTTAATATCATTGTTCTCGTTATTATGTATTGTTCTAGTTTTCGTTCTTTACTATTATTTTTTGTTTATTTTTATTTTATTATATATGACGCCGATAAACATATAATGTTTTGTTAGTCAATAAACTATTTAATAATAATAATAATAATAATAATATTGGGTAAGGGTTTTGAGATTGTAGATCAGACAGTTTGATTGTATATTATAAGTGATTTGTAAATACTATAGTTTATTATGTTGAGTATATATGTATATAATAATGATATACACACATATATACACACACATATATATATATATATATATATATATATATATATATATATATATATATATACATATGTGTGTATTTATCTATAATAAATATACTATATTACTTAATAAATAATAATAATAACTTATAGATATTATTTAAATTAAAATAAAAGGTGTAATATATTACTAATTACTTAGTTATTCTATTCATTGTAAAAAATTACTATTTATAATATGTATATATATATATATATATATATATTGTTATTATTGTTGTTATTTTAGTGGAGTCCTTTCATCCCATCTAGAAACTTAGATGAAGCCATATATGGTTCTAATGTCTCTTCGAATAAGCTCCATTTTAAGGCAACTATGGTTTTAACGAGAGCCGATCATTTATTTATTCACAATTATATAAGATCATTTATTTTATTTTAAGACATATATTAATGGTCCAGAATAGGCTTTAATCGGCGTTCTACTGCTTCTGTGTATGACGCCTTAGCCGATTGAGTCACACACACACTTATAATATATATATATATATATATAATTTAAAATATATACAAATTATTATTTAATTGTATTATTATTGAATCTATATATGAACCCATATATATTATAGTTTAAAATAATAATACATATCTATCAAAAATTATCGTTTAGTCACTATATGTCAGACACAATTAATTAACTGTCATCATATCTTGTCATTTATTGTATATTTGTATGTATTCAATAAATAATATAAATATAATAGTATATCATAGTTATAATCATACAATAATATATCGTATTCAATAATTATATAAATTGTGACCATTATAAATATATCGTGTTATTCCCGTGGTGGTATCTAATTATATATAATTGTGGTATCCATGTAAATTCAGTTATCTACATACTTCAATGTACTCTATAGTAGGTTTATGTATCCAAGTATTTAATTACATTTTTAGTTATGAAGTATACATATATACATGATATAATTAATAAAACCAGAATTCATTTTACATGTTTCATTATTACACATACTTCCTGTGCATAGTTCCCAGCACACATCTAAATAAATAATATATTTAATGAATGTTATATCTTATATTATATTATATATAAAATTGATATATATATATATATATATATATATATATGTATTTGTATTTATTTAATGTGTATATAAATTTTATATAAATTATAATCTGTGATTATATATAATAATAATATATAATAATTAAAAACGTCCTACTGATGCTCATATGCTCATACAATAGGGTACAAAATAATAATTGGAAGTGATCATATATAATTGTATATAAATAAATAATATGCTCTCGTTAAAACCATGTATGCCTCAACACGAGAGCGGCTTCGAAGGAATATTATTGAAACAAGGTTACTAGTAATACTAGGAACTTATATGGGATGAAAGGATACCATCAACATACAATAATAATAACAATTATTAATAATAATAACTTAATTAAGAGTTATAAATATATGACCAATAATTACATTGATAAGAATTAATAATTAAATCATATTACATATGATATTGTATATTGGATATTTAGAAATTATAATTAACATAATAGGATATAATATAATAAATAATAGGAAATAGTAGAGCATATATTATTACGAAACAAATTAGATATATGATATAATCATTTTGTACACTAGATATTATGTTAACTGTATCATGCATGTTATAGTTAAATATTACTCTTTAATATCTACTATATAGAAAACTACCTATTCTTGAATGTATGTTATCAACTATAGATCATAATTTTACAATTAATTTATTATTAGAGATCTTATCAAAAGTTTTAGAATATTCTAAATATATGATATCATTAAAACTGCCTATTTAAATTTCAGTAATTCATTTAGTATAACAATTTAATAGTTACATTTCAACAGAATGTTATGACGGAAGTAAAATTGAGAATAATAATTTAAGGAGTTACGTTATAGATAATAATTAATTTTCTCAATTAATACTCGCCCATATACTCTGGACATAATTTAGGAATACTTATAACTTATTTGAAATTCTGTTCTAGTAATTCAATCGTATCCATTTTTGAAAGGTACATTTTTTATTTTATATGTATTACCTTTTATAGAAGATTTTAATTTTTGTATTATATTTTTATTTCTGAAACTTAATAATTTACTCTTAAGGATATATTGATAAGCTCTCCTTTCACATCCCTAACTATGCTATTACATATATATATATATATATATATATATATATATATATATATATACATATATATATATATATATATATGTATATATATGTATATATATATATATATATATATATATATATATATATATATATATATATATATATATATATATGAGTGTATATATATATAATTATATAATACTTTTAATTGAATATATTAAATTATTGAAGATATTATGAAGTTATTGAAGTTATTTTGTAACATAATTTGGAAAAATACTTATTTATATATTAATATAGAGTTAAAAGTGAAAACAAACTGAATAACAGATTATTATTGCAGCCTACAGGATAATTTGGTAAAAGTCCACCAATTTCTGTAATTAAATTGTATATTGATGAAACCCATTCGTTTGGATTGTGATCATATTCTTCAGTTGTATCGCATCCCCTTGACATGCGTACCTTTGTAAGTTAAATATAGTATATTAATTTTAAAAATAAAATATCATAAAGAAAATTATATGTATATAATATATATATATGTATATATATATATCAGATCAAAACATATATTATTATATTATATATCTACAATCACTATAGTTGCTATATTAATAACATTATTTAAAAATGTTGCTCTTATACTATTATGTTATACTCTCATGATGGTCTAATAAATAAATAAATATATATATATATATATATATATAGTAATATATACCGAAGTATCTGTTAAGTATACAAAAGAGAAACATGTCGATCTGCATGGTATTACATCCAATGATAAATTACTTCCTATGTATTCATTTATTTAATATACACACGTATGTATGTATTTTATATATATATATATATATATATATATATATATATATATTATAAATATGCGATATTATATATTTATGCGATAAATAAATAACAAAATATATTCTCATTATATAAGTAATAGATAGTAATTGATTATACAATAGTTATTATATACCTATTTCGCATGGCGTATATTCCAAATTAATGTCACGTTCATCACTACATATTATACACGAAGAGTAATCATCTCTATTTTGAAATAAAATTTGAATTAATTATATTAATTTTACTAAAGATAAAGTATTTATAAAATTTTTAATTTATATATATAAATATATATATATTAGGGATGTTCACCGGTCGGGTCTGTTTCGAGTGGGTCTCAGTTTTATGAAATATAATGGTTTCGAATTTTAATCTGTTTTTCGGGTCGCTTTCAAAATATTATTGTATATAGTAAAACCGCTTTCGGGTTTTGAATAAATAATATAATTTATAATTTATAATTTATATTTAATATAATATTATCCAATCCCTGTCACATCGTATCTTGCAATGCAAATACGTTTTAAATTATCATTCTCTTATACTCTATATTTGAAGAAAATTGTATATTATTGATAAGCTTATAGTTATATATGTATTAGCGGGGAGCTGTTCGTATTAGTATTTAACTTGTAGTGACTTATATAGTATATATATAATATAATTACATTTAGGATATATTTAAAATTTGAAAATAATAATATTTTGAATATTAAATACATTGTTTTGATTTTCAATACTACGGAATCATTATAACATTATTTCAAATAATATTATCTTTTTTAAGTTGACATATAAATGAATTTATGATGATTAAAATCATAGATACTCAAAGAATTTATTAAAAATACTTTAAGAATTTATGATTTTAAAATAGTAAATTTATTTAATAAATATATAATATAAAATATTAAATTAAAATAATAATTGATACTTAATTCCATTAGTACTAAATTAAATACATATATTAAAATAAAGAAAACGTAAAATATGATATGTATATCATGTATATATATTTAAAAAAATAATGTAAGCGTACATTATATTATTGGTTAGCATTTTTTATAAATAATTCTGTATTTAATAATATGTCTATAATAATTTCAGTATAATTATATCACTTTATTTTCACTCTAGTTTCTTGCTATCGATTTGTTATTTTATCTTTAATATTCAATCATATAATAATTGTAATACAAAAGGTCATTGCGATTTTCAATATCGATTAGATCGATTAGATATAATGATCATTCTAAAGTGTAATCATTTTTTATATAGGTTCATTATACAAATATATTCTAAGAACGTTTAGGTCCAACTTTACAATATTTCAAGTTCATTAGACTCTGAAAGTGTCCAAAGAACGTTTAATTTTTATTGTGGCCGTTTTATAGGCCGCTATGCTATCGCATCAGTAAAATATAAATATGTATAACAAAATATGCACAATATATGGTTATACATATATTATACGTATAAATATATGAATATATATAGGGTGATATATATATATATATATATATATATATATATATATATATATATATATATATATATATATATATATGTATATATATATATATATATATAAATAGATAATATGTAATTTAAACAATAAGATATTTTTATTTAGAATATATTTATGTTAGATTAGTAAATTAGGGTTAACCGTGTAGTAGACTCCATTTGATATCGAGTTACTATAAAGTAGGTACACATATCATATGTTAATGTAAATTACAATAAGTATAATTATTTTATTAGGATTACAACAATTTTATTATTATATACTATTAATACTAATATAATACTAATTTAATTATTATATGTTTTATTAGACAAGTAATATAATATAGTTTTATATAATATTTATATAATATACGTGTTATTATAATATATTTTTATAATAGCATGTATATTAAATTGGCCATGATTAAATGTAAAGCATGTATACACAAATATACTCTTAATAACTGGTAATCACTATTATATAAAATAAACTACCATATTTTATGTAGCTACTAGCGCTGTAAAATTTCAAAGACTTGTTGTTCTCGAGCACATCAAATCTTAACATTATTATTCTTGAGAACTTCAAATCTTTAAAAAATATCAAGTTCTCGAGAACTCAAATGTTTTAATAATATTTAAAATAATTTATCGAAGACAACAATAAGATATTAATTAATTATTATCAATAATACATAAATTAATAAATAATTATTATTAATTAATATTAATAATAATTAATTTATAAATAATTATAATTTAATAATAATTGATATATAATTATTAATAATTAATAATTATAAAATAATATATAATTAATAATTTAAAATATATAATTATTTATTTTATATATATATATATATATATATATATGCTAAGGTGTATATATTTTATTATTTTTTTATTTGGTGGAGTCCTTTCATCCCATCCAGGAACTTAGATGAAGTTTTGATGTATAACAATATATGGCTCTAATATCCCTTCGAAGCCGCTCTCATGTTAAGGCATCCATGGTTTTAACGAGAGCCGATCATTAATTTATACACAATTATATAATATCAGTTCTAAATAATATTTTAAGACCCATTTTATTTTGTATTAGTAGAAAAATATAATGTAAACGCTTCATGAATTAAATTTGTATATATTATTACATAGTATATATCATTTCACCTTCATCTAATTATATTCTTTCAGGAACATTCAGAATATACGTAATTCTTTTTAAATATTTTTAATAAAAATTAAAGAAAATTAAAGATATTAACTGAACCGACAAAAAATTTGATATTTGATATTTGATATTTAAAATTATCCAGCACTAGTAGAGTACCATTATTTATGTAGTTGATATTCTTTTATTTCTAAAATAGTAACATATATAGTTAATTAGTATATGGTTTAAATGGTTTAAATGGCTCCTCTACATGTAATGTAATTCACTAACATTCCTCTGTTAATATTATATTATGTTACATAGTGACTATATTTTAGACAATATCTATGTTATACATATTATGGAATGTATATAAATATGTTATTGTAAGTTAGTCGTAGTAGTAGTAGTAGTAGTAATAGTATTTATTTATAAACAAAGATTAATATAAAATTCTACAATGTGTTTTACTGTTTGTCGAACAGTTTACATGTGTGAGTTCCCGGATGATTTAACGATCATCCGTAAAAATAATATAATAAAATAACATTCTTAAATATAATAATATAATAATAATATAATAACACGATTACATTTCAAAGAGGGTTAGATAATTGGTATTTTAGTGGGGAACGTTTAAATAGCTCCTTGAGTTTATATTTGAAAGTTGTTATTGACATATATTCTTTGCGTATGGTTATATACCGTTATATAGTATATTGTAAATATATATATATATATATATATATATATATATATATATATATATATATATATATATATAGATTTTATCACTAATATCAACAATTATTATATATAATTACATTTGTCTATATGTATATCTAGGTAACTAAGTATATAATGTATGTAGTTATTTATAGATATGTTGTGCACTAAGTATAAATGTGTTATGTAATTTAGATAAATGTTGATTTAATATATTTGATATTTGTGTTTTATATAATTTGATTTCAGTTTTGTAAATTGCAAATAGTAGATGTGGCTTGAACGAATTTAAATGTTATGTAATTTGGATAAATATTGATTTAATATATTTTGTTATTTGTTTTTTTTTTATATAATTTGATTTCAGTTTTGTTAATTGCAATTAGTAGACGTGACTTTTACGAATGTAAATGTTATTTAATTTAGATGAATGTTGATATGATATTTTCGGTTATTTGTTTTTTTGATTTCATTTTATAAATTGTAAAAGAGAGCGTAGTTTATAATTAGATTAACAAGTTTGATCTAGTTAGCTAATTAGAGATTCGCCCACTATGCCCATCACGTGATTTTGTTATTATCTAGAAGTTCGGTATGATATGGTTTATTAGTACAAACAGCGTACACTGGATAGTAAATCATATCATATTAATTATAAGAACTTCTCGATAGATACATATTTAATTATTACAATTTATATTTATGATGTTTCATATGTATCCATATTTGTTTTAGTTTGAGGTTTCCTAAATTATAGATTTGATCAACTAGATTTGACCAACCTTTTTCCATTCTACATTCCCCACCTACCCCCATCCACGAATCATACCACATTCCCCATCTACATCTTGTCATTATCATTCAATAAACCTGTCGAGAACTATCATTTTCCCTTTTAAAAAATATATATATATATATATTTGATATTATAATATTACATTAAAATTATAACCATTTATATAACGAATATTATCTTTTATATTTAAATCCCAGGATCTTTTTAAATCATCGAAATCTATATCTTTTTTAAATATGGAATATTAAATATATATAAATATATATATATATATATATATAAACCTTTAAAAAAGTTAATTGTAATATCATTACATTTATTATGTGTACAGAAATTCCAACAGGTATCTACATTATTTTAATGTTTATTATTTTTAAATAAAATAATATAGGATATATCCTATATATTATATATATATATATATATATATATATATATATATATATATATATTTTATGTAGTGGGGTTTTAGTAATGTTGGGTATAAATGGGTATGTATTATTATGTCTATATCAGATTTTTCAAGTTATATATATTGTGAAATACCCAGTTTTAGTTTCTTGTTAAATGATTCAGTTATTATTCAATTTATCATTATTTATCGTCCACCATCATTATATTTTACCAACATTTCATCTTTAATTCCTTTACAATCAATCTCGACAGATAATTTGATAATTCTTGGTGATTTTAATATTCAAATTATTACACATTCATTAGACTTTGAATATTTTAAGAAGTTTATCTTTGAATATTATTATAATCAACTTTTAATAAACAACATTATTCACCAAATTCATCTATTATATCGAAATCCATTCAAGTTAATCTTTTTTCCGACTATTATTCTATTTATTTTGATATACTATATTTATTATATTTAATGACCATGTAAAATACTACAGAAATATTTCAAACATTAATATACAATTGTTCATTAATTCTGTATATTCATATATATCTATTTATTATACATCTTTAGCGAATTAAATATTTTATAGTACTTTTAATGACGCATTACGATATTCTCTTGATGACCATTCATCTTTAATTATTAATACCAAAAAATATGATGTTCATTCTCATTGGTTTAACAATGACCTTGTTCTTTTAGGAAAATCTTCGATAAATAAGTTAAAACGTTATAGAATATACCTATATGATCGTGTCTGTCCACAATATGTTTATGGAGGAAGTTTATTAAAGTTTATTTAATACCATATCGTAAATAATAATTCATATGTATTTATATAACATAATGTTATTTATTTGTGGTGTTTATTATTTTTGTAAACATTAATTGTTAATAAATAATGAATGAATGAATGAATGAATTCAGTTTATAGACAATGTCTAAGGAGAATCAGTGAAAGCGATGAGCTTTTTTAACTCGATATCTCCTAACAGTAGTGTAATGTCATATTTCATCATTTTCATTCGGATAAAATACAAAAAATTACATAAAAATAGATATTAAAATAAACAATAAAACAAAACTAAAAAAAAATATAAAAGAAAGAATAAAACAAAATATAAAAGAAAGAATAAAACAAAACTAAAACAAATATTTGATTCCCATGTTATCATCCAAAACAAAGTATAAAATATAATTAATACATTTTTCGTAATATAATATTTATAAAGAATCTAAATATTTGTATCACATATTTTATGTCAATTTTAATAATATTGATATATATATATATTTGTAGGTTACTATAGGTTATTAATACTGTTTATAATTGTTTTAATTTTAATACTGTTTTTTATGTTTTTAATACTTCTAATTTGTAATACTGTTTTTTTTTAATTTTTGTGTTTAGTTATATGATGTAAAATATATAAAAATGTAAAATATGTAAAAATGTAAAATTTATATGGAGAAATACCTATTTAATACTGATTTTTTAATAAAGTTTTATAATATAAAATATTTGTTAAATTTACAATATAATATTGGAAGAAATAATATATTTTTAATATTATTAAACATCACACATAAGTGTTATATTTTATATTGGTTAACGAAAAACAATTTCATAACTTTTTTTAATTTATTTATATTTGTTATTTTATTTTTTTTAAGAATATTACCAAATATTATATTATTATAATACTTTATACCTTTGAAGAATATTGTATTTTGGTATTTTGTAGTTTTCATTAATGGTAAAATGAATCTATCATTACGTTTATTTAATGTAAAATATTCATTAAAATCAATTTTGTAATTTTTATTTAGCAATTTATAAATTAATATAATATTTCTAAACATCACCAGATCATTTAATTTTAGAATATTATTACTAATAAATAATTCAGATGTATTTGATAATCTGATTAAAGGTAATAGATTTAAATTTAAGATTTTTTTGTTAATGATTCTGATAATTTTTTTTTGCAATAACATAATAATATTTATATTTGATTTATAGGTATTTCCCCATATTTCTATGCTATAAGAAATATTAGATAAAAAAAGAGTTATATAATAAAATCATATTTTCAGTACTTTTTTCATAAAATATATTATTGATGATAATTTATTAGTTAGATATTCTATATGTTTTTTAAAAGTTAAATGTTGATCTAAAATTAATCCTAGAAATTTGTAGCTACCTACAATTTCAATTTTAGAATTTCCAATATATATATCTTTTAATATTCTAGCATTCATAAAAGGTAAAATTTTTGTTTTTTCAATATTCAGTTTTAGTTTATTATATTGAACCAATATACTAATTTATCGATATACAATTGTAGGTATTTAGTTAATAATTCATTGTTGTTTGCATATATTGTAAGTGATATACCATCTGCATATAAGTTTAGATTAATATTGACTGCATCTTTCAAAATAGTTGGCATATCATTAATAAATAATATAAAAAAAGAGACCCAAGAACTGATCCTTGGGGTACTCCATATTCTATACAATCCTTCGATGATAATGAATCATTTATTCTTGTAACAATATATCTTTTATATAAATAACTTTTTAAAAATGTTTTCATTTTACCTCTGAATCCATACGATTCTAATTTATCAATTAATATATTATGATCTACGACATCAAAAGCTTTTTTAAGATCTAAAAATATTGTTGCTACTTTTTTATTATTATTAGTATTTTTTAAAATAAAATGTTGTATATTTATTAATGATAAAGTTGTATTGGAGTTTGGTATGAAGCCATATTGATTATTATTAATTATATTATTTTTATGTATACAATTTGATAGTCTATTATATATGATTTTTTCGAATATTTTACTTATTTGTGGTAATAAAGAAATAGGTCTATAATTAGTAATTAATTGGATATTATTATTTTTATATATTGGTTTAATTATTACATCTTTCATATTATCCGGATATATTGATTTATCAATGCATAAATTAAATAAATGATTAAGTGGAATCAATATTTCATATATAATTTCTTTTATTAAATACATATTATAATTATTTATATATTTCGAGTTTTTTGACTTCATACTATCTGCTACATTAATAATTTCATTATTTGTTATTGGTAAAAAATAAAAACGTTTAGAATAATTTGTTAAAAATTATTTAAAACTATTTTTTTCTGATGAAATTTCAATAGCATTATTTATGGTTTTTCCTATTGTTGCAAAGTAAACTTATTAAAATAATTGCATTGATCTATTTCATCATATATTTCAATATTCTTATAAATAAATATAGATGGATACTCATTTTATTTTCTTTTTATTAATTTATTAATTATTTTCCAATTGTCTTCTTGTTTATTACGTGAAAAAAGTTGCTTATAGTAATTATTTTTATCGTGTTTTATATTTTTCTTGATTTTATTCTTTAATTTTGTATATCTATTTAGTATATACATGCAATTAGTAGATTTATATAAACTGAATAATTTATTTTTCTTTTTTATTGCATTCTTTAATTTATTAGTTAGCCAAGGATTACACGGGGTATTTATGTTGGCTTTTTTTTTAATTAAAGGACAATTTTTATTGACTATATCATTTAAAATATTAATAAAATTATTATAACATATAGATGGATCTGTCATTTCCGATAATACTATTTGCCAGTTTATATTTATAAAATCATTTTTTAAATATTCAATATTTTGTTGATTAAAATTTCTAATATACATCACTTTATTATCACATTTTTTAACCCGAGAAAATGAAGTAAATATAAAAAATAAAATACAATGATCTGTTATATCAGTATCAATGGTTCCATTATTTGTTATATGATCATTATTAGAAAGTATATTATCAATAGTTGAGTTGGAATAATGAGTCGGTATTGTTATATTAGCTGTTAGTCCTAATTGTGTTAGTATATATTTAAAATTATTAGAAATTAATGAACATTTTGATAAATCTATAATAAAATCACCACATATATATTTCATTATTTAAAAATGTGGAATATATATTATAAAATAAATCATTAAAAAAATCAATATTACTATTAGGAGATCTATAATTTGCTGAGAATATTTGTATATGTTTAGTTGTATTTTTTATTTGTATTGATAATATTTCAATATCATCTATAATAGAAATAGTTAATTCGTCTATTACACATGTGTAATGTATGCATACATCTAACGATTTATTTACAAGTATAGCAACACCCCCACCTCTTTTTTTAATTTTTAGTGTACGATTATTTAAAAACATATTATAATTATTAAAATAAATTGACGGGTCATCAGTATTTATTAACCAAGTTTCAGTAAGAATTATTATATCTGGTTTATTATATAAAGTATCAAGTAATATTAAAAAGTTATTAATATTGTTATTAAAACTCCTTATATTAAATATAATGACTGATATATCTGTATTCAAATTATATGTAATTCTATTATAATCTTTAATATTATAATTATGGCAAATCATTATTAGTTTCACTAATTATATTAAATTTTATCATTTTGAAAGTATTGTTAATAAATTTAACTTTATATACAATTGTATCAGATGATTTATCTTTTGCTTCTGATAATAATTTCTTTTGTGTATTTAATTCATTTTTATCAAATTCATGTGATATTCCAATTTTATTATAAATTGTATTTTTTAATCTAAAAGCATTATTTAAAATATCGATTTTTTCATTTTCCGTGTTCAGTATTATTTTTATAGGTCTAACTTTATATGCATGTACTGGTTTATCAATATCGATTTTTCCTATTCTATGCATTTTTATAATTTTAATAGACGAAATTGTTTCAAGTATATTAGATACTGTTTTAAATTCTTCGTCATATTTAGTTTTTTTATCATCATGAATTATTTCTTTTACATTATGTAATATAATTGTTTTACTACGTGAATTTATTTCATTCATTGATTTTAAATTATTTGATACTGTATCATTAATTGTATTTATAATATTATTTTCTAATTCAGTATTTACAATATCAGCATATGATTTAACGTTATCCTTTATATTAATAGTATTAAAATTAGAAATTTTTTTCCTCAAGATTATTTACTGTGTTTTTTAATTCATTAATTATTTTATTATTTTCTTCTAATACAAATTTTATGTCATTATCAAATAATTCCTTAATGTAATTTTTAATTGACTCTGATAATTCTAAGTTAGTCATTATATTTGCCATTATGTGTTTTATATTTGATATTTTATATTATACGAAATAATATACATATATAAACATTCTACCAAGGTTTACACATTTATATATGCATATCCATTTTATATATATAACTAATTATTAGTTACTAATAAATAAATTAACTATAACTTATTACCTATATATTAGTTATGTATAAATAATATTATAAGTTAATTATATTATTAGGAATACATATAGTAAGAATACTATTTGATATTTAATATTATAAATGTATTGTTTGTATAAATGTAAATATATAAATATCGACTTATCTGATTTTATTCACGGATGAGCGCGCGCGCAAAAACACGTCTTGACGCTTTGAATGCTAACACAAGAATCAATGATATATAGATATATATAGTATCTTATAATATGTATTAATTTGATAAATAGGTAATTATATATATAATATACTTATATACATATATATATATACTGACTTATTTTGCTCAAACAATTAATATTAGTAAATTGATATTCATCCGAATTTTTAAGGAATGCTAATGTAAAATGAAATAAAATTAGTATTTTGTATAACAACATATATATATATATATATATATATATATATATATATATATATATGATAAATTATACGGCGTCTTAACATATTCAATTAGAATAATTCATAATACAAAATATAATAAACATTATTTTTACTATTTTTTTAAATGTTATAAAATGGTAAAATCATGATATATTACTCTTTAATATTCCGCTAAATATATTACCTAAGATATACCTTTATTGGGACATAAATAGGTATCCACATCATCTATATGATATAAACTATGAAATTCCTCTTAAAAGAAAAAATATACAACGAGCAGTTCAATTGGCTGAAGTGATCCTTGCCTGCAGTCAATTATTCCCCAACGTATTTACTGAGAAAACTAATATATATTTAATTTAATTTTAATTTAATATATTTTAACGACTCTTTGTGCCATAACAATCAAGCATCTAATGTAAAAACAAGAAACAATATAACGGAACATAAACTAAAATAAAATAACTAATAATAAATAACACTAGGAATACAGAAAGTACTCAATATTATTATAAGATTTTAAATAGTGAAAACAATAGTGATACAAATAGTGATCAGGGAAATGCAGTGGTAAATAGATACATTTTTAATATTAATTTAAATGAGTTAGTGGATTGAGTATACTTCTATAGAACGTAGTATATGTGGTAGTGTATTCCGTAAATATGGGGCAGTTATAAAACATGTATAGGAAATTAATAAAATGGGTAACATTAATATAATTGAAATTGAAATTAAAAATTAATATAATGGGTAAGATATATTTACATAAGTTATGTAATATAATATGATTATATACTGGTATTGAATTAATTATTTTATGTTTGTATACTACTTATTATAATTTCTTTCTTTTCGCTTACACTTGTCAGATTGTAAAATATACAAGTATAATA
>OZ025240.1:101926979-102181979 GCA_964019155.1 Osedax fenrisi | reverse complement strand
ATATATATATATGTAGATATATATATATATATGCGTTAATTTATTTATATTACTATTACAACTATCATTTACTAAATTAGTAAGTAATATCAAAACCAAAAGTGCTTTGGTAATATCATAATATTGCATTTCATGCTATATTCATCTAGTTATTGCTATTCAGATGGTACTGATACACACTCCATTATATTGCTTTGAAAATATAAAATAGATTATACACATTAGTTTATATATATTAATGCATATGTAATAATGATATACTCTTGTACTATATAATTTGTATATATATATATATATATACGAATACAGTATAAATATATATATATACTTTCTTAGGTCTTAATTACCAAATCTATATATAATAATAAACCGTAAATAAATGTATAATATATTCTTTTGTTTCTCAGATATAATTGAATTACATCATTTGATTAACTATGATAACTAAGTGCGACACCTGCAAATGTGATTGTGATGACGATTATTTTAGATGTGATTGTGGGTTAAAAATACACTATATGTGTCTATATAAGGCAAAGGTACTTTCTAACCACTGGACAAACTCAAATATCCACCTAAATATGCAAAAGAAATATTATCGTCACCTCACTTTACCTTCAAATGTACAAAATGTATACATAACCTACCATCAAGTATTGATGTACATTTTCAAAATGTTAATAATACCTCGCAATTGTTGGATTTAAAATCATGCATACAATCAAATAATCTTTCTACAGTTAAGTCTATTAATGATTTAACATTTAAAATAGATAAATTATTGTCAATATCCCCAAGTAAATCCTATGCTAGTGTATTATCAGATAATCTTAAAAATTAAAATAAATCAATAGTTCAATAGAATCAATAAATTCACAAGTTAACATAATTCAATCGAATGATGACCTTTCCTTAGTGTTCGAAAATATTCCTGAAATATCTGATTGTAAGGAGGACTCAAAATATCTTTCTATTTTTTATAGGTCAATATCAGACATATTTAATATATGACTAGATAATATATCTCCGAGATTTAATTTTAATTCATCTAAAATAATATTACAGTTTGATACTAGTTTAAATAAAAATACAATTTTGAATTCTAAAATGAAAATTAAAGAATCTCGAATATTTAATGATATATTTATTTGGATATCTTTACCTAGTTCTGAATTAGAGAAGAAAAAAGTGTTAAGACATGCAATTAAGGCAAATCTTATAAAATCAAATACCAAACTTAAATGTGTTTTTAATAATAACTCATTTAAATATGAAATTCACGAATTAAAAAATAATAAAATAGACTGGCGCAATATAGAATCCGAAAAAGATTTTTCAAACTGGGCAGATTCTTTTAGTGATTATCAAAAATCTTTTACAACACAATCTAAGTATTAAAATATTAATATAGGTGCTAAAAGTACACATACTAAAAATGAATGACATAATGAAGGTAATAATAATAATCATTTGACATATAAAAACCGAGTATATTTCTCTAACTGTAGTAGTATTAGGAATAAATTAGCTTACTTAGAAATGTTATTAAGTGTGATAAATATTTTTGATCTGCTTGGTCGAAACTAATTTAAATTTAAGTGATGTTAGTGTACTTTTGCTTTTTAATAGTAAAGGGTACACATTATTTAGACTAGACAGAAATATTCATGCAGGAGGTGTATTTATAATCTGTAAAAATTATTTAAACCCTATTAGAATATTTTATTCTACGCATCTTAATATAGAATACATATGTTTAGATATTAATTTTAGTAACACACAAAAAACAAAAATAATTTTTATTTATAGACCACCATAAACAGATATAGCTAATCACCAGGGAATATGTGATTTAATATCATATTTATGTAATATTCACTATCCTAGTATATTATTAGGAGACTTTAATTTACCCTTAATTAATTGGGATACTGTATCTTGTCCAAACTACCCAATGAGTTATAATAAGTTTATTGAATGCATCACTGAAAATTCTCTTTTACAATATATAACTTTTCCAACTAGACTAAATAATATACTCGACTTACTTTTTACAAATGATTCACTTTTATTATCTAATATTTCCAAATGTTGTATAAATAAACATATTAGCGATCACTTTTCTTTTTATTTCAATATTTTATCCATGTCCACACATTCCGTAAACCCAATACTACCATATTTTAAAAAAGCAAATTTTATTTTAATGTATTCATTATTAAAAAATACACAATGGGAAAATATATTATCATATGGTAAATATATCGATGAAACTATAAATATTTGTTACTCAACTATGTTAAATATATTTAGTAAAACTGTTCCAATGTCAAAATTGTCTACCAATACACATAAATACCCCAAATATATACACTCTGATCAATCAAAATGTTTAAGAAATTTCAAAAATAGGAATAAGTCAACTATTCATAATAACAAATGGAGAGACTCACGATCACTTCTACATTCTAATATTCAAAATTATGTCTTGCAGAGAGAGTACAAGGTTATTAATTCTAATAATATTTTTTTGTTCTATAAGTATGTTAATTCGAGATTATCATTTCATAATGGAATATCTCCATTAATTAAATATGATAATTCATATGCGTCACTTGATTATGATAAAGCTGTACTATTGAATGATCAATTCACATCAGTATTTACAAATGATAATGGTATAATTCCAGAGCATACACTAAAAACTGAAAATACTATAAATGATATTATATTCACTAGAGAAATGGTTAGAAAATGCTTATGTAAACTTTCTAAATCATGTACAATTCCGCCAGATGAAATACCATTTTATATTTTATAAAAATTCTCATATGTCTTAGCATTATCATTATCTATAATATTTAACAAATCTATTGAAAATGGTTCATGTCCTATAAAATGGAAATATAGTTTTATAACACCGATTTTTAAGAAAGGTGATCCCTCTAGAAGAGAAAATTATAGACCAATTTCTATAACTAGTATTATATCAAGAGTATTTAACGATTAATTACAAAACACATTACATTATTTCTACTGAAAAACTCACTTTTATCAAAACATCAATTTGGTTTTATGAGTGGTAAGTCAGTAGAGTTACAATTATTGGCGTGCCTAAATAAATGGACCTCTGCCATAAATGATAACAAATATATTAATATTGTTTATTTTTATTTCAAAAAAGCGTTTGATAAAGTATCGCATATAAAACTATTAATACAATTAAAAGATATAGGTATAGCTGGTAATATATTAAAATGGATCGAATGTTTCCTAACCAATAGGAAACAATCTGTAACAATAAATCAATCGTGTTCCAAATTCAAAAATATACTATCAGGTGTGCCCCAAGGTTCAGTTATTGGACCTTTACTTTTCATAATTTGTATTAATGATATAACTAATATATTCTCTGATAAAATTAAAATAGATTTATTTGCAGATGACACTAAAATACATCTACAATCTAATAACCTATCGGATAGAAAACTGATGCAATTAGCAATTAACTCATTTCTATCATGGAGCAAAAACTGGCAACTTGATATAGCACCAAATAAAACCAATATAATGTCAATAAATAGCATTCTAGTACCAACATATTATATAGAAAACTAACTTATTAATAACTGTATTTCAAATAAAGATCTAGGTATAATATTTGATAATTGTTTATATTTTGATAAGCTTAGTAATAGAGTGTTGTAGAGGTGCTCTAATGACTATTAATAATTTATTTAGATGCTTTATAACTAGCGATGTTACAATACTTTTAAAAGCTTATATTACATATGCTCGGCCAAAATTAGAATTTGCCAGAACTGTTTGGAATCCTGGTCTTAAAGCAAAACGTTACAATGGGCTAACCGACAAGCTCGAAAGTGTTCAAAGATTATTCACAAGGAGGCTATTTGGTACTTGTGGACTAAAATATACTAATTATAATGAACGATTAAATTACCTTGGACTAACATCTCTCGAACTACGGCGTATTCACAATGACCTGATTATGACATTCAAGCTAGTTAATAATCTATGCAAGGTTGACTACTCTGAAATATTATATTTTACCAAGACAAATTCTAGAACACGTGGCCATGACTTAAAACTCCTGGCTTGTAAGTCACGAACAAATGTACATATGAACTATCTAAATAACCGTATAATAAATATATGGAATAATCTTGATTATGAAATAGTTCATTCTCCATCTTGAACTGTTTCAAATCTCGTATAAATAAAATTAATTTTAATAGATACTTATCTATTATGCGATCTATTACTTAATTTATTGTCATTTTTATTATTATCTTATATATATGCTTATATACATGCTATAGCATGCTATATAGGGTTTATGTTCTTATAATGGTTACATGCTATAAGCATGTAACCGTTCCATGTAATTCGTAAATTCAATATCTTATGTAAGATATATCATGTTAATATTATCTAATTCTATCTTAATCTTATGTATTGCGAACGTTTGATATTTATTTTATATATATTAATTTAATTAACTTATTACTGTATACTTTAATATTTATATTTATGAATTATCATGAATAAAATTCAAAAAATTCAATTCAATAATAATAATAATAATAATAATAATAATAATAATAATAATAATAATAATAATAATAATAATAATAATAATAATAATAATAATAATAATAATAATAATAATAATAATAATAATAATAATAATAATAATAATAATAATAATAATAATAATAATAATAATAATAATAATAATAATAATAATAATAATAATAATAATAATAATAATAATAATAATAATAATAATAATAATAATAATAATAATAATAATAATAATAATAATAATAATAATAATAATAATAATAATAATAATAATAATAATAATAATAATAATAATAATAATAATAATAATAATAATAATAATAATAATAATAATAATAATAATAATCGTAATAATAATAATAATAATAATAATAATAATAATAATAATAATAATAATAATAATAATAATAATAATAATAATAATAATAATAATAATAATAATAATAATAATAATAATAATAATAATAATAATAATAATAATAATAATAATAATAATAATAATAATAATAATAATAATAATAATAATAATAATAATAATAATAATAATAATAATAATAATAATAATAATAATCATAATAATAATAATAATAATAATAATAATAATAATAATAATATAACTATTTCAATAACTATTATTTTATCTAGAGTTTTCATACAAATACTTGTTGAGCATATTAACTTATACTTAACTACTAATTCTATTATCTCTTTATCACAATTTGGTTTTAGACGTGGACAATTTGTAGAATCACAATCACTAAAGTGTTATACACATTGGATTAGAGCATTATATAATAATAAATTCGTTGATATAATTAACTTAGATTACGCTAAGGTATTTGATATTATATACCTTATTCCATAACAAGTTAATTGTTAAAAAAGGATATGTAGAGATATATATTGAAATTTCTAGTACATAACGAGGGTAAACCAAAAGCAAATAATATAATAACGGTCATACCGGTAAATATTTATATTTATTTATTGAATTATTAGAATAAAATAAAGCTGTGGTAACCTATACAATTCAATATACTTTATCATATGCTAGTAATATTTATCAAGTTATCCGTATTACTTCAACAAATTATTAAATAAAAAAGATTCAAATATATGATTTTAACAAACGCAAGAAAATATACTAATAATCTAAATATTTCTTCAAATTTTATTCATTTAATTTATATTTAATTATATCCTATAAGTTATTTAATTGAAATTATTAGAAACTATAAAATATTAATTTAATAATGTTAACGTTAACTCAAATTTTAGTACATTTATATCCAAGAAAATATGTTAAATATTTAATATTAATAATTTATATTAAATAGTAATCTGACCATATACGACCATGACAAATATACATTCAGCCCAAATAAGTCATTAATAATACTTTAATATCGGTGGTCAAAATAATTAAAAACTATTTTAATATAAATTAACATTATCCTATATCTAGTTATCTATATATTATCTCTAATTAACTATATCGATTATTATTATTAATTATAGATTATTAGGTTGATATCTATAAGAAAATTAAATTAAAATTAAACTAACAATTTATTTTATTCATTCATAAATTTAATATAAATTAATTATTTTAAACAAAAAGAGTATATTACACTAAAATAATATAATATAATATACATAATAATATTTTAAGTTATTATAAATAAACGTATTATATATATATAATATTATACCAGTTGTATTAAATTCCATACTATCCCATCTTCTCGATAAACATGCGCCTTCAAAAACTATATCAGTAACTCTACATCCTGATACCCCATGGTTTACTTCCCACCTCATGTCCTTGAAACGATCACTTCGTAAATCTGAAAGAACATACATATCCTTGAGATATTCATCTTCTAGAGCTTCATTCATTGAGCAACGTAAGATCTACAAGTTAGCAATTTCCTATGCCAAATCTAGCTATTACACTCAGGTTATAAATGATCTTGCTTCTGATAACCGACGACTTTTCAGACTAGCTAATAAGTTGTTATCTCCCCCAAAACCAGCATTACTACAATCTATAATTAACATTTCTCCATTACAATTAAGCTGTCTTTTCTCCAAAACATTTTCTAATAAGATTGACTCCATCATAATAAAGATCAATAACCATACCCTTACTGCCAATTATCCTTCAATCATAGTTACCCCACCTATATCTGTTTTCTTAAGTTTTTTTCGTCCGCCACATATATCTCTCATATATAAACTACTAAATGCATCCTCTTCGATATCTCCCTCCGATCCTGTTCCACTATTTATTTTTAAACTTTACTCCGATTATCTATGTCCAACTATCTGTAACATCATCTCATATTCCCTAAATTCCGGTACTGTCCCTTCAATTTTTAAACAAGCAATAATCACTCCCATTCTTAAAAAACCTTCACTCGATCCTGATTCACTTCTCAATTATCGCCCAATTTCTCAGCTACCTTTGGTGAGTAACATTTTGGAAAGAGTTGTCTATCGTCAACTAATCTCATATTTAACCGCCAATAATCTCCATATTCCTCAACAAAGTGGCTTTCGCCGAGGACACTCCACATAAACAGCACTACTAAACGTAATTGATGTAATCACTTCTACCCTTAATACTAAAAACTGCTGTCAACTAGTAATGCTGGACATATCCAGTGCTTTCGATACGATTGATCACAAAATTCTACTGTCCCGTCTACACCTGCTTGGAGTTAGATACCTTGCCCTCTCATGGTTTACTTCATATCTATTTGACCGTAGTAGCAGTGTAAAAATATATAATTCTTTTTCTTCCCCTTCTCCTATGAAATATGGTGTTCCCCAGGGATCAGTACTCGGTCCTTCACTTTTCTCAATTTATTTATACCCATTACCATCCATAATATCTAAATATCCAAATATATATTATCATCTTTATGCAGAAGACATACAACTATATATGTTTCTTCCAACTAATTCATCACCAGGTCTCAATAATCAACTCTCTAATTGTGTTAATGACATTAAAGAATGGCTTATTTCTAATAATCTTCTCCTTAATACTTCCAAAACTACATTGTTGAATCTTTCTCCATCACCAACTTACTTCCCTCCTTTTCTTATTGATAATATTGTAATATCTCCTTCTCCTACTGCATCTAACTTAGGTGTACTTTTTGATTCTACACTTTCCTTCATTCCTCATATTACTGCCATCACTAAATCTGCAAATTATCATCTATTTAGAATTAGAAAAATACGAAAATCAATTACTGTATCTCTTACTAAAACTCTAGTTAATTCCCTTGTACTCTCACGCATAGATTACTGTTCCTCAATCCTTATAAATATTCCATTATCATCTATCTCTCCCTTAAATCGAGTTATTCGTTCATCAATCCGTACAACATATAACCTACGTATTCGAGATCATTCCTCTACTTCCTCATACCAACACATATCTCCATGGTTCACATTTAACAAACGCTCTTCTTATCGCATATTATCTATTGTTCATTCCTCAATATACTCTTCAAATTGCCCTTCATATATTTCTGCTTCTCTAGTACAAATAGCTCCCCTTCCATCACTTAGAAACCATGCATCTCACCTTCTATCTACCCCTATTCTACGTCCCTCAACAATGAATACTCTGGCACTGAGTTACATTGGTCCTAAGCTATGGAATTCACTCCCGCCCTATATTAGATCCATAAAATCGCATAAAACATTCATGAAATATATACAACAATTGATCTCAGGTGGTAACCTGAATTATTAATATTGTTTGTCATTATTATTTTATTAATTAATTTCCGTACGGCTTATTCTATTTTATTGTATTATTATTATTGGTATTTATTGTTTACCTACTTTTATTATTTGTATTCTATTATATACACCTTTAAGAAATCATTTATGATTTATTTAAGTGTCTAAATAAACATTCAATCAATCAATCAATATATATATATATATATATATATATATATATATATATATATAAATATATAACATTTTATTACCATACCTTAGTTTTTTTCGATTTGATATTAAATTAATAACTGAATATAATGTATCGATTAATATAATATATATATATATATATATATATAATATATATATATATAATAATTTAATATATTCATATGTTGATAATCTATTTTAAATTTCAATATCATTCAAATTTAATAACATTTGAAATATATTATAAATTATAAATAAATAATATAATGTATACAAATATATTTCTAATTTCATCTTTCCAAATAATTATCATTATCATACTATTTATAAAATTAAAAAAAAAATAATATTAACAAATATATGATCATAAAAGATGATCATATAATATGATTTTATTGGATTTAAAAAAATAATAATATATAAATAAAACATTATAAATATTATACAAATATATTTAAATTTTTTAATATTTAGTTTAATAATATATTTTTTTACAAAATTAAAATGTATGTGTATTATATTTGGATTTGATTGGATAGTTTATATATATATATATATATATATATATATATATATATATATATATATATATGTATATCCCTATAAGTATATATTATAATAAGTTATTTAAAAAAAAAAAATTAGATTATGAATATATAATTTTAATAAAATAAAATACATATATTATCTTATCTCATAATTTTCTAATCACTGAAGAAATTAATATTTTATTATGTATTACCTTTAATAAATGAATTGATATTTTATTATATATTCTAATGTATTCATTATATTTGTCATAACTATAATATTCGCTACTTAATAATCAATAGTAGTATTATAATAATAAAGTTAGTGCAATTACTTAGTTTTCAATATTTTATTTGAAAAATATTGTAAATTAATAAATATGTAATAAACGCACTATTTAACATTGTTTATTGTGAATTCACAAACTCCTTAATCATACTACACTTTTATTAACATATATATATATATATATATATATATATATATATATATTTTGATCATTGCTCTAAGGATACAAAAAGTATTCTATTTAAAACATGTGTTTCTAATATATACCTTAGTAGCACATGGATACCAAATAGATATTGCATGGCTAAACTTAATATAGCTTATAATAATGCTTATCGTATTGTTATGAACTACAGACGTAGAAATAGTGCCTCTTTAATGTTTTTTAACGATTATGTTAATAATTTAACTGTTAAATTACGCAAGTCATATTATTCGCTATATAAACGAATACAATTATCGTGTAATTCACTAATTGTTCAATTATATGAATATAATATTGTGTTCCCATCGCCACTGTTTACCATGTGGTATAACTCATTGTTTATATAGTATTTTAAATTTCGTTTCTTAGATTAATTGTTTGGTTTTTTTAGTTTATTCTTTTTAATTTTCGTTTATATTCTATGGACCTCTGTATTTCATGTCTGATTTAAATAAATAAATAAATAAATATATATATACATTTTTTATTATCTTTATTTAACAAATAAATAAATAATATTATTCAATAGTATATTTAAGTAATTATATTTACCATATTTAATCGTGATATAGATAACACTTTTGTAATATCATTGTATCATAATTATTATTTATATTAGTTTTTCAAGAATATATTTATAGAATATATTTATATAGAGAAGAATATATTTCAAGAATATATTTATATGTATTAGTTATATATTTAATATTATAGATAACAATAATTATTATTGTTATTATTACTAACACCTAAACGAATACCATATATTACAATAGTAGGTTTAATATAAGTTTATACATACAATAAAAATCTTACAAAAAAAATCAACGAATTCTGATAGTTTCTCTTACATACATGCAATTTTGTAACATTAAATTAAGCATATCAATAATCATATCAATAATATACCAATAATACGGTATGATATATTATAATATAATTACTGATATATATATATATATATATATATATATATAATTATATAATTGTATTTAATATTAACTGGAATTAGATTGATTAAAATACTGAATTCCATTATTGCATACATTATTAATCACTGCTTCGCATACATATATGTTTATTTGATCTATAGTAAGTGTTGTAATATATTATTAATATATATATATATATATTTATATATATATATTACATATGCCTATAGAAACCAGCGATAAGAGCGATAGGTTAATAGTATATCAAACTATACATTTGTGTAATATTAAGAAGGATAGGATTGTTCATAAAAATACATTATAATGTTACATTACCTATATTCACTTGAAATTTATAGAATAAACTCCCTCCATCCCACAAATAGTCAATACTTCTACTACTAACTAATAACAAAAACTTAAGAACTTCATCCTTACTCACATGTAAATTTATTTATAATTATTTTCGCCACTTTGTAAATGTATCTATATTAGTTATTACTAGTATTGTATATTTATTTTATTATTATTTGCACACTAATACTTATGTAATTAAATAATTATTAATTTATATATAATCATATAATTATTTATATATAATTTATAAATAGTATATTATAAATTATAAATTATTATTTATATATAATTATTAAATACAATACATGTCTATATATCTATGTTATATTGAATATAGTTTTAAAATAATTGTAAAACAGATTAAGATGTCGTTAACTTGAATACATTTTACAGATATAGTAAATTCATTAAATAAATCAACTCGAATAATACAACTTGAAATAACTGTATTATGTTACATGTTTTAATTTCTAGTATCTTTATATACTTAACCACGTGATATTTTATGTTAATATAAATATCGTATGTTATTAGCATATATTTATAGTTTACATAGATCGGTGGTAACGTGATTTTTCATCAACATACATGGTACCTGGTTAATGCTATAAAATGCATTTCGATTAAATAAAAATAGACATTTATATTTATTTATATTATATATTTAGAATGTACTTTAATTGCATCACGTAATTTCTTTCTTGCTTTAAAATATATATTGGTAAATAGCTCAGCTTTCTTAATATATATATATATATATATATAACATGTGATAATTTCAATTGTATTATTCTTATGTTTTTTTCTTTAAAATTTAAATTATTATCACAAATAACTCCAAGAAAAGTATAACTTGATACTAAGCATATTTCAGTTGAATTAATTGATATACTATTAATAATATGTGCATCTTTATAAGGTAGAACTTATGTTTTATCAATATTTAATATTAATCTATTATTAGTGAATCATTCATGTAAATTTAAAATAACTAAATTTAAACTTGTGCATAGAGTATTATTACTTGGTTCACTAATGCTAACCGATGTATCGTTAGCAAAAAGTATTAGATTATAATTTATATTTAAATTATGTAAGGTCATATGAATATCATTTATATATAACATAAATAGTAAGGGACCCAAAATGGATCCCTGAGGTCCCCCAACATTGATGATACTTCTTCCAGAAAATTCGTTATCTATTCTAGTTGATAACATTCGATCTTGTAGATAGCTTTCAATTAAACGATTAGTACAGCCCCTGAAACCATAATATTTTAATGTGTTTAATAGAATCTTATAATCTACAAGATCGAATACTTTTTTAGATCTACAAATAATGAGGCTAATTTATTATTTCTTTCTAAGTTTGATTCAATAAAATTATAGTGATAATAAAATAAAATTATAGAGTGCGTGCGAAGTTGAAGAATTTCTAATAAAACCATATTGTTTGGCATATAATAAATTATGTTTGTCAATAAAATGTAGAAATCTATTAGAAATTATTTTCTCTAAAATCTTTGAAAATTGAAATAAATATGCAATCGGTCTATAGTTATTTATATCATATGGTTTTCCTTTCTTAAAAAGGGGTTATTACTGATATTTTCATGTTATCTGGAGTAGTAGAGTCACACATTATTAAGTTAAAAATGTTAGTAAGTGGATCTAAAATAAAATTAAACAATTTTGATTATATTCATGTCAATGTTACTAAAATCTAATGAAGATTTAGATTTACAATCCCCAATATCAATCAAAATTTCATTAACAGATATAGGTAAAAAATAAAATGTATGTTTTTGAGGATTTTTTAAATATCTCTCGTGGGTTGATCTATTTTCACTATTAACTATTGGAAAATACTTATCTTGTAGATATGTAGCTATTGAACTAAAAAACGTATTGAATTAATGTATTCTTTCACACTTACTAAATGTATTATTACCATACAAGATATCATCAGGAATGGTATTATATTTATTATGATCAGTTAATTTCTTAATTTTTACCCACATATCTGAACAATTATTGTTACAAAAAAATAGCTTGTAAGCATTCTTTTGCCTACGTATTATGTCATTTACCTTGTTTCTATATCTCTTATATCTATCAATGCTAACTGTATTTTTCAAAGTTAGAGAATATCGATATAATTTTTTTTTTAAATAGCATTTTTGATTTTATTATTAATCCATATAATACAGTTATTATTATTTTTAATTTTTTTTTATTATTCGCATGTGAAATAAATGGACAATTTGTATCATATAGATTACTGAAAGTGTCTAGAAATATATTAAATGCTTTATTAACATCAATGTTGCTTTTCATTGTAGACCAATCATATGCAGTTAGATCATTAGTAAAATTAATAATATTTTGTGCGGACACATTTCTTTTTAATAATTAATTAGTTTTGATGGACGGGTTTGATGAATAATTAGAAGAAAAATTTAAAAATAAAAGTAAATGTTCAAATATATCTGCTGAAAGAGTACCAGATACAGATTCCGGAACAAATAAATAATTAATAAACAAATTATCAATTTGAGTGGATATTGTGTTAGTAATTGTCGTTATCAATAAGTGTACTAATAATTCCTAATTGATTTAAAATATTAAAAAATTATTGAGAATCTAACTTATCTAGTACATTTATATTAAAATCACCACAAAAAAATTAAATTAGAAAAATTAAAATTTGAAAGAAGTTTATAAATAAAATCATAAAATAATTGTTTATTATAATTTGGTCGTCTATATATTAAATATATATGTATATAATTATAAGAAACATTATAAAATATAAGTTTAAAAGAAAACATATCAATATCATAAGGTAAATCTTCGACAATAGAAGCTTCCAAATGTTTATCAACTAATGCTAATACTCCTCTATAAGTTTCAGTTAAAAGTATTATATTGAATTTATTTTTTATACTATGATATTCAGTAAGAAGGTTAATATTTGTTATTAAAACTACATATATTTAATAGAAATATTGATATATCCCCACTTTTATCCCCAACATTTGAATTATAAGAATCAATGGATAATAACTTATAATTCATCACTATATGTTCAGTAAAACAATGTAAAAATATAAAAATGTATATAAATATAAAATAAATGGATTAATAAATGTAAAAAATATATGGATTAAAATATATACAAAAAAATATAACTAAAATAATTATGCAATAAAATATGAACCTATAGATTAAAATTGTATTTATTACAATATTATAATATCTGTAATTATTATTTTATTTGTTTTATCTGTACTCATATATACATTATTATTATATACATATGTATTAGTAATTTGTTTAGATTTTAATAATTGTCTAGTATTATAAAATAAGTTATTTATATTAGTAGAATGTTTTTATTTATATTATAATCAGTATATTTTAACTTCAATGTATTCTTAAGTATATTTATCGTAGACTTTTGATTATCTAATTTAATAAAATATGTATTAGGTTTTAAATCTTCTAATGAATTATCCTTATTATTATATACTTGTATATCTATAATAGATTATTCAAATTCTATAAACTAATTATATATTTAGCTTTTAATTTATAAAATTGATAATATTATCTTTATTAATATACTCTGTGTTATCTTCTTTATTTAAATTAGTAAATATTATAATATTGTTATTATTATCCTCTATATCTCTGTCTAAATTTATCAATATATTATTTATTTGTTTAATGGGTAATTTCTGAATTATTTCTTTATTAAGATTATACTCAGAATGTATTAAATTATTTAAATTAGTATTATGGGTATCAGTAATACATTTTAATAATTTGTCATTAGATATTGGTGACATTATCCAAATATAATATATATCACATAAATATATATGACTTTGTATACAATACAATAACTATGAGAATTGAATTAAATATATATTATGTAATCAATTACAATTAAATAAACAAAATTACATAATTTAGAAGTATTTTTTTTATATTATGTAGTTAATATCAACTACCAATATTGTAATTACTACTGAATAATGAAATATACAATTTTAGAGAATTTTGTTGATTACCAACAAATTAATATGTGAATAAATCAATATATGAATTTAATGATAAGTCAAATAATATAAAAAATTTAGATATACATATTGTAATATGTCATGACATGACTTGCACCAGTGATTTCAGAAAATGTTTATGTTATATTTTTATAAATGTATTGTTATGTATTAATATTATTGTTAATTTTCTAAATAATAGACATATATGTAATATATATTAATAAGTAATATAGTAATATAGTAGTATACAATCGACTTATCTTATTGGTGATTTTTTCTGATTATTAAATATAAATATAAATTTCTGTTAGTAAAATATAACCAGGAAGAGGAAGTGATTGTAATATGGATTTTCCATCCAATATAATGGCATATACATTAGATTTCATAAACATTAGTATTTTTAAAATATAAGTGATTACAGCTATATGTAAGCTATATACACATAGTATTAGCAAATTAAAATCAAATGCAAATGTATACTTATCATGTTATATGATATCATTTAGATTATATTATATAGTAGAATTATACTCCATAACTGAACCCTCTTCATCCTGGTTCCAAATTAATGATATTAATTATATTAAATTTATTTAATTTAATATTATGATTAAATATAAATATAAAATAGTACATATATATTGAAATTAAATCTATATTGAAATTATAATTTATCGTATAATTATTATATTAATACTATTATAATTTAACTATATTAACTACAATAATAGTAATATTGGACAACTCACATACATATTCAAGGATTGATGCATTTGGCCTAAGCCGTACATCTGAAAATATGCATTTGATGCATACATATTCTGAATTATGTATAATTTATATGTACGGTACATTATTGGTAAATTTCTAGTAAGCCAATATACTTGTATGCATTTTCATTACATTCATTAAACTCATTACATATCATATATCATTTATATCATAATATGATACGTATTTTTATAATAATTGTGTATAATAATATGATTTTTGTTATTATTATTTAGTTATTAATTATGAAATTAAAATTAAATTTCGTATGATTATTTGATTTTCATACGTTAAGCGGGTATTAATGTATTGACTTCATACATAATTAGATATAACATCTACATGTTTAATTAAATAATTGTATTAATTTCAAAATAATAGTTAAATGTATTTAATATAAACTTGTAGAGAGTTTTTCCTTATGGACATTTACCTGTAGCTATTAGAGCAACATTCATCTATATATTAGGCATTTATAATATTTTAAAATAATAGCATTCTATAGTTGTCGTAATTTAGAATAGTATAATATTTTATTTAATCACATTAAATGCTGTAATTATATTTCAGTATATAATATAAATTATAAATTAATATAGATGTTTATTTATCTAATTCAGTTGTAATATTTAAATATTAGTAATGAAATGACCTAGATAGTGCTATTTACTAATTTAAAATTTCACTGATACATTTAAATTTTAAATTACTCCTATAAAGTATTATTTTATGTAATTAAAGTTTTTTATTATACTGTTATTTATATATTTAATACAATTTAATATAAATATTAATTTTTATATAATTTAAATACAATTTATAAACAAATTTAAACTATCTAAGAATTTTAAAATATCACCGAAAATTATAATTTAATTTACATATAAGCATATTATTTATAAAATTAAATGTTTCAATTATATTTCAGTATAAATATATAATATAAAGGTTTATTTTGATATAATCGAAATGCACATTATAAGCGTATATAGAAAAATTAAACGATCTAAGAATTCAAAAGTCCACCGATAAATCGTAATTTAAAATTATCTATATAAAATAACTTTAATTAAATTACGTGATGCAATTATAATGCATTTTAAATATATAATATATAAAATTATAAATGTTTATTTTGATGTAATCGAAATGCATTTTATAATCTTATATAGAAAAATAAACCAAATTATGTAAAAAATAAATATAATTTATTTAAATGTTAATAAAATGTATAGTTTAAAAACCTCGTGTTATTAATTAATTATCTATTATCTGATAATAATTTCTACTATGATATACAAGGACTAAGTCTCTTTATCTATAATTAGCTCAGACTAACATAACACAAAATAGGGTGACATCGGTGGGATACATGAAATAGGTATTTAGAAAACATAGTTAAAAAAATAATTAAATAAATAAAATTATACCAGAAATAATATGAAACATTGAAAATTTAAGAGCACCAACATAATTAATGCTAGGAAAAGTAAATATGAAAACTGGAAAATATTTAAAAATCGATGGAATAATTATGCACTACTAACAAAATTAAGTGATAAAGCAAACGATATACAAGTAGCACTTTTTTCAAGAGAAGCGATACGATGAGAATATATGAAGATTTTGAGATGAATGAAGAGAGAAAAACCAGAGATATCATAAAAGCATTTGTATATGCAAATATACGCTAGGAAAGAAAAATATAACATATGAACGATATATTTGTAATATTAGAAATCAAAACCATGAAGAAAACATTGAAGAATTTGTAACAGACGTAAGAAGAATAAAGAAAAACTGTGATTATTGTAACACATGCGGCGATGGAATACTACGCGACAAACAAATATTAGGAATAAAGAATAAAGAACTAAGAACATAATTACTGAAAGTAAAAAATATAAAGCTATAAGCATGCATAGATATATATGCCGAACATCAGAAGCAGCGACAATACAAACAAATATGGGTTTCTATGAAAGTATTAATAAGATTACTAAAAATAATACATATTCAAAAAATTATTATAATAATTATACGAATAATAATAATTTTAAAATTACAATAAAAATAATAATTATAAATATATTTATATAGATATAGATATATTTATATAAATATCTATATATAGAAATAATATATATATATACACACTTTGTGCATCCAATAATTCCATGTGTATATTATTATGGTTGGAAAACCGGTGAATATTTTCTTTTAAACACCCTTTTTTAACATTTACCTAATTCAAATTAATAATCATATTATAGTATATATGTACATATATTAAATCTCATCCATAAATTATATATTTATTTATAATTATGCATTTAATAAATATATATATAAAGTTTCAAATATATATTAATTAAATATAGATTAATTAATAGTTAACCTATACATTTTAATTTAAATACAAATTTATAAAAATTATTATAATTATACCTTAATTTATAATTAGTTATTATAATAGATATAGAATGAGAGTGTTATAATAATTGATAAATGCATGATAATAAACATATACAATATTTTGATAAGCTTCCTAATATTTAAATAATACGCTATTTCATAAATTAGAATGTTACTAGTAGTATTTTAAATATAAATGTATAATTTATCTATAATATCCTAACTAAAAAGTAATGTATTAATATTCGAGAAGGGATATATTCTTATAATATTTAAAAAATGCCAATATACAATATAATTATTTTCTTTTTACTTTAAATTATTAATTTAAATATTATAATATATTTCTATAATTAATATATATCGTTTCCAAAGGGTTTATGATAAGTTATTGCTAACCACCTCTCTTTTTTACTTTAATTATATATCAGTAATGGTATATTAAATAATATCTTTTTAAATTTAAGTTATATAAATTATTAAATTAATAATTTTTAAAATATACCGTATATCAATTAAAGTACTGTATTAATTCTATAAATATTGTCAAATATATATCAATAAATCTAGGTAAATATTAATATTAATTTAAATAATTATACAATATTTAAATATAGACAATATATACAGCTATGTTTATATGGAATTATTTAGTTTAATTATATTATACCCAGTAAATAGAGATTTCACTATTTTGGTCTCACAACACCTTCATCTTTAAAAGTGTTCAAAACATGGTCGACGGCTAGTTTTTTAGAAGGTTTTAATGACGTCATTTGAAAACACATTTGAAACAAATAGGTCTCAAATAAATTTGTTAAAGTATATATTTATATGTTGAATTTGAATACATATTAAATCTCAAAAAAAGTATATAGTAGGTTTTCAAAACTAAATAAACATTTTTGAGATACTTATTTTTAATATTTCTATATATAATCTAATATTACTAATTATAATTTATAATTTGCTATATATGTTTATATTTGTAATATAAATAATAAAATAACCTGTAATTGTATTATAAATGAAAAAAATAATTCTCATAAAGTATCGAACACATTTATAATGTTGGTTTTGAAAACTCACTAAATATATTTTTTAAAGTCTTAATATAATATTTAAATCTTATTTATATATAATTAATGGCATTATAATTGTTCATTAACATTGTTCATCTTGAATAAAATTATAATCTATCTAAATTATATAATAATATCTTATATAATTTATTTTGAAATAATAAGTCTTAATTTTTAAAATGAAGGTTTTCGAAACCACGATAGTGAGACTTCTATTTACTGGGTAGTTATCTTCATGTACATAGTATCATTATTTAAGTTTATTTAAACTTCAATATATTATCATATAATGATAGATTATAATATTATTAAACTAACCATAGAGTTAGAATCATAATCTATCAATACATAACATTTGTTGTTACATTCTTCTAATACATGCACAAATTCATCCATTTCTGTATATTTAAAAGTAAATTAAAAATAATCGCTATATATATTGCTCTGTTAATTTACTAAATTAATATAAAATTTTCCATGAAGAAAATATCAAATACAAAAAATACGAAACATTAACACTCATAACAACCTTTGCCTGGCATAACAGCAACAACGCATCCTCAGGAGGAGTTGGCATATTAATTGATAACAATTCTGAAAACGCTCTGGCAGAAATAATAAAGTGGAATAACCGTATACTAATAGTCAACTTCAATAGTAATCCCAAGACAACGATAATCGTGCAATACTCACCATGCGAAGGAAGTCAAACGCTGAAGAACACTACAAGCAACTATCAACAGCAACGTTAACAATTCCGATTCATATCGTCTTAATAAAAAAAACAGAAGAAAAGGATAAACTATGACTGGTCAATGCTAAGAGATCCGAAGATGTGCAAAGAATACAGCAAACAAGTAAAACATACATATAATGAACTAAAAGCAACATCCATTGAAACATCCACAACAGCTACCTACGATCATTTTATATAAGCAAACGAAGAAACAGCAAAATTATTCATACAAAAGAAAAGAAAACCTTGCGACAAAATAATCGCCTAAGATAATAAAATACAGATACTCAGAAATTTCGCGCAAACAGCATACAACGTATATTCAGCACTGAACACTATCGACTCACATGACAAATTAACTCAAGCTAAACAATCTCTACAAGATGAATACGATAAAATCGAAGCTGAAATTCTCGAACGCAACGTCAAACTTGTTGAACAATCAAACAAGCAATGTAAGCACACAGAAAGCTGGAAGCTGATCAATACAATAACTGGACGGAAAAATTCAAAAAGAGGTCAAATCAAAGCTAATATCAAAGAAGAACGCGTAACTAAATGGTATGAACATTTGAATCAATTACTGGGAAACAACAATGAAGAATACGAAACAAGTATCACAGGAATCAAGAAAATCAGTAGAAATAATTCTAACATAAAAACTATACCTTTCACGCCTAAAGAATACAGCAATGTTAAAGAACGACTAACGGATGGTAAAGCTGCAGGACCCGACGGAATTGCACTTGAAATCCTAAAATACTGCAACTTCGACGACATAATCCTTGAATTTTCAAACAAAATGCTGATACATCATGAAATTCCAAATCAATGGCTAAATTGTAACATCGTTCCTTTTCCAAAATCAGGTCATCTTAAAGACGTAGGAAACTACAGAGGAATTGCTCTTTCTGCTATAGCTGCAAAAATGACGAACAAGATGATATTAAATCGAATTCAACCTCATATAGATCCGATACTTCGTCCGAATCAGAACAGATTTAGAATTGGAAGATCCACGACGTCGCATATTTTAGCACTCAGACGTTTAATCGAAGGAGTGAAAAGCCACAATCTCAAGGCTATTATCATTTTCGTTGATTTCAAGATAGTATTCGACAGCATGAACAGAGTTACAATGCTACATATTCTGGAAGCCTATGGTATACCCGAAGTAATAATACAAAGATCGCCCTAACCTATAAAGATACACACGCATGACACCCGACGGAGAAACCAAAAACTTTGAAATAACTAAATGAGTCCTACAAGGCGGTACTCTGGCACCATTTCTATTTGTGATAACACTGGATTATGCTATGCAACAATCCATTGGATGACACGAAGATGAATTCGGATTCGAAATCACAAAGAAACAAAGTATACGTCATTCAGCAACAATATTAATGGATCTCAGTTACGTAGATGACATAGCTCTATTATCTCAAGAAGTCGAACAAGCTCAAATCATGCTAACAAATATTGAAATAGAAGTCGCTAAAATCGGTCTCCATATAAATGCAAAGAAAACTGAAATAATATCCTTTAACTACAACACACCAGTCAACATTAAACTAGAAAACTGTTCTGCAATAGTAAACGTCGTCAAAAATTTCAAATACCTGGGTGCGTGGATGTTGAGCTCACAGAAGGACTTCGAAATTCGTAAAGCACTTTCGTGGTCAGCAATCCACAAAATGAAGTCAATCTGGAAATCAAAATGAACATAAATCTGAAAATCCTTCAAAGCGACAATCGAACCAATATTACTATAAGGAAGCGAGTGCTGGACAATAGACGCTAGTCTACGTAAGAAAATCGACGGATGATATACCAGATTATTAAGATTAGCGACAGATACTTCATGGAAAGAAAAGATAACTAACGTTCAACTCTATAGAAGACTGCCAAAGATTACCGATGTCATTAAAGAAAAAAGAATGCGACTAGCAGGTCATTGTATAAGACACAATGATGAAATAGCGCACAATCTATTATTATGGACGCCAATGACCGGTAAACGAAACAGAGGACGACAACCCACAATATTTGTAGACATTCTAAAGAACGACTGTGACTGCGAAGATGAATACGAAATACGTTCATTGATGATGGATCGTGCTGAATGGAAGACAATTTCAAGATCTGGTCGAGCGAGAGCTCGACTAAAGTAATGTAAAGTAAGTTAATGTACGATTTAAAATATATATTATAAAATAACTATAATCACATTAGGATAATGTTATCGATAAGTAGTAATGCTTCTATACTTATCTTGGTAATTTATCAATTTGATAATAATAATACTGTAATGATATCGCATATCAGATATATATGCACTCATACTTTAAATAGCCAAATGGGCGGCATTACTTAGAAAGGTATAACGCAAAATCTAAATGAAATAAACTACCTCCGATCATGTATTATTTAATTCATATTATTTAATTTTTCAATATATTAATATTTACTAATAAACTCTATCATGTACCTGTCTAATTCAATAACATAACAATACTAATTTTTTCAATAATGAGTGGGCGAGATTATTTATATCTCAACATCATTTTAATATGGGGAAGTGTGGTGCAATTTCAACGTGGTTAACTTCAAAAGTGGTTTTGAATTCATTAAAAGTTCGTGATGAGAATAGATATGTGCAATCTCGTAAACGTATCTTTTTAATTAAAATATATATATAGGTGTTCCGTATTCCGACAATATTTGAGGAGGTACTTCGATTACGACTGATAGTTTTAATTAATTCTCGTATGAATAGGAATCACTAGTAATATTCAGTGTTATATTATTTGTTTTCATGTTAAACAACTTTCAATATTTTGTCGATATTGGTGGTATTGATATGCTGGATAACTATTTGTACATTCAATATGTTTCGAGTCATTCTCAGCCAATATACATATGTATTTATAGGAAGGTCATATTTGCACTACCAGTATGTATCATATGTAATGTTATTTGGATATTAATATGGTATAATGAATCGTTTTCCTTTATATAACACTTGTTTATTAATTAACTGTATAGCTAGACTTTATTTACTGGTCGATTCTTTTTTATCATAGGTATATTGTAGTCATGGATTTATAGTTTATGGTATTATTCTTCAACAAGCCTTGATACTCGATTTATATGTTATAAGATGGCTATCATATAACAATGTATATACTATCATATATAAATTATTATTTATTTACATTAAATGTTGCAATTATATTTTAGTATAAATATATAATATAAATATTTTATTTTATAAATCGAAAGTCACTTTATAAACATTATTATTATTATTATCAGATTTAGATTTACACCAGGGTTTTTGTAGAAGCTAAAGCTTATCGAGACAATTACCCTTAATTTTAAAGCAAGTTCAAAAAAACTAAATAAATAAAATATTATAAAATATTAGATGACTTCCTGTTTACTTAGATACAATACAATGAATAAAATAGAAAAATAATATAAATTGTTTGAACTTGCCATAAAATTATGAAATCATCATTTAATTATTTATAAATAAATAACTAAAATAAATAATAAGTACTATAAAATAATACACTAAACAAAAATATAGATGTATTAGTATAAATGAAGAAAAAATTAAGTAAAATGAAGTAAAACTTAATAAAACTGAATAAAACATAACAAAAAGAATATTTAGAAAGATCCGGTAAGAACTGTATGTAACATTTTTTTTTTTTTTTTTCATAAATTTATTTCAGTAAATAAGTTTTAGAATTTTTTTAGTAATACTTTAGAATAATGTAAAGAATGTAAAATATTTTTTAAACTAAAATGTTAGTTTTGATTACTAATTTTTATATAAGTGTCAATAAAGAGGAATAAAACAAAGAAGTATAATCAAATATACAAGAAAAAAGATTCAATACAAAATGTTTATGTAATTAAAAATAAAGTCAAGTAATATTATTAGTCAGAGGGAAATAAAAAATACTAAAGAAAATACTAAAGAAAAAAGAAATACCTAAAAGTTTTTTTTAATTGTATTATATTTATATAAACGTCAATTAAAAAGAAATGAAAGAAAACATGAAAGTAAATTCAAATATAAAATGCAAAAATTCAGTAAAATAATATTATTAATGTCGGGGAAAAAAATATTGTAAAATAAAACACTCAAAAGTATTAATTTTTTTTTTAATTTTTACATAAACGTCAATAAATTAAAATAAGAATAAAATATGTATCTTAGTATATAATACAATATTAGATAAAAGTCATGTTAAAAGATTTAAAATTAGAAAAATGATATTTAGATTAAAATAACTAGTTAATAACTAGTTAATAACTAGTTAATTAACATATATAGTAAAAAAAAAAAAATATATATATAAAACATTTATTTATTTTAATATTTGTTAAATGTATGAGTTGTGTGATGCTCGGTCATCTTAGGACACATAAATAATGTAACCGGGGATGTTAAAGAATTTTACATTAATGAGATAATGCAATACCGATATAGGTAAAAATACAATTCTACGAGTATAGTATATGAGTTAGCTGATTACCAGATTAATACATATTCCCTACTATAGTTGTTGGATGTTAAGTAAAACGCATATATTTAATAATAATAAAATTTAGTTTATTATGACTTAAAAAATACATAGTCATTATAGGCGTCATTAGATAATAAAAAATAAATAAAATGAAAACGAATAATAAATTGAAACAAATTATAATGATTTAAAATGGTCTCATAATAGTAATGAGTCAAATAGGTAACTGCTTGAAATGTAGTAGTGGCGATCATATTTTCGTAATAAGCTAATGAAAAGCACATGACAACAACACCTAACAATCATGCCGCATCGCTTGTCTCGCGGATAATAAAGGACGTGCCATGGTACAATGTCAGGCCCTGCATCACGAAAAATAAGCTACTCAGACTCATTAATAGAGTCCTAACACTTAAATATTCCTAACCGAGTGTTCACACTGTCTACTGCTCAATTATCAGTATTTCAATGATATACCTTTCAAAATTGCAAAGGTGGTATTGGGAAATAATGACATAGGTGTAACCCGGAAATGTATAAGTTGCCGATTGAACTGCATACCACGTAATTTATCAACAATTGACGAAAAACTTAAACAAATTCAAGAATATATTTGCGAAATCAAAAATAAATCTTCTGAGACTGATAAACCATTATGGTCAAGAATTGTCAACACTTCCCTGATTGAACATAAGAAAGAAACAGATAACACAGAACAATATAAATTTTTCCGAGAAAGCAACCATATCATTCACGGTGTCGACAACTCTAATGACACTAAAGTATTTGTAAATGAACTAATATCGGAGCAACTCAAGCTCACAATAATACCTTTAAGTATTAAACATTATTTAAGTATTACTTACTATAGATGGCGCTACAAAGAATACAAATAATACAAAGAATACAAAGAATATAATCCGAATAAGATACAAATGCATATATGAAAACGAAATTGTATCAAAATCACTTAATCTTTTGAAAGATGCACCGAATAAATTCAAATACATAACAATCGCTGATGACCTAACATTAGAACAACAAAATAATCGACGACATTTAATCAAAGAGGCAAATGAACTAAATGAAAAAGAAAAAGAAACTGAATCGGATATAAAACATGTGGTAAGATACAATCGTTATTCAAAAAACCACTTTATAAAAATGCTGAAACCTCCAGAGAAAAAAGACCAAACGGATTAATACAATGTGTATTATTAAATGCATGTTCGGTGTGTAACAAATCGTTAACTTTGATACAATTGTTCAATGAAAATAATATTGACATTGCATTTATCACGGAAACTTGGTTGAAAGGCAACGATACTCATATCATATCCGAATTATCTAAACCACCATACATATTCAATAGCTACCCTCGTATAGGTCATGCTGACGGCATCGGAATACTTTATAAATCAACAATATCATTAACTACTTCAAAACACTTGCTTACATCTTCAGCTGATTTAGTAATTTGTTCTTTTTCTTGCCGAGGCTCAGTGATCATAAAAACTATAATTATATATCGTCCACCAAACTTCGATTTTAAACAATTCCTTGCCGATTTCACAATACACATTCAACCAATTATCACTATAAATACAATTATACTAGGTGATTTAAATATACACGTCAATAATACAACACTGAAATCATCTATTCTGTTCAATTCAACATTTATTAAAAATTCATTACAGCAACACATCAAATTTCCAACTCACGTTCATGGAAATACATTAGATTTGATAATAACCAGAAATAATTCTCATATTACATATAACTATTCTTATTCAAAACTAATTTCAGACCACTATGCTATTAAATTCTTTATCAATTCTGTAACGACCAAGAAAAACAATAACATATATAAAGTTATCACTAATAAATGATATTGATTTCTCCTATGATTTACATCTAAAACTATCCGAACATTCCATTTTACCACAACTCGAAAACCTGAATACATCTTTAATTTCAACACTAAATGCGGATGCACCAACAAAAACTACTACCATAACAGAACGCTCTAACAACGAATGGTACACAAATGAATGTGCAGAATATATAAGATTATTACGTAAACATGATTAATTTTATAGAAAGTCACTATCATCAAATGCTCTTAAAACTTACAGAAACCTACAACATGAACATAATCTGATGTTATTCCTGGCAAAATCAGAATATAATGCTAATAAAATAATAAATGCTGGACATAATCTGAAAATACTATTTGAAATTTCAAACGATCTTCTAGGAAGAACAACTAAACGGATACTTCCTGATTTAAACGATGACGTATGCGCAAACTCTTTTCATAATTTATTTCGATTAAAGTTACAGACAATCATAGATTCCTTACCTATATGCACTTATTCCTATTAACCTCTGAATAGTGACATCCAAATTATTAACAGTTTTTCTCCCCCATCTATTGACAAAATTGAAATTTTAATACGAACTATTAAATCAACATCATAAGAAGATCCTCTTGAAAATCATCCTTGAAATTACTGCAGTCTCAAGCATCTACACTAGCTCCGTATCTCAATTCAGATAATCAAGTGTTCATTCGAATCAGGTACTTTTCCTGCTTCTATGAAATGTTCATCAATAATACAATTGATCAAGAAACCTGGAAGCAATAAGAATATCCTGAAAAATTATCGATCTATTTCTCAACTTACTGCTTTCTCCAAATTCCTCGAACGAATTGTTTCTACACAAATAATCAGTCATCTATTAGCTGCAAAAGTACTTCATCCTCACCAAAGTGCTTACATACCCGGAATGAGCACAGAGACAGCCCTATGCCGTATAAATGATAATGTTCTCAACAATAAAACCGGTTCACTCATGTTATTTTTAGATTTATCTGCTGCCTTCGATACGCTCAACCACAAGATTCTTATACAAAAGCTAATCGAGAGTGGATTTTCTGGGAAAGCTTTAGATTGGTTAAAATCGTACATTTCTGATAGAATGAGTAGAGTCAGTATTGGCGATTATTCTTCCGAATATCAAAATATGACTCACGGAGTACCACAATGATCAGTACTAGGACCACTACTTTTTTCGATATACTTATCACCTGTTTTCAAAATCTTCGCCAACCATCCATTGATTAAATTTCATTCATACGCCGATGATAGCCACATTTTTACTGATGCTGATAATGAAAATGACTCATCTGCCCACATCCGTTTAGAACTGTCTACGTGAACTCTCTATCTGGTTTCATGAAAACTCATTACAACTGAACCCTTTAAAAACGGAAGTAATGTACGTCAATCACACTTCTAAACACTTTTCAACATCGTTCACTTTTTCATTTGACAAGTGTTTATTATCATCATCATAAACGATAAAGAACTTGGGTGTAATTTTGAATTCTAACCACGACATGAAATCTTTTATATCAGAAAAAAATCGTTCAGTAAACTTTCAACTGTACAGAATTAAAAAAATCAGAAAATCTTTAAATTTCTTTACTTGCAAAATTTAGTGACTAGTTTAGTATTAGGGGTTTTCGATTATTGTAAAGTGCTGCTTATAGGTCTACCAGCTATCACATTGGCTGAACTTACCTACCTTCAACGATATGCTGTACGTATAATTCACAAGCTACCTCATCGAGAAGAAAATAACCATATCAGCATCACACAATTAATGAAGGAATTACACTGGCTACCCATAGAAGAAAGAATCATCTATAAAATATGTCTTATGACTCATAATGCACTCCACTTTAAAACGCCGTCATATTTATATGAATTGATAGAGAGAATCGACCAGACAAGAAGTATCAGGCCGTGTCATGTTAATCATATACGACATATATCGAGAATACATTCTACTGCTGCCCGTTCACGCGCCTTCTCGTCATAAGCACCGATAGCCTGGAACTCACTACCTGCAACACTCCGTGCTGAAAGAAACTCAGAAAAGTTCAAAAAGAATTTAAAAACATATTTATTTACACTATAACTTTATTATTATTTCATTATACATTATTGTTAACTTAATTGTTTAAACGATGTATAAATAAAATGTATTCTTTTTCTTTTATTAATATAACAAAAACCTTAGTTTTTGAAGAGTTCAAAATATATATATATATCAGAACTTTTAAAAGTGACTGACAATCATCTGAACTAGTAGCATCTGTTATTGAATACGATATTGACATAATATGCGAAAAACGATATGATTGGACTACTCTGACAAAAGATAAATCTATTGAAAAGAATTATATAAGCTATCTAAAACACAACGTCGTAGACTCAATTAAATCATGTAAAAGTTCAAAATATAAATACTTAGCATTTGTTGATTAGCATGCAGAAGCAAGAAAGACAATTATTCCTATTACAATTTAAAAAAAAGAGAACCATGGGAAAATATAAATATAATAGAGAAACGAAACGCACTGAAACAATTATCATTGAAAATGAAAGAAAATATAAACACTAACAAACAAATTGAGTTTAACAAAGATAGAAAAAATCTCCAAGATACATATATAAACGAGCAAACCAAATATTTGCAAAAACAAATAGATGATATCAAGACAGCTGCAGTTAATAAGATTACAATGAAATCCACTATAGCATGACAAATTGTAAACAAAATTACTGGTATAAATACATCATATATATCTAAAATTAAAGAAAACTATGATAAAGAGCGTATTCAAAAATGTAAAAAACATGTCTCTCTATTATTAGGAAAAAATCCGATAACAACCAATGACATAGTAAAAATAATGGACAAAGAGCTTTAAATTAAGCAAGGTTTATTTAGTATAGAAGAACTTGGAATGGTACATAGAAAAAAAAAGAAAAATAAAACTGCCGGATTAGATGGCATACCAGCAGAAGTATGGAAAACAGGTCACTTTAATCACATATTACTAGAATTCTGCAACGATGTATACTCCCAGAAACCAATTGAACACTGGAAGAAAGGGTGCATAATCACATTCCCAAAGAAGGGTAACCTCATTGTTACAAACAATTATAGAGGTATTACACTGACATGCATCTCGGGTAAAATATATAATACGCTACTAAGAGAAAGAATACAACCTAGCCTAGTTATGATCCTCTGTCCAAATCAAAATGATTTCAGAAATAACTGATAAACCGTCGGACAAATTCTAACTGTAATAAGTATAATCGAAGGTGTTAAAGAAAATAATCTTGTAGCAAGCCTATTATTTGTAAATTTCTCTAACGCTTTCGACTCAATACACAGAGCAAAAATGGCACACATTCTTAAGTCATACGGTATTCTAATGGAGATAATCAACGCAATTATGATACTATATAGATATACTAAATCAATGATACGGTCACCTGATGGTGACACAGAATATTTATATATAAATGTAGATGTTCTACAGGGGGTTTCTCTAGCACCATTATTGTTTATTATTACACTCTATTACGTATTAAGAACATTATTGACGTAAACATATATAGGCATAACACTATCAAAACAACGAAGTATAAGATATCTAGCAATTAGATTTCAAATGCAGATTATGCTGATGATCTTGTAATATTTGCAGATTCTAGCAGAAATGCGGAAAAACTACTGAATATTTTAGAATAAAGTGGGAAAACAGTAGGTCTCGAAGTTAATGTTAAAAGACACAACATATGAATATAAACTCGAATAAAACGATAAAATCTATAGATGTGGAAGTCTTGAAAAATGTCGATAATTTCATTTATCTTGGAAACGATATAGAATCAAGATAAAGAAATAAAAATAAGAATAGCTGAATCCTGGGCAGCTCTTGACAAATTAAGAACCATATGGAAATTCCCACTCTGCACAAATTTAAAGAGAAATTCTTCGGAGCAATTGTAGAATCTGTTTTATAATACGGCTCTGAAGATTAGACCCTAACTAAGAAACATGAGAAAAAGCTAGATGGCACTTACACAAGAATGTTGAGAGCCATATTAAATATATCATGGAAAGAGCCAACGAATATTCGTCTCTACGGAAATATTCCACCACTAACAAGTATAATACGTATACTAAGAAAACGTTTCGCATGCCATTGTTATCGAAGTGATGAATAAATCGTAAAAGATATTTTATTGTGGACGCCGAAACATGGAACAACAAAGATTGGACCACGGAGAAAAACCAATGTAAAACAGCTATGTGATAATAATGGACTGAAGACTGAAGAACTAAATACAGCAATACATACAGTTTACGTTTAAACAATGAAAGTGATGTAGTACAACTAATATCAAATATAAGTGAATTCCAGCTTTTCGGTTAAATAACTGAGAAAGCTTATTAATATTAGGTCAACAATTTTTATGTTGCACCAATTTCATGATATGGCACTTCCATCTAGATCTGTTAGAACTCTGAATAATAATAGATTGATCTAGATATTCAGAAAATCCATTATGTATAGATGTATGCGTAATACACAATAGCCTATGTTTACAAATATATCTAAACTTAAGCCAGACTAGTTATCTCATTTAAGCTCTATCTAGAAACTATTGAGGCAAAGTTTAGTTTATATAATACACGAATATAACGACGTTAAATAATCTTACGTTTATACACCAGGTGTAAAGGTAAATTGCATAATAATAAACATAAATATATAATTACACTGAATACTAGCGAGTGAATTAAATATTTAGTCATGGAAAAGGTAAGCTTATAATGAGATTTTATAATATTATATAGAAAATAGTGGCGAATAAATGACGTATCATGTTATTAATGTGAGGAGGGTACTCTAGGTTAGAGGTTATAGTAAAGCTAATGGTTATTATAGATTGAGAAGTTTGAAGAGATGGTATAAAAGATGAGTGATATATAGAAGAGAATTGGGTCTAGAAAATATGATAGTATCAGTTTTAGTCATATTTAAGGATATAGGGTTATACGAGTACCATTCAGTAAGATCAGTAATAAAATTAAACTTAGACATTTTAATCATATCAGAATAAATATAAAAAAGAAATTACGTATATATATGTAGATCATTGGCATACAGATGATAGTTAATAATAGGATATTTGATATAAAAATAGATAATAAAATTAGATATTTGAAAAATTGATATTATAGGATTAATATAAATAATGAACAATAATAATAACACATATGTTTGTTTGCAGGGACTTATGGAAAACGATGTATGTTATCATAATGATGAGTCAACGAGTAGTTAATCTTCACCGAAGATGTTATAGATGACATAACGAAATAAACAAGTTTATTATCAATAGATATGAGAATATCATTAATGATTAAAGTATACTTTATAAGGCAGCTTATGTACTACGACGAGGAAGATACGCATCGTAACGGTGTCTATATCAAACGTAATAATGTTGATATATGTCAACAATAGAATTATATGTAATATAATTAACAATTTGAATTGACACAACTCGTTCTAATGTATTAGATATGGATACTAACTGGAATATTGGACGATACCTTAATAAATTAGTTTGGTCAAGAGTAGTTTTTTTTATATCTGAATAATCTATGAATATGTCATGTAGTGTGGAACAATAGATAATATAAGAGATCTATGAATGATTTCAGTGATAAGTACAATAAAATATGGTGATAATGAACGAAGTAGATTGAGTGGAATAGGATCAAGTGGGTAATTGGTTTTAAAGGATTTCCGTTTGTGGTAAGCGAACAAATGACTAGTGATTCTGAGTGGATGTTAAATTGATATTGAGTCGTGATGAGTTGATATTTGGAAGTACATTGATAATACTAGAAATATTTTGTTAGAAGAAATTGGCAAACAAGGAACAATTAACTGAATCAGATGGGTCTGGAAGATTTTGGTCTGGATTTTACCTACGAATGTGAAAGATAATTTGTAAGCTTGCTTAGAAGATATCCCATAACTATGGCATAATTGTATATCTAAATGTATCTTATAACCAGCTATCGTTGTACATTATTTATTATTAATTATTATTATGTATTATTATGTATTGTTATTTATTATTATTTATTATTATTTATTATTTAGTCAATTATTATTTCTACTTTATTATTACTTAATATTTGCTTCATTTTCGATAATATTAACTTATCTTTCTAATTTATAATATTCAATACTTTTAATTTATTAATTTAATTTTACTATATAATATATTATTAAAATGTAATCATTAAATCACATCGTATCTATTGTTATTAACTATAATTAATATTGTTGTTTTTGTATACCATTCACAAGTTGATAAAATCACAGAATACATTTTTTTAATCGTTTATATTAATTTCTTAATCTCTTCTCACAAGTTAAATTATAGCTAGAAACATTTAGTTATATAAATATTGGTGTGAATATGTGAATATATATATGTATATTATAATATTGTTAGTGTATGTGTATGTGTATATTAATGAATTAAAGTTATAATATATATTTCCATAAATATAGATTAAAGAATATATTTTTAATTCTAATTATACAAATTTCTATGTTTAGCTAAAATATATATTCTAACGATGTTTTCTCAGACAGGCATTGTTTTCAAAATCTAAAGCATGTGACTTTTCTTCACAAACTACACATGAAATAGTATACTTCCACCCTATAATGATGTGTATATAATTATGCATAATAATCCAATATTATAACGTTATCACGTATTAATATTTGTCAATATAAATATTTCATCCAATCTAATAATAATGTATGTAATCTTATATAAGGTATATTGTAAGACAATATCATGCATAATACATTATACAGTGGCCCGTGACTATACTGGGTTCGATATAAATCAGAAGTCCAAGTATGCATATTATCTTAATTCATATATATATATATATATATATATATATATATATATATATACCTATTTGGTACATATACCCCAGCAAACAACAACATACAAATTTAACACATTTATATGATTATGCATATTTATTTTACAACATATTAATATGAACATATTATGAACATAATTTATTTTTCTAAGATTATAATTCAAGATAGACAATATTCTCAAATATAATTATGATGTATTGGATTTTATAAAATTTGTGAAAAAATTAAATAAAATAAAAGTATATCTATTATTATACAATTAAAATATATATGTTTAGCTTTAGAATATAGCATATATACTATAGCAATACATGTAATATATTTAAACTTGACCCCATAAATGTATCAATATATATCGGGGCCATATTCGATATTCTCTACATAAATAATAATAATAATTTGTATATCATAAGTTGTCAAATATAGTATTAAATTATAAAATAATAAATAACTAAATTAAACTTATTATATTATCACATATTATTCAAAGTTATAATGTATTCATAAGCTTATATCTTTAGATTTATAAAATGTTATTAAACTAAATAAAATTAATAATATTATTTTCAAATTAAAATTAATAGTCACTATTATATTGTACTATAAAATAAATAATAATAATTATTACGAAATATACTATTAAATTATAAATAAATAAGCGTAAAAATATAAGAAAATAATATAAAGACTGGTATACAGATAAAATATATACATAATTATAAATTAAAAATATATGTTGTCTTAAGTTTTACTTTGGTTACACTATTTGAATAAATTATGATAACAATTTAAACTAATTAGATAGGTACACACTTTTAAATTTATTTTATTATTATATTAATAATAATATTATAAATGGTTATAATAGGATTATTATGTCATTATAATCCGGATTATAATGATAATAAACATTGTTTACTTTATAATAAACATCCTTTCCACCCTGAAAAATTAAAATTATTTATTTTATTTAAATTTAATAATTGAAACTCTAGTTTATATGTAAACGTTACCTATATTATATATTTATTATACATATTTTTGAATTCATAATTTGTATCATACATTTATATAATTGGAACTCTATATTACGAGTAAAAATAACATAAATTGTATATTTATTTTACATATAATTATAATAATAGTATTTAAATTAAATATTATTTAATATTATATTATTTAAATATATCATATATTATTATAATAATTATATAATTATATGTGTATTAAATGTAACGAATTAACTATTATATTATATGACACATATTTTCAATATAATATTGAATTCGTAATTTATATGACTAAATTTATATGAGTGAAACTCTATATTCCATGTAAAATGTACTTAAATTGTATATTTAGTATACATATATTCAATGTAATATTGAATTCATAATTGGTTTCACTAAATTTATATAATTTAAACTCTATATTATTCGTAAAAGGTACCTAAATTGTATATTTATTATACATATAATATAATAAGGAATATAATATATCAAATATATATAAAGAATTTAACATATGATATATTGAATTCGTAATTTGTATCACTAAATTTATATAATGTAAACTATATTACGAGTAAGAGATACCTAAATTCACTGTAGGAATTTAATATATTCGTATAATAAATATACAATTTAGGTACTTTTTAAGCATAATATAGAGTTTAAATTATATACATTTAATTATACAATCGATTTTTCAATTACGAATTTGATATATACATATATTAAATATACATGTATAATAAATATATTTTAATTTTTGCGCATTTGTTTTGACCCGTCACCTGCCATGTCGAGCTGCTAAAGTGTTCGCATACTATATTTTGTATTAGAATGCTATCAGATTTTATACTGCTTGTCATGTATACACCATAAGAATATTTTAACGTTAGAGGAAACTCACTATAATAATTATTATGATTATTATTAAATGTTATTATTATCAATTATTAACTATTAAATTATCCTCATAATGAAATTCAATAATCTGTATAGTATTCTTATTTAAATGTAAAACAAACGTTGTATAATAATATTTTTTCATATTAAAAAATCTATTATCATAATAGATCTATGCCAATCTGTTAAATAGTTCATCTGCAATGTCGAATTGAATAACGGAAATATCTTATTATTTTTTAAATATATCTCAAAAGAATCAGTTTTAAAATAAAAATATAAAAATATTACAATACTTATTTATACATGGATTTGCATGTTATAACATATTTTTTATTTATTTTCTTGTCATCATTTTAAAATAATTCGTGTATGTTTATATATATTATCTGAATAATAAATAGTGTATATGTAAGATAAATATAATTTGGCATTTTATTTTATAGTAGCAATAATGTCATAATTATATTATAGAATAAATGTACTCATAATAATTATTGTATATAAATTTACTTATTCAAACTTAAACTCTTTTAATAATGATTTTATTTACTAGAAATATTCAGATAATGTATTATATACACACACATATATATATGCAATTACCTAGCATTAAAGCATAACTATAATATCACATATACTATAAATATAATGGTATGAGTTCACATGAGCTTGAATCAGGTCAATATAATACCAATGCTCATATTTGTATGTTCATAATATGTTCATAATATGTTCATATTTGTATGTTCATAATATGTTAATAATATGTTCATATTTGTATGTTCATAATATGTTCATATTTGTATGTTCATAATATGTTCATAATATGTTCATAATATGTTCATAATATGTTCATAATATGTTCATATTTGTATGTTCATAATATGAACATATTTGTATGTTGTTGTTTACTAGGACTTGTTTTCTGCGAATCCAATGGTTTATATGCATTGATGCATAATAATAGTATTATACATATATAACCTGTTAATTTAATATATACATATAGTGATATTTTATGTATAAACTTATATAGATATATTTATTAGAATGAGTTTTATTTTTTTTTTAATTTTCCTTAATATGTTTTATAATATATTTGATATTAATATGATATTTAATTAATATAAAATATATAAATTATATATTATAATAATTATCAATTATCTTATAAAAATAAAATTAATTTACCATTTTTTCTTAAATATTCACTTATATCAATATTATTACACATTTTATTATTTATAAATGTATTACAATTAAAATCCTTTGAAACCGTAATATTATCTGTATAATAGAGAGTATAATTAATAATTTTATAATTGTATAATATAATTAATAATTAATTTAAATTTTTAAGTACACATTAATAATGTATACATTTATACACCATATATGGTATATTAAAAATATGACGTCGTTTATCTATATAATTTATTAAATATGATTTTTTTTATTCATTTATATATATAATACAATGTTATAATTTATAATTTCATAGTTTTTTACTCATTAAGAATAATACATATAAAATAAATTACAATATAATATATGAATTATTCTATATTAAAAGTATATTCTTTTTCCACTTTATATTCGCATAATATTCAAAAATAATATTCATTTAAATAATTATTTAAAATAATGATTTTAAATATTATTTATTAAAAAATTATAATTTTTTTTGAAAAAACAATAACCAATCAAATAAATTAAAAATGTAATGTTAAAGTTCGAATTTAAATTGAATATAACTATTCGCTATTTAGTAACTGAAATTTAAACATAATAGAAACGAATTATTATTCGATCGTCGATGTTAGTCTAAGAATATTGATGTTCTATTCCACTGATAGATAGTATATATATAGATCATGTAATCTATCTAACTCTCTAGTTGGTAAAACATATATCTTACGATCAAAACCATCAACACGATTGCTACAACGGTTCGTATAATCCAGATTGTATTGTTTCGTTTTGTATTACTGTTATCACATTTATATATTTTGTTTATATATGTTATATAATTATATGTTTATATATAATTATAACTTTCTTTATATATAAACAGTAATTCAATAAACTTTTGATCTATCTATCTATCTATAATACACTCAATAATAGTAACGCACGACATCCCATGATGCACACCCACATATATCCCATACAGTACTACCAAGTCACCCATAATACTTGTATATTATAACAACTTTGATGAAACATTTCACATCTAGAATATAACTATAAATCTTTCATTTAAACTAATTATACAACATTTTCTTCATTCACATCTAGACTAAATTTCGAGTATCATTTTGATTTCAGTGAAGATAAATTATTTCATTCAGAGTAAAAGAAGTTGTGTTAAGGTGTAACATTTATTTTAACATTAAATATATTTTTAATTATTTTTAATCTATTTGTTAAAAATAGTACTTTAATGTAAATTTAAAAATAAGTATAATAAGGTTTAATCAACAAATGTTTAATAAAAAATATTTAATACACATTGTTTTTTTTTCAATTTTCAATTTGTTAACATAATGATGTATTTTATAAATTTACTATTTGATTTACAATGAATTTTAATATTTCAAATATGAGATGCAATATAATTAATCTGTAGTATGCTTTATATGTTTAATTGATTCATTAACCTTATTACATTCATTGTACACATACATATATATATACAATAAAAAATAACATAAATTCAATTGACAGAATTTTAAATATTTATCATATATAAAAATATAGGTTTAACATGAATGCAATTAATTAAATAATGTATTAATTAAAATTAAAATAATTTAATTATATAAATATCAATATTTTAAGATTTATAAATGCTATACATTAATTGGGTTGTAATTATTGGAGTTACATTTATAAATAATAATTGTAAATAACTTTAATTTATTTGATACATATTATGTATTATTCATGTACATGTATTGGAGTATTTATATTTTTAAAATGAAGCATATTATTATGGACATATACCTTTATGGATTTATATAGATTTATTCATTTATTCATATATTCAATTCAATTCAATTTATTTTAAAGACTCATTGTGCCATAACAATCAAGCGTCTAAAGTAAAAACTAAAAACAATATAACGGAACATAAACGAAAATAATAAACTAATAATAATATAAATAGGAATACAGAAAGTACTCAACATTAATATAAATTGTAAATAAAATTGTAGATATAGAAATGCAATAGTAAATAGATATGTTTTTAATAGAGATTTAAATGAGGTGGTGGATTGAGTGGAGCGTAGATTATGTGTTAGTTTATTCCATAGATAACGGGCCGATATGTGCCATGCACGAATATTAGTGGTATGTAGATTAAGCTTAGAGGGTAGATGTAGAAGGTAAGAAGTAGTTGAACGGAGATAGATAGTGTGAGTAGGAATATAGATTAAGATAGATATTCAGGTCGGTTTTGGTGAAGAGAGTTATGAGTTAATAGAATAACTTTAAATATTATTCTAAATTGTATTGGTAGCCAATGCAATATATTGACAAACATAATTGATATCAGAAGTGCATTTTACGTTAAGTTGTATATCATCAGTGTATGAGTGAACTGATATAAGGGGAAATTTAGAAATTATATCAAAAATAGGAAGTAGATAAATAATAAAAAGAATCGGTCCTAATACAGAGACTTGGGGGACGCAGTAAGAAATATTTCTAGGAGATGATATGTGCCCATTGATAAGAATAGAAGAAGTATGATCAGAAATGTATGACTTAAACCATTTAAGTGCATTACCGGCGATACCAATATTAGCCAATCGTAATATGAGAAGACTATGGTCAATTGTATCAAATGCTGCACTAAGATCAAGTAGAACAAGAATTGTTCCATATGTATTATTAAGGTCACATAAGATATTTGTTGTTACCCTGGTTATTGCTGTTTCAGTATATTTTTTCGGACATAAGCACTTTTGAAAGTAGAAATTATATTATTAGTATTCAGGAAAGAATATAGTTGTTTTGAAACGACTCTTTCTAAGGTTTTAGAAAGTAGTGAAAGATTGGAAATAGGTCTATAATTATTAAATGATGAGGGGTCAATAGAAGGTTTTTTAATGATAGGAGTGATAAGAGAATGTTTGAAAATGAGGGGGAAGTACCAGAAATAAGTGATTTATGGATGATATGAGCTATATTTTATATTATATAAGGATCTAAATCATATAGTAATTTTAAAGGAATTGGATCAAGAGAAGAAGAGCTGCGAGAATTTGTAAGTAAACAAATTAGTTGATCATTATAAGGTATAAAAAAAGTAAGTTAGTGTATTAGTTGCAGAGAACGATAGAGCTATAGATATAGTTTTGGGTGATGACGATTAATATTGGTGATTTTATCATTGAAAAATGAATCAAATAAAGTAGGTAATTCATCATTAGTTAAGTCAGAATATGCTATTTGCTATCTTAAAAAGTGACTTGCTATCATGTTGCATAGAAATAAACTTGTCATGCGTAAACATAGCTTTAGCGTTAATGAGATCGATACGATGTTTATTTTTCAAATGTTTATATGTGGTTAATGATGATGAAGATTTTTATTTTTTTCATTTAGATTCAAGCATGCGTATACATCGTTTTTGACGAGAAAGATCAATAGTATACCATGATGTATTAGGGCGTAATATAGTAGTTTTATTAAGTACAGGAGCCTGGATGTCAAGTGTGTGGTTTAGTGAATTATGAAGAGATTGAGCATTATGTGTAGGCAACATATTTAAGTCAGTTAAGAACTAATATATTGATATATGATTTAGATGGCGAGTATAGCGAGAATATATATATTTATGCAATCTAAAAATTACCTACAATTATTATTTAAATAGAATATATTTTAATATTTCAAGTTTATCAATAGTTTAATAAATTTAAATTATGTTTATTAAATTAATATTGATAAATATAAAATATAATATAATGTTATATTATAAAAAATAGATTCAATTTAGAATTATATAAAATTATCATACATTCTAAATATTATTCTTTCTAGTAATAAGTATCATTGTTTATTAATTTATGTTTATAAAATATTAATGTATTGTGTCATTATATAATATGTAATTAAACAATTTATTACATATTATTTTATTAATAATTTTATTTATCTAATTTACTGTAAGTCCTTCATAACTAAAATAATACATAATGTATATAAATGTATGATTATTCATTTTATTTTTTCAATTAATATTATTTCGATTAATTTTTTAATTATTTCTATATACATTATAATTTTCTACTATAATTAATTTAATATTTATAATATTGCTTCTCGTAATATAATTAATGAGTTAATTACTAGATAAATGTTGCGTTTTCATTCATTATGTTATTAGTTAAATATGATTAAAATAATAGCATATATATATATATATACATATTAGTTAGTAGATATATGTATATGAAATTGATACTTACTATAAGAAACAATGTATTCGTAATCTTGTTTATACCTGTTTAATATACATTTCCTATTTATATCTACCTATTAATAATTCATAATAGTTAACATTAATTAAATGTTTATGAATATTTATTAAATGTGGTTTTTCGAATGAATATTAATATTCGTATTATTCTTAATTTTCTTTATTTAATTTATTATTTTTTGTTATCACATGATGAATTGTAGATAATATGTTTCATATATTTAATTTTAAATCGAATCTATTTTATACATATTATTTATGTATTATTAATATTATTATTATTATTATTATTATTATTATTATTATTATTATTATTATTATTATTATTATTATTATTATTATTATTATTATTATTATTATTATTATTATTATTATTATTATTATTATTATTATTATTATTATTATTATTATTATTATTATTATTATTATTATTATTATTATTATTATTATTATTATTATTATTATTATTATTATTATTATTATTATTATTATTATTATTATTATTATTATTATTATTATTATTATTATTATTATTATTATTATTATTATTATTATTATTATTATTATTATTATTATTATTATTATTATTATTATTATTATTGATTGATTGATTGATAATTTATTTAAGCAAATACATAGCCGAAAATATAATCGAAAGTATAAAGTATAAATATTTGCTAACGATAACATACGTTATAGAAATAAATAAAGAATAATACGAAATTAAAAAATTAAGGAAATTAAAACGTTTTACAGTTGCCGTAAAAATAAACGAAAAACAATCGAAAGTAGAAATAAATCATATAGTAAAAATAAACGAAAAATGATCAAAATAGAAATAAAATATAGCGTAAAAATAATCGAAAATAGAAATAAAATACATTATTTTGTAAGTGGCATCGAAATATTCAATTTCTACTTTAACTTTATAGAATTCTTCATCTTGTATCCTGTTTTAGTAATACATTATTAGTTATATAATTTAATATTTAAATGTTAAATTTTAAATGTTAAATTTTAAATATATTATAAACAGAACATATTAAAAATCAAATAAACCAATACTAGAATGAAACAAACAAATAATGTAATACTTACCAAAATCTGTAATAATAGTAGGTACTTTATTAATTTATATTTTAATTGTATAATAAATTTGAAACATATATATATATATATATAAACAGAACAAGTTACAAATAAAATAAACCAATATACCTATACAAAAACAGTTAATAACAAAACATACCAATAATATTACGAAACAAAATAATATAATACTTATCACTATAATCTGAAATAATAGAAAATTATTAATATTGTATTTTAGTAATATAATACATTTGAAACATATTTACAAAATATATATAAAACAAACATATAATACCGAACAAACAAAAGTAAAATATTACTTCACACTTTATCTGTAATAATAATTAATTATTAATTTTATATTATAGTATATTTGAAATATAGATATAAAAAATCCGAATTTTCTATAACAAAAATAAATTTATAACAAAATATAATATAGAACAAACAAAAATAAAATAATACTTCCCACTTTATCTGTAATAATAATGAATTATTAATTTTATATTATAATATATTTGAAATATATATATAAAAACCTAAATTTTCTATAACAAAAACACATTAAAAAAAACCAGAAGAGATAATGCAATAATCTAGATATAAAATGAAACATAAATCAATATAAAATTATAAATTTCTGTTAAAAAAAAGTATTTTGTCGAAACAGATTTTGTTTATGTTATTTTTAAAAGATGAAACAGATACAGATTTTATTATATCATTATTTAATGAATTCCATATATTAACTGATCTATTATTAATTATATTTTTAATTGTATTATCATAATTATGTATTACATTTAATTTTTTACAATTACCTCTAGTTCTACAATTATTCGAAATGTTAAGAATATCAGATATATTTATATCTGTATAATTATTTGAAATTTTAAAAATTGTAGTTAGATCTATTTTTAACCTTCTAAGTTCAAGTGATTCTAATTTAAAATATAGCAATCTCTCTATATATGATTTATAATTAATATTTGATGAATTTGTATATCCTACGCATCTTGTAATTAATCGTCTAGTAAATAATCTTTGCACTCTTTCAATTTGGTCTATGAGACTACGAAATTTACTAACCTTTGAAAAAGGTGACCAAATTATGGATACATATTCTAAAATTGGTCTGCAATAAATTTTATATGCATTTAATAATGCTCTAGGGGATTTTGTAGTAATGCATCTAAAAATTGAATTCAAAGAAAAATAAGCTTTTTTACAAATATAATTAATATGTTTATTAAATAAAAGGTTATTTTCAAATATTATTCCTAAATCTTTATAAAAAGTAACGTTTTCTAATTGAATATTATTTATAAAATATTTTGATGGAGTAACCTTCCCTAAAATAATAACTGCACATTTTGATAATGAAATATTTAATTGCCATTTATTTGCCCATTGTGAAAATAAATTTAAATTATTTTGTAAAAGAAATCTTTCACTCTCAGATGTGTAAGAAAAATATATTTTTGTATCATCGGCAAATAAATCAATATGAATTTTTGAAGAGAATATACTAGTTAGATCATTAATATATAATAAAAATAAAATTGGACCTAAAACCGATCCTTGTGGTACTCCAGATTTTACAATAGAACTATTTGAAAAAGAATTTTCAACCCGTGTAATTTGAGATCTATTCGATAAAAAATTATAAAACCATTTTATTATTTTATTAGATATACCGTATGATTTTAATTTAAATAGTAGTTTTTCATGAGAAACAACATCAAACGCTTTTGCAAAATCAATATATATTATATCTACACATTTTTTATTATTCAATTCATTATACCAAAATTTTAAACATTTTGTTAATTGTAATTCTGTGGATTTTCCACTTATAAAACCATATTGATATTTTGTTAATAAATTATTAGATTTTAAATAAAAAATTAATTGTTTAGAAATAATAAGTTCTAATACTCTACACATTACACATGTTATTGAAATAGGCCTATAGTTATTTGAATTTGATGGTTCACCCTTTTTAAAAATTGGTGTGATTATAGATTTTTTCCAAATTTTCGGTATATTACCCGATAATAAAGATGAATTAAAAATAATATATAAAGGCCTACATAATTCATTAGATAATAATTTTAACATAGAAGATGGTATCCCATCAGTTCCGAAAGTATGTGTAATTTTTAATCTATTTAAAAATATTTTAATTATTTCAAGATTTAAATCAATATTATCAAATTTTTGTTTAGTTAAATTATAAAATTCGGGAAATTTCCATTATCATTTTGTTGAATTGAACTAAAATATGAATTTAACGTATTTGCTTTGTCGAGATCTGAAAATAAAATATTATTATTTGATATATCAATTAGAGGAGATATTCCAGATTTTAAATTTTGTCTTTTTTTCATAAATTTATAAAACTTTAATTTATTTTTTGAATTAATTGCATTAATCTCTCTCTTAAAATTTAAAGATTCTGATTCCTTGGATAATTTTTTTTTTGCTTCTATCCAATTATATTTATATTGTAAATTAGTTTTAGATTTTCGAAATAATTTTTTTACTTGCTTCTTCAATTTCAATATATTCTTCGGAAGTACCTGTTTTATTGTATTATTTATATTAGGAATATGTGATATAAATAATTTATTTAGAACCTTATTAAAATATTCTACTTTTTGATCGATATTATAATCATTTGAATTTAGATATTCCCAATTAAATCTAGAAAGATGATATTTAATCAATTTTATATTAGCATTATTGAAATCAAAATTGTTTGATTTTAAAATCTGTTTACATGGGTATTTTTCAATATTTACATTAAATGAAACAGAATAGTGGTCACTTATATTTTTGTATAATCCGAAATAGTCTCCAATATTTATATTAGATAGTAATTGTTTTTCATTAGTAAAAAGTAAATCAATTATATTATTATTACGAGTTGGCTTATTTATTAATTGTGAAAATGAATTTTTAATAATCGAATCGTAAAGTAATGCATAACTTTTTGGGTAACTAGGAAATGTATATTCTTTCCAATTAAAATTTGGTAAATTAAAATCTCCTATAATTATAGATGAATTATAATTTTGTTGGGTTATATCAAATAATTTACATATCTGTTCATGAGAAACATCATTACAATTTGGAGGTCTATAGACACATATAATATTAAATGGAATTTTTGAATTAATTTTTAAATGTATATATTGAACATCTATGTGTGAAATAAAATTTCTTACAGGACATAAACTAGATTTACAAAATATCGCAACACCTCCTCTATGAATTAATTTATCGTATCTAAATAGTGTATAATTTTTTCCACCGATTAAATATAGAGAATCTCTATCATCTACCGTTAAGAATGTTTCAACTAAACATATAATGTTATATTTATTAGATGAAAGTAAAAATTCCACAAAATTCATTTTATTTCTAATACTACGAGCATTAGCGTAATATATATTTAAATTGTTACTTTTAATATTTTCATCTTTATTGCCGGTTAGTCATCTAGAACCTGTATTTTTATTTTTATTTTTATTAATAATGGCATTTTTATAAGTAATATATGACAATTTCCATACACTAAAATTATCTTCACCAATTGACATATTCCAGTCAATTTTATTATTTATAATATATCTTAGTTCATAGGAACTACTTCTAGAATTATAAATACATTTGATAATTTTGTTACTTTTAATTAATTTATTTTTAACTACATGGTATAATATCTGATGTCGTTCTAGTGATATTTCATCTAGAGATGTTCTAATGAATGAATTTTGTAGATCTCGTAATTTACATAATCGGTTAACATTTGATAAAATAATTATTTTTGAGACCACATTATCTAAAATTAATTTTAATTTATTAAATGATAATTGAACTATTGATAATACACACGATTTATTAATATTTACTGTTTTACAAATAATATTTACTAAGTATTTAAAGAAATTAGTTTTATCATTATTAGGAATATTTATATTGTGAATAATTATTTCATTATTGCTATCTATATTATTTTTAATAATATTTACTGATTTTACCAAATTGTCAGTAAATGTATCAGAATTGGTTACAGTAGAGGTTACATTAGCGGTTACATTAGCGTATGATTTTTTAACAACAATCATATCACTTATTTCAGTGATTTTTGATAGTAATATATTTAATTTTGTTTCTGTGCTATTTATTAAAGTATTAATATTACTATTATCAATAATAGTAGACGATGGTAATGAGTTATTTAAACTAGGTTGATTTATTGGTGTATTATCATTATTATTATTTATACATGTATTACATTTAAATGTAAAATTTGGTGATCTAAATAACTGAATAGCATATTTTGGTGGTGATTTATTAGACCAATTTGTTTTCATTATTTTTGCTTTATATAAGCATTTATAATGGTATTTATTACCACATGAACATGATATATAATTTTCGTTATTAATTTCTAAATTACATGTAATACAATCCATTTTTAATGTAATAAATATATTACAATTATATAGTTTTAGAAATTATATATATTTTTAACAAACTGTTTCCCTATGATTTTAATTTGAACAATTGCCGAATTCGATTTTTCTTGTTTACTAAATAAATTAGCGTTGCGATGTTTCAATTTTCTTATTTTCGAAATCGATTTTAAAACATTATCCTTTAATGTAATTACTACGTAAATATCGAATGTAATTCCGTATAATATAGAGAACAAGTTATCCGAATGTATGTCGAAATTAATTAGTTTTAAAGACATTTAATTTTTTTTTAATTTGTAGAAATAACGCGTTAAATTTATGCTACTTTTAATTTGGTTGCTATGCGTTGCTGATTATGCTATTATTATTATTATTATTATTATTATTATTATTATTATTATTATTATTATTATTATTATTATTATTATTATTATTATTATTATTATTATTATTATTATTATTATTATTATTATTATTATTATTATTATTATTATTATTATTATTATTATTATTATTATTATTATTATTATTATTATTATTATTATTATTATTATTATTATTATTATTATTATTATTATTATTATTATTATTATTATTATTATTATCAATAAAAACTTATATATAATTATATATCATATTAAATAATTATTAATTTAAACCTTTTCGAAACGTGCTTCAGTATAAATAGAAGATATGAAATTTGTATTTTTCACTAATTTCATTCTAGTTGTGCATACACTATTTGACAAATTGCAAAATACGTAATTCATATCGCTCATCTTATCATAACAATCTATATTTACTTTCTTATCGAGCGTAAATAATACATTGGATATAGAAATATTACATAAAATGCATCGGATATCACTGTAATAATATGACATATATTATTATTTATAGTGTGTTGTTGTATATATCTAAGTATATATATATATATATATATATATATATATATATATATATATGAATATATTGTGTTATTTGTTGTTATTTTTTATTTAGTTTATATTTATATTATATTGAGTCATTTCATCCCATCCAGGAACTTAGATGAAGTTTTCACTTATAACCATATATGGCTCTAATGACCCTTCGAAGCCGCTCTCATGTTAAGGTATCCATGGTTTTAACGAGAGCCGATCATTTATTTATACACAATTATATAAGATCACTTCTAGATAATATTTCGAACTTGTGTCCTACTGCTTGTGTTTCTGACGCATTAGCCACATAGCGACACAGGCAGTTATATATATATATATATATATATATATATATTATAGAGTGACTATAGTAATGGTAGTAGACTCTCTCACGCACTTATTTGATACATATACTTATACATATATCGCTAGCAACATTCAGTACATTACCATTGAAGAACCAATCGGCAACTATAATAATAATTTCACTTTAATTTTCATTATATTTATAGTTTTCAAAGAGTTTTTGTTTTAACTATAATTAAATATGATTATTTTAACTTCATATCAGAGATTTCTGAAGGATAAATAATAAAATATTGCTTTGTATGAAATTCTTCGCATAATCTTTGTGTTCTTTGAAATATTTCTTCGATTAAATTGAATTTTATAATTCTTATATTATAGGTCATACGATTTTACGATTTATTTTTTAGAAACTTGTATCCAGTTAATCTTGTATCATCATCAGTATCCTCTATATATTCTTATTATATTTCATCAAATTTGCATTCATTAAAATAGACAAACTCACTTTAATTTATATAGCTTACTTACAATAAATTGTGATTGGTATACAATCTATTTAACTATATGACTTATATCGTTTCTTATGTACTAATGTATTGTATATTAAGCAATTCACATATAACTAATAATGTAATCTATTTTCAATAATATCATATTGATAATTAATTTTAGGAGAATATTTGTAAAAAAAAACTGTACAAATGTTATATAACTATTGTTTGCATTGATGCAATACTATAGCAGGTGCAATAATATCAATACTTATTACAATAATAAATTATTACAATACAAATTTATATTATAATATTTAGTTATATACAATTTATAATACGAATTATTAGTGTCTAATATATACTATATGTAAACATATTATTATACTCATATAATATATATATGATATATTTATAAATAAAAAACAATATAATTATGTAAATAGAATTATAATTAAATAATAAACACATCAAAGATATTTAATATTTTTATAATTTTTTTTAAATATTAGGTACCTACGTTTTATAATTATATTCTTTAAATACAATTTCATTATTATAATCCGATATAATTATTCAAAGATTATATATTATATGTATATTATCTTACAAAATATAATTGATTATTCTAATAATTCTAGCAAAGTATATTACAACTAATGATGTAAATGATGCTCAAATCTAAATAATGATGTATTCTTAGTCTCAGTTAACTAATCTCTCAATTCGGCTCGGGCTCGATTTGATAGAGTCTCGACTCAGCTCGGGCTAGTTTGGAAAATGAAAGTCTCGGCTAGGCATCAATAACCAAAAATCTCTGTATTATTTACACCACTATAATTTACGTTATTATTCACTAAATATTAATAAAATACTACAACTTAATATTTAATAAATATTACATAGATCAAATTTAGAATATCGTCAACACTACTAGGAAAACTGACAAAACGAATACTGCCTGATAACTCCCCTTTAACTAATGCCACTAACTTTGACTCTTACTTTTACATAAAAATATCATCAATTATAGATACTCTCCCTCGATCCTGCATCCCATCAATATCAAGCCCAATATACTCATTTTCCACTTTTTCATTACCAACCATTATCAATATCAATAATCTTTTATTAATAGTTAAATCTACATGTAAACTAGACCCAATTCCATTATGTTTATTACATTCTCTTTCATCCCTTCATTCTCCATTCTACAAAAAAATTATCGATCGCTCACTAACTGCAGGTATCTTCCCATCCCACATGAAATATGCCCATGTAATTCCCATCCCTAAAAACCAGTCCATTGATAGGTCAACTCTTTCTAATTATCATCCTATATCCAACCTTTCTTTCATATCTAAGACAATTGAAAGAATAATTGCTAAACAACTTAGAACATACATCAATAATAATAACATACTGCATAAATTACAAAGTGCTTATACAATGGACAAGAGCACTGAAACTTCACTACTCCATACTTTAAACAATATACTACTATTTCCAAAAAAATACTCCCACCATACTGATTCTACTTGACTTGTAGTCGGCTTTCGATACGTTAGACCATAATATTCTTATTCGAAGATTAGAGAACATTGGTATTAAAGATTCTGTCCTTAGTTGGTTTATATCCTACCTAATTAACAGATCCTTTTCTATATGTATAGATAACGCCATAACAGAACCCCGCCACACAACTCATGGTGTACCCCAACGTTCTGTTTTATGTCCAATTCTCTTTAATATATATATTTCCCCTTTACTTTACTTACTTGACGAATACACCGATATACACTTTCACTCATATGCGGATGACTTACAGCTATACTGTAATTTAACTGACCCAATCAATAACATAAATACTATAAATAAATGCATTAATGACATTAGTAAATTGCATTCAAATAACTCCCTACTATTGAATAGCCTTAAAACAAAAGCTTTATTAATAAATACATCCCCAGGACATCATTCCATACCACCTATTATTATTAATAATCACATTATAGAATACTCTAACCAAGCTAAAAACCTCGGCCTCACACTTGACCAAAAGCTGTCTTATCTACCACATATAACTAATATATCGAAATCCATTAATTACACCTTACATACGATCCGACTTATTATACCTTCTATAACTACTGAACTTGCCAAACTACTAGTTACTTCCTTAATACTGCCCCGACTTGACTACTGTAACTCTACTTTAAATTCACTCTCAGCACATACTATCAAAATGCTCACTAAATTACAATATAGAGCCATCAGAACCATTAACAGGATAAAAAAATACTCTAGACAACATATCACACCTTATATGAAATCCATTCACTGGCTATCCATCCCTTACTGCATACAATACAAATTACTCCTACTGACCCACCATGCCACCCATAATAATAAACCTGACTATCTTACTGAACTACTTACGAACTACAAGTCATCCCGACCACAACGAACAATACATAAATACAAAATAAATATACCAATAACTGTATCACTTAATAAAAACAGGAATCTTCTTTTACTATAATATCACCTAAACTATGGAACTACCTACCTCACTCAATTAGATCTATAGTTTCTGACCACACCTTTAAAGTCAACTTGAAAACACATCTATTTAATATAGCTTATAATAATTAATATACGATACACCGCCGAAAACTTATTACTGATGTTGATCGCAGTGTCTAAAGAAATAGGTTACAAGGTTACAAGGTTACTAAATCGCGAAGCTGGCTCAGATTGTTTTTTTAAATTGATGTAAATGTGAAATATATAAAAATTATTATTAAAATGTAATTTCAAAAAAGTATCATTTCGGCTTGGTAATGTTTTGTAAAAATGTCAGCTCGTTTGTCAACTCATTTGGCTAGAGACTCGGCTCGGCTCGGGCTCATATGGCTAGAGTCTCGGCTCGGTTCTGCTCGTTTTTTTTCCCGAAAATGAAAGTCTCGGTTCGGCATCAAAAACCAAAAGTTTCGGCTCGGAATCATTTACATCACTAATTACCACCAATATATATTTTATATCTAATAAATTACAAATTGTATAAGACGTGTCATTCCTATCTATATATAGATTATAATTACTTATTGTAATTGAAATATATAACGCAAGAAATACGTATATCGTGCAATAAATATAAACCTATATAATTAGGTCATTAAAATTACGATATTTTCCATGTTTATCATGTATATTAGTTTGATTAATTAATAACATTAGGTTTATATGTTATGTTATTCTTATAAATATTATATTAAGTGAATATGTATGTATATTATATAATATAGTAATAACATTTATATACTTGGATTCATATTCAATTTATTATATTAAAATGAACAATACACGCTCATTTATTTTGATTAATATATGTATTTTTTATTTCAAATTATTAAACTTATCTAAATATTATAATTTGTATTGTCCTTTGTAAGTATAAATATATGTTTATATCCTAAATAGAATTCAAAAGTTATGAATGAATTATCTATTATTTAATTATATGTAATTTAAAATAAAAATGTAATACATATTTTTTAATTTAAAATTCGAATATCCTAGAATTTATATTTGGGATCCTACAATGACGTCACAATTCATTTTTCGATTGTTATTTCGATCATTGATTAAAACACATTATTTGTGTATAAATAGGTATTATTTCATAATTTTACGAATAGATTTCATATTTATTTATACCATATTATATTAATATGTATAATCTATTATCATACTTATTATGCTTTAAATAATAATATATGTCATATTATTAAAGTAGTAATATGTATATATATATATATATATATATATATATATATTTATATATTTCTTTTGTACAGTGCAGACGTTTTTTTTTTACATAGTGAATTATAATAGAATTCAATACGATTTAATTCTTGCTATTGCGTCAAAGCTTTGTATATATCATTTATATATTCTATATAACTAATATTTTAGGTATACTATGTATAACTATCATTTAGCATATTTAATATGTTCCATGTATGACCTCATAATAAGTATATATATATATATATATATATATATATATATATATATTGAACCTAATATTTTTTGTTTGTTTTAAATTTATACTTGTTTTATAAAATTAATTGTGTATATATATATTACGAGAAATTGAATTTCTATATGTACGTACCTATATATTTTATTTTTATTTATACATATTCTTTATTATACGTGATATATATATATATATATATATATATATATATATTTATATAAATAAATTGTAATAAAAAAAACAAATACATTTATTGCCACGCTCTATCGATATCTATATAATTAAATTAATTGTAATTTATTTTTGTATTTGAATTTATCTTTGCTTTAGATTAGTATATTTCATTCATATTTTTCAATGGCATATTTAAATATTACATTTTACCTATTTCTACCTCATATGTATTTATATAAATAATTTGTATTTTTGTTTACTATATATTGTTTTATTTTAATATACATATACATATATATATATATATATATATATATATATATATATATATATATATATATATATATATATATATATGTTATAGAGTGAGTCATGATAGGTTTAGATTGTATAAGAGCGCCTCGACTGCGAACGTATATTGTAGCTATCGCAATCGGTATTCCATAAATACACTGCCACTATCCGATGCACTGGAGTGGAACGCGTTCAGTAAATATTGATTCGCGTTTATGTTATTTGTTTCATTCTGATTTTGGACACCAAACGTATAGTGTCAGTTATTTACTAACTAATATAGAATCGACGAACCCGCATACACGGTAAACTATTATTATTATATTATTGTTATTATTATTATTATTATTACATACTATCCTATATAGGTTGATACTGAATAAAGTTGATTAAAATAGAAACACAGTTGTTCTTTCTTCTGTGGATAACAGTACTACGTCTATACGGCGACCGTACAATATATATATATATATATATATATATATATATATATTGGTGTGTGCGATGAATACGGTGTGTGTATGTTTGTATGTGTATACATTTATTTATATTTATTAAAAATAAGTATTTACATTTATTGTACGTTTATTTATTCACCGACTTATATTATCTAATTGTTTTTATATATTTATTTTCAACCTATTTTAAATTACATTTTACTTTGTATTTGCCTATAGTATTACCATATATTATTACTTATTCTGATTTCTATTATCAATATGAATCTGAGTTTATCCTTAGTCTCATTACACATAGCAATTTTTCTAACGCGCAGACTCTACACACATGTTAATTATCATACAATCCGTGATGAAAATGTAACTAATACGTATTATAAATATTTTTATAATTCTTTTTGTCAATCATGTAATAAATCGTATTGTTTAGCACGTAATCATAATTGTAAAGGGCTTACTAAATCCCAGATGCAGCCTATTTTAGATGATTTACTAGATTTTTCGGATCCTAATATTTCTTCCAACTTTAATATTCCAGAAATTAATGAAATACTTAATTCTAAAGGTCAGATAAGAAAACATATTACAACAATTTCTAGAGATATATTTGCCGAGCTTTGACTACCTTATTCAGAAATATTTCACAAAATCCAATTGGAATGAACTTTCGCTGATTAATACTATTTCCAAGAGCTGTTTTACATCTACCAACTATGTCAGGTATAAAGAATAAAATAGTTCAAAGCGCTCGTATCTTAAACGATCGTTTAAAACGCTGGCTTTATGGAATACATTATCTTCTCTGATCTGAGTCTAAGCGGGAAGCTGATAAATATTCGGAACATAAAAAGTCTACAAATATAAAAAATAACATACATTGTGCGATTAACTTAATATAGGAAGGACATTTTGGTAAATCATTTAAAGCCCTTTTATCCAATGGTATGGCAGTTGCTTTTCAGGATATTATATCAACTCTACAGTATAAACACACTATAAGACTACATCCAATTGATATTCCTTTTCCGCAAACTAATTCGTTAATTCAGTTTAATACTAAGGAAGTGATTTTTATGTTAGATTCCTTTTCTGTAGCTAGTGGTGCGGGTCCAAGTAAACTTTCCCCTGACCATCTTTGTGAAGCTCTTCGTGGTATGATCCATATGAAACAGGAATATTTTATTAAGGCTATTACTGATACAGTAAATCTATTAGCAGCTGGAAAAGTTAGTTATATTATTGATCACTATTTCTGCGGCGCTAATCTTTATCCGCTGAAAAAAAAATGGAGGAATAAGACCCATTTCAGTTGGTGAAGATTTATGTCTAAATGTCTAAAAATATCAGTTAAAAAAGAAGCAGATATTTTGTTATCTCATACACAGTTAGGCGTAGGCGTGAAGGGTGGATGCGAAATTATTGTGCATTCGGTAAGAATCTTAATTGATATATATTCTAGATCTATTAATAAATATCTTCTAAAAATAGAATTTAAGAATGAGTTTAATCTTATATCTCGTTAATCGATCATTAGTCAAGTTGCTAAATATTTCCAAGGCCTTTTAAATTAGACATTATTTATTATTCTCCCAGAATCTAAATTTCTCGGCCCATTACTATTTTCATTAGCTTTAAAAAAACTTACTGATATAATTACTACCAAATTCCCTAATTTGAATCTATCATTATTTTATTCAGATGATGGTATTATAATAGGAAATATAAATGAAGTAAAATTAACGTATTAAAACTAAATATTTCTGCATGCAATATAGCTCCAGTATACTGGAGCTATAGAGTATCTATAGATACGCTACTGGAGAAGATATATGTAAGCCAAGCAATGCCTTTTATTTCAAATTTATCAATTTCTTTAGAGATAGATGGTATTTTGAAGAATTCAATTTCGATAAATATATCTTTGGGTTGTAAAATTCTAAGGAAATTTTATATGAACGAATTAGCTAAGAGAAGAAAGTATGTACTCCTATTTATTTTAAAAGTAAAGGTAACCTACTCAACCACTCCACTACTCGAAATAAAGCTATAATACTTTCACTATCAGGAGATCATGTATGTGCCTGGTTATTTGCTGTCCCAAATCCCTCAATGGGACTGTTTTTTAATTCCACTGAATTAGATTACTTCTTAGACATATATTGATACTACCTCTCTATAGTATATTACTTGATATTTATGGAGACCATAGTAAAATATGTGGAGCTGGTAGTGAACATTCTTATAAGCATAATTTTGTACGAGATACTATATACCATATAATGAATTCAGCAGGTTTATCCCTATATTTAGAAACAGCTAATTTGATCCCAGATACCATTCGAAGACCTGGAGATGTTTCAGTAAATAACTGGTATTTAAGAAAATCAGCCGCAATCGATGTCTCAATCACCTCTCCGCTGCAGAACACTACTATTTTAAGTGCGGAAATTGGGTTGTAGATTGGTTTTGCAGCTGGTGAGCGTGAAAAATCTAAAGATGAGAAAAATGTTAATAATTGTCATGATGTAGGTATTATTTTTCTCACTTTCGTTGGTGAAATATTGTGTAATTGGGGTTAAAATTCTAAATATATAATTAGCTATATTTCTAAACTATGGGCTGATAAGCATATGGAAAATAGAGATAAATTCAGTTTATGGTTTTATTAAAAACTTTCTGTAGCCATTCACCGAGGAAAGCTAATATGATAATTTCAATAGCCCTATCGTTGAATTTTATAGTTAATTTATTTTATTATTGTTATTAGTTATATTTTAATATTTTATTTATTTTTTTATTATTAGTTTGCGTTTATTATATTTTATTTAGTTTAGCTCAATACGATGATGAAGAGGTCGAAAAATTCATTTCTAATATTACATATATTTTTTTATTTATACACCCTTCTGAGTTACATATATATATATATATATATATATATATATATATATATAACTATTCATTATATTTATATAAAGTGCATCACATCACCTACAGATTTATAATAAATGTGAATACGTAAATATGTAAATAAATCAGTTAATACTTAATAAAGTGGAATAACTAATATTGTAATTTATAACCATTATATGCTTTTATACTGAATACGCTATATAGTGTACTATATAGAGTGACTTATTCTGATTACAGATTGGGGTATATAATTGACATGTGTATTTAGACTAGTGTCATATTTAGTAGTAGAATTAGTTTAGGTAGTTGTTATGTATTAGTATTTTAGGTAATAATTGTATTTATAAATAGGATTGAATGAATATTGGTTATTATTTAAATACAGGTTAGGTAAAAATCAAAAAGGTATGTGATATGAAATAATAATAATATGCAGTTCATAAGATTTATTAGTTTTTTAAATATATACATATATTAATGTAATATAAGATGTATTATTATATATTAAAATATACTATAGGATCATAAAGAGAAAAAAAATACATAATATATATATATATATATATATATATATATTAAACCGTTTTATTTCAGTGCTATGTTCAGATTTGACTATTAAATAAACATTTAATTATTTTAATATATAATTAATGTTTATGTATATTTAATTAAATATATTATATAAATATACCAAATTAATAATACTAATGAAAAAAAATACATACCAGAACGCTGAAATCTGTTGAATGATTGCAAAATGTGCATGTGCCTCTGTTGACCCCATTAAAGACACATGTTCCCTATCTACCACACTCAACAAAATAAACGAACCAGAATTATACTTAATACGTACCCATACGAGAAATATCCTAGGACGCAGAAGACATAAAATACGATGAACATCAAACACCAACCCCAAGAACATTACACCACCACATATAATACCACACTTAAACCAAAATTATGCATTTGTACAAATTCGAAAATAATAATTTATTATTTTATATATAAACTATAAATATTATAAAATATTATATTTATATAATATATTATATAAATCGGAAAAAAATCAATAGATATTAATGATTATTAAATTATAATTGAATAATGTATTTTATAATCTATTATACTTATATAAATATAAAATATAGAAATTATTGTAAAAAAAATAGGATATACTTAATCAAAAGTGATTTTTTTTATGAAATGTAACAACAACACAAAATATATGGTAAATTATGTTATATGAACAATTAATTTTTTCTTTAATTTGTACTCCTCGAAATTATCTCCTTTAATATCACAATAAAGTGTGATGCTTGATTAAAATATTAATAAACTAACTATAGATCGGTGTATTTAGATGTTAATTAAATTGAGAAAACTAGTGGAACAACTATTAAATAGTTTTTCCAAATGTTGTTAAGTATAATAATGTAAATATATATTGAGCTAAATTAAATCAAATTATATATATATTAATAAACTATTTAGTACATAATATATTATTTTTTCTATATATAGCTATATATATATTTAATGTATATACTAAAAATATTATAAATTTAATTTACCGATTATTCGAAGTTTATATTTTCCATTAGATCGCTTTATCCATGCGTTTCGTAAATTAACAAAATTTATATCTATAATTATATGATTATAAAAATATATATATATATATTTATATATACACATTTGCATTAGCTATCATTATATGTGTGATTCAATAAATAAATAATATATATATATAATCCCAGTAAACAAAACATACAAATAAGAACATATTATGTTCATATTATGAACATTTTTATATGATTCTGCATATTTTGTTTACAACATATTAATATGAACATATTATGTTCATAATATGTTCATATTAATATGTTATCACACAAATATAATTTTCATAAAAATATTTATTTGACAACATATTAATATTAACATATTATGTTCATAATATGTTCATAAAATATGTTATCACACAAATATAATGTTCATAAAAATATTTATTTGACAACATATTAATATGAACATATTATGTTCATAACGTACTATCACGTTACATCATATCATACTTTCAGCACACCGTACTGTCACGTTATATCATATCATTATATCCCCTCTAGCACAACGTACTATCACGTTACATCATATTATACTTTCAGCACACCGTACTATCATGTTATATCATATTGTAATGTCACGTTACATCATATCATACTTTTTGACCACCGTACTGTCACGTTATATCATATCATACTAACCCCTCTAGCACAACGTACTATCATCTTACACCATATCATACTTTCAGCACACCATACTGTCACGTTATATCACATCATACTGTCCTCTCTAGCACAACATACTATCATGTCACACCATATCATACTTTCAGCACACCGTACTGTCACGATATATCATATCATACTGTCCCCTCTAGCACAACGTACTATCACGTTACATCATATTATACTTTCAGCACACCATACTGTCACGTTATATCACATCATGCTGTCCTCTCTAGCACAACATACTATCACGTTACACCATATAATACTTTCAGCACACCGTACTGTCATGTTATATCATATTGTAATGTCACGTTACATTATATCATACTTTTAGACCACCGTACTGTCACGTTATATCATATCATACTGTCCCCTCTAGAACAACGTACTATCACGTTACATCATATTATACTTTCAGCACACCGTACTGTCACGTTATATCATATCATGCTGTCCCCTCTAGCACAACGTACTATCACGTTACATCTTATCATACTTTCAGCACACCGTACTGTCACGTTATATCATATTGTAATATCACGTTACATCATATCATACTTTCAGACCACCGTACTGTCACGTTATATCATTTCATACTGTCCCCTCTAGCACAAGTACTATCACGTCACCTCATATCATACTTTCAGCACACCATACTGTCACGTTATATCACATCATGCTGTCCTCTCTAGCACAACATACTATCATGTCACACCATATCATACTTTCAGCACACCGTACTGTCACGTTATATCATATCATGCTGTCCCCTCTAGCACAACGTACTATCACGTTACATCATATCATACTTTCAGCACACCGTACTGTCACGTTATATCATATTGTAATGTCACGTTACATCATATCATACTTTCAGACCACCGTACTGTCACGTTATTTCATATCATACTGTCCCCTCTAGCACAACGTACTATCACGTTACATCATATCATATGCTTTTCTCTCATAATAATTTATTTGCTATGTTTGAGTATATAAGTGAGTGTTTAGATAAAAAGTACTGACGCGATCAACCTAATTTATGTTGCTATATATAAATAACACATGTATGCACAATTCAAGAATATAATTCAATATAGACAATATTCTCAAATATAATTATGATGTATTGGATTTTATAAAATTTGTGAAAAAATTAAATAAAATAAAAGTATATCTATTATTATACAATTAAAATATATATGTTTAGCTTTAGAATATAGCATATATACTATAGCAATACATGTAATATATTTAAACTTGACCACATAAATGTATCAATATATATATAGGGGCCATATTCGATATTCTCTACATAAATAATAATAATTTGTATATCATAAGTTGTAAAATATAGTATTAAATTATAAAATAATAAATAACTAAGTTAAACTTATTATATTATCACATATTATTCAAAGTTATAATTTATTCATAAGCTTATATCTTTATATTTATAAAATTGTATAAAAATAAATAAAATTAATAATATTGTTTTCAAATTAAAATTAATAGTGTACTATAAAATAAATAATAATAATTATTATGAAATATACTATTAAATTATAAATAAATAAGTGTAAAAATATAAAAAAATAATATAAAGACTTTTATACAGATAAAATATATAGTTTATAAAAATATAAATTAAAAATATATTTTATCATAGTCCATTTTTATTCCATTACAAGTTTTACTTTGGTTACACTATTTGAATAAATTATGATAACAATTTAAAACTAATTAGATAAGTACACAATTTTAAATTTATTTTATATAATAACAATAACATTATAATCGTTTATAATATGATTATTATGACGTTATAATCCGGATTATAATGATAATAAAAATTGTTTACTTCCCGAATTAAAATTATTTATTTTATATAAATTTAAATAATTGAAACTCTATATTATACGTAAAAGTTACCTATATTGTATATTTATTATACATATTGTTGAATTCATAATTTGTATCATAAATTATATAATTGGAACTCTATATCACGAGTAAAAGGTACATAAATTGTATATTTATTTTACATATAATTATAATAATAATATTTAAATTAAATATTATTTAATATTATATTATTTAAATATGTCATATATTAATATAATAATTATATAATTATATGTGTATTAAATGTATTAAATGTAACGAATTAAATATTATTATAATATTTAATTCGTTACATTTAATACATTTAATACACATATAATTATATAATAATTATATTATATGTAACATATATTCATTGAATAATTCAATATAATATTTAATTCGTAATTTGTATGACTATAATTGAAACTCTATTATAGAGTCTATATTCCGCGTAAAATGTACCTTAAATATTATATTATTATAATAATTATATGTAACATATTTTCACTATTATATTGAATTCGTAATTTATATGACTAAATTTATATAATTTAAACTCTATATTACGCGGTTAAGGTACCTAAATTGTATATTTATTATACATATAATATAATAACAAATATAATATATTGAATATATATAACGAATTTAATATATGATATATTGAATTCGTAATTTGTATCACTAAATTTATATAATTTAAACTATATTACGAGTAAGAGATACCTAAATTCACTATTGGCATTTAATATATTCATATAATAAATATACAATTTAGGTATTTTTTACGCATACTATATAGTTTAAATTATATACATTTAGTGATACAAATTACGAATTTTATATATACATATATTAAATATACATGTATAATAAATATATTTTAATTTGTTTTGACCCGTCACCTGCCATGTCGAGCTGCTAAAGTATAATTATTATTATGATTATTATTAAATGTTATTATTATAAATTATTAACTATTAAATAATCCTCATAATGAAATTCAATAATGTTGTAGAGTATTTTTATTTAAATTTAAAACAAACGTTGTATAATAATATTTAAACTTATTAAAAAATCTATTATCATGACAGATCCATGCCAATCTGCTAATGAGTTTGCTGCCGTGTCGAGCTGCTAAAGAGTTTGCTGCCATGTCGAGCTGCTAAATAGTTTGCTGCCGTTTCGATCTGCTAAAGATTTTACTGCCGTGTCGAGCTGCTAAAGAGTTTGCTGCCGTGTCGATCTGTTAAAAAGTTTGCATACCATGTCAAGCCATAATAGAACTCATGAATTCTATAAGATTTCATACGGCATTTCACTCTGTAAGAGGTAACTCTATATAATTATTATTATGATTATTATTAAATGTTATTATTACACTGGTCTGCATAATTTTTGTTATCAAGGGTTTCTTAACTGATTATAAGCTACTTTTTGACACTGAATTCAAATCTGAAAACCATTTTGCTCAATCAGCTCTAGTTCTTTTTTTATTCTACTTTTTATTTTTTTGGAAATATCAGAAATTTCCTAAGGAAAATATAGGATTTCATATAAATTATATAGTATTTTAATTCGTTCATACCTTTATATGTACCTATTTTATTATATAAATATGTTAGTAATATATAAATAGTGTACCAATGGTACGGGAGTTGATTAGGGGTATTCCCTTAATAAGTATTAATTAATTAATATTAATATATATTAATTAATATATAATTACTAAATATTCAGAAATATATTGTATATTAATTTATAATTGTATACAATAATTTTCTGACTCTTGAAATTAACATATAAAAATCATTATTTTAAATAAATCAATAATATCATTACATCATACAACTTTAATTAAGTATAACTTATTTTAAACTACATTTACCATGAATAGAAGAACTTGTATTAAAAATCCGGATAAGTTGTGTTACATTTGTGGTAAGTTAACATTGTTGAATCAGAATTCAAATATAACGACATTTATAAAAAAAACCTACAAGGATTATTTCGGAATGCGTTTAGGAGACCAAGACAAATTATTTGCACAGCATATTTGTTGTAAAACCTGTACTGTTAACTAAATCGTTGGAACAATACAATATTAAAATATTTAAATTTCGGAATATCAATGATATGGAGTGAAGGTCAGAATCATGTATCGGATTGTTATTTGTGCATGTTAAATATTAAATGGTTCATATATAGAATACATATGTATACCTTTATACTATTTATATAATTTTATATGTATGAATACATATGAAATAAAGCACCTGTTATATATCCTGATATACCTTCAGCTATACGGCATGTACCTCATAATGATGATATTCCGATATCAATACCACCAGATAATCTTGAATCATCATCAGAATTAGATGATGAAAATGAATGATGATTTATTACAGGAATACATTCCCCATGAAAATAAAAGAAATTTTGAACCATTTAATCAACATGATCTAAATGAGTTAACAAAAGACAAGAATCTGCTCAATTATTTGGGTCTAGATTAGCAGAACGTCAAATGTTATCAAAGAAACAACATAATCTTGGTATCGAAGTCGTGACATTGAGTTTAGGAAGAATTTACTACCAATGGAGAACTTTTATATTGTAACAATATTATTGGATTGGTAGAAGGTATGGGTATTGCGATGCAGATTCAGACTGGAGATTATTTATTGATTCATCAAATAAAAGTCTTAAGGCAGTTTTATTATATAATGGTAATAAAGTCTCTTCAATTCCTGTCGGTTATTCAATTAGTAAATCATAAAATTACAATAATATGATTGTACTTCTTGATTCATTAAATTATAATTTTCACAATTGGATGATTTTCGGAGACTTGAAGGTAATATATTATAATATTTATTATAATAATTATAATTATTTAAAATGCTTTATTATTTTAATATATACATTTGTAGATCGTCCCCATACTTTTGGGTGTGCAATCTAGGTATATCAAATACCCATGCTTTCTCTGCAAATGGGATACTAGAGCTAACCGAGAACATTATTCAAGACGCATATGGCCAGAATGTAGTAATTTACATACTGGTTCACACAATATAATCTAGAATTATCTTGTTAATCCCAATAGAATACTATTCCTTTATTCCTCCATTATACATTTTAATCATTTCCCATCTTGATTATATTCCAAGCAGTTGTGGTGATTTTAGCGAAGAACAAATATCCTTAAGGAAAGTCTTTCTCCAGGATATTACTATAATGAAAGATATATATCAAGGAAAATGGGATGTAAATATGCTTTCGGACTACAGTTAGTGTTTAAAAAGAGACGATATTAATGCAAAATACAAGAGAAAAGCTATCAAACAGTCATTTATATAGTATTTAAATAATATTCTATAATATTAATACATATTATTGTTATTTTATATTCCTAATAAATTATATATATCACCTAAATATATTTTTCTTGGTAATTTATTTGAAATATTTCTCATATTTGTTGACAAAATTAAAAGTTGAATAAAAAAAGAACTAGAGCTGAACGGTTTTCAGATTTGAATTCAGTGTCAAATAGTAGCTTATAATCAGTTAAGAAACCCTTTATAACAAACAAAAAATATTCAAATGCAGACCAGTGTTATCAATTATTAACTATTAAATAATCCTCATAATGAAATTCAATAATTCTGTAGAGTATTATTATTTAAATTTAAAACAAACGTTGTATAATAATATTTTTCCATATTAAAAATATCTATTATCATAACAGATCTATGCCAATCTGTTAAAGAGTTCATCTGCAATGTCGAATTGAATAACGGAAATATCTTATTATTTTTTTTATGGTAATTCATATAATATAATTATTTTTATGTAAAATATATCTTTAAAGAATCAGTTTTTAAATAAAAATATCAACATATTACAAAATTTATTTATACATGGATTTGCATGTTATAACATATTTTTTATTTATTTTCTTGTCATCATTTTATAATAATTTGTGTATGTTTATATATATAATCTGAATAATAAATAGTGTATATTTAAGATAAATATAATTGGGCATTTTATTTTATAGTAGCAATGATGTCATAATTATATTATAGAATAAATGTACTCATAATAATTATTGTATATATATTTCACTTATTCAAACTTAAACTCTTTTAAAAATGCTTTGATTTACTAGAAATATTCAGATAATGTAGTATATACATATATATAAATATATACAATTACCTAGCCTTAAAGCCAAACTATAATATCACATATACTATAAATATAATGGTATGAGTTCACGTGAGCTTGAATCAGGTCAATATAATACCAATGCTCATATTTTTATGTTAATGATATGTTCATATTTGTATGTTCATAATATGTTCATATTTGTATGTTCATAATATGTTCATATTTGTATGTTCATAATATATTCATATTTGTATGTTCATAATATGTTCATAATATGTTCATATTTATATGTTCATAATATGTTCATAATATGTTCATATTTGTATGTACATAATATGTTCATATTTGTATGTTCATAATATGAACATATTTGTATGTTGTTGTTTACTGGGATATAATAATGTGTAGGCATGACAATTATCATTAATGGTACACTAAGAAGCGCGATGTTTATCTAATTGTTTACCAGTTACACTTTCCTAAATAACATTTATGAGGAGAAAAGTATAGTAAAAGTAAAATTAAAATAAATTAAATAAATTTAAATTTAAAGATTTAAAGTCAGTAAAAGTTATATACAAAATAACAAAATTATCAATACTAGTTTTCTATTTGAATAATACATTTATTAAAATCAGAGATATTTAATTATTAAATTTATATCCATAATTGCCAACAGTAATTTAAAATAATGAGGATATATGGTATATCAACTTCGGGGATATGGGTGTGTCAGGTCCAATGCCTTAGGGTTATATTGGTTGCATTTACGTTATTAAACGTGTTTAATAAACGTTTCTAATATATAATAATTTTTATATTGATAATATTTTATTAAAATTAATATTAAAATCGATAGAATACATTTTTAAAAAACTCCTCATAATGTCATTCATCATGTAATAAATAAAATGTAAGTTAAGACACATAAAATAAATAACTAAAATAAAATATAATACTTAAAATAAATTAAATTAATAATTCGACAAAACGTAAATAAATATATAGTTTAACATACAAATATAAATACAATTATTACACAGTAATAATCCAATACATAATAACACATATTTTTGTAATTAATACTCTTATTTAATATAAACATATTTAATTAGTATAAACATTTATTTCAATTATTTTATAATAATTCAAAATTCAAATTGTCATAATTTTATATTTTGTCAAAAGAATGTAAATTATGTATTGTTGTTATTAATTTTATATTAAGACGTAAAAAGAGTAAACTATGTTTGGTAATTTATATTATGTCAAACAATAACAAAAATTAAACTAAAAAGAAATTAATTTTTTATATTAATATTTGTTATAATCAGTGAAGTCTCTTGACTCAATATGGTAATTTTATATTATGTCAATAGAACATGAACATTTTTTTGGAATTTTATATTATGTCAAAAAAAATAATAAAATAAAAATAAAATAAATGTAAATAACGAAAATAAAACTAAAACAAAATAAAAGTATCATTGGTCAATTAATAGCATTAGTCAATTAATATAAATTAAATAAAAAATAATTTAAAAAATAATAAATATCAATAGTTATCTATTTTATCTAGGTAGGTATTAATAAAAGTTAATTGTCGTCATAAAAATGTATCAAAACCGTTTTATATTTAGTACTAAATGCACAAATACTATTTTTTTTCTTAAATATTTTATTAAATTATTCCACAACTGGGGCCCTGAACTAGATACACAATAAAGTTTTTATTAGGTTATAATTATAATTCTATGAAAGAGAAGAGTAGCATATGCCTTAACATTGAATAGATTATATAAGGTTAATGACATATAATGATTACTTGCTTTAAAAAATTTGCTTTAAACATACATTTTACAGTATTTAATTTAATAATATCAGTAAACTTTAAAGAATGATGAGATGTATAAAGTTTTCTGTACATTTTATTACCATTATATATACTTTTTAGTGCTCTTTTTTTTGTACAATATTAATTTTATTAAGTTTTGTAATACAAATTATTACCCCAATATGAGAGCAGTAATTTAAATGAGAATAACAAAAATTATTATACAGTAAGACTAATGATTTATTATTTAATTTGAATTTAACTTTATTTAAAATAGTAATAATTCTTGATAATGTTGAACATAAATAATCTATTTGGCTGTTCCAGTCTAATTTATTATCAATAATTTGTCCCAGAAATTTAAATTTGTTAACTATTTTAATATCTGTATCGTTTTATTATACGTTTTATTTATTTAGAAAAATGTTTCTAAGAATAATAATTATTTTATATATATATATATAAATATATATATATATACATATTAATAGCAATATATGTCATCTTATTTATATTATTTATTAATTTATGTATAATATATTTTTTTTTGAATTTTTCAATGACCTCCAAAAAATAGTGACATATTATTTTAATTTGTTTAGTATCTTATAATTTGTATTATATAGAAACTTATTTATTTATATATTCCTATAAATACATTTCCAAGCAAATAACTAATCATGTATACTTAACATAATAGTATACAGTTGTTTCTCGCGAAATATATCATTATGATTATAATAATTATTATAATAATATGAAAGTTTAAATTATAAATATACTATTCGATTGATTAGTAATATTACCAATACATTTATATAAAAAAATAAGTGTATATATAAGTTTGATAGAGTTACTATTACATTATTATAATAAATATATAATTATATATATGATATTATAATAATCATAATATTATAACTTATCGAGAACCAAATTACTTATATATCAAACTACTCGAACATCTAATTTTAAAAAATATAACTTCTCGACTACCTAATTTTCAATATAACATATCAACCATCTAATTTCCTATATTATAAGATCTCAACTACATAATTTTCAATATTAAGACATATCGACAACATAATTTTCAATATTATAAGATCTCGACAACATAATTTTCAATATTATAACATATCGACAACATAATTTTCAATATTATAATATCTCAACAACATAATTTTCAATATTATAAGATCTCGACAACATAATTTTCAATATTATAACATATCGACAACATAATTTTCAATATTATAAGATCTCTACAACATAATTTTCAATATTATAAGATCTCGACAACAAAATTTTCAATATTATAAATGCTCGAATTTCAAATTTTTAATATCTGAATATCTCATGAATCAAATGTTGAGAGATTGCATATAAAAAGAATTATTTGATATCAATGTATTAGAATTACAATATGTAAATCATTTAATTGTAAACGAATAATAAGTAATCGAATCGAATACTTATTTGCTATTTATTTACATCTATAATTCAAAAAGTCTCCTAAGTAGCTTTTGTAAGTAACAATTGTTACAGGTTTAAATTGCCTCAGAATATAAGTGTCCATCTAATATATTATTTAACATAAATGAATATATAAATAGATGGCGAAATTACCCATATATGTCATCCTACATTTTACTTAGTAAAATATATTTAAATGCCCTATAATAATTTTTTTTGGTAGTTGCCCTGAAACCTAGAATGAACACTGATATATATATATATATATATATATATATATATATATATTTATATATATTTATATAAACTTTTGTGTATCCTAACAGAAGCATTATTGCATAGTTGATCCGAACACACGCTCCAACATGATCCTGAAAAATTAAAAATCAATTTTATAAATATCATTATAAATTTAAATTTATATTATCATAATTATATATATATATATATATATATATATATATTGTTATTATTATTATTATTGTTATGATTCTACATGAGTGAAGTATTACTCAAAATGAAACCCAGTTTATATTATTATTATCATATTTAGGTTTACACCTGTGTTTTTGTAGAAGCTAAATCTTATCGAACAATTCCGTTTATTTTAAAGCAAGTCAAAATATTAATTATATAAATAAAATATAATAAAATATTAATTAAGTTCCTGTTTAAATACAATACAATGAATACATTAGAAAATAATATAAATTGTTTGAACTTGCCATACAATTATGAAATCATCATTTAATTATTTATATATAAATAAATAAAATAAATAATAAGTAATATAAAAGAATTACTGAATAATATTATAGATACAATAGTTTAAATGAAATAAAAACAATAAAAAAGAACAAAAATTATATTCATAAAGACGGTAAAAAAAACTTATTCGTAGTATATTCAATTTTTTTTCTTTTTTATATCTATTTTATTATATTTTTTTTCATATATTTATTTATTTCAATAAATAAGTTTTTGTAATTAAAAATAAAATAATGAACAATTTACAATTTAAGAATAACATTTTTTTTAACTAAGAGGTTAATTTGTATATAAATGTCAATAAAAATAATGACATTAATGAAGTAAATTAAAATATAAAAGAAAAATATTAAATATAATATGCGTATGTTATGTAGTCAAATAATATTATTAGTACGGGAAAATAAAAAAAATTAACTAAAAAATATAAAATGGTATTTAACTTTACTTTTATTTGTACATAAACATTAATAGTAAAAATAACGAAAACAAGAAAGTAAATTCAAATATAAAATAAAAAAGTTCATTAAAATAATATTAGTATTGTCAGTAAAATTAAAGAATGTAAAATTAAACATGACATTCAATGTTATTTTAATTTATAAATAAACTTCAATAAATTAATATAAGAATAAAATGTGGATCTCAGTATAACCTACCATGGTAGAGAATATTCAAGATAAAAGATTATAATTAAAAATATATAAAACATAGATTATAAGTATACTGAGTATGAATATACAATTTTGTTATAAATACGTTTCCTAAATAATTTATAATTTGAAATATTATCATTTTATTCAAAATTTTAGAAATTGGTCCAACATATATTACAGTTCATCTACACAATTCTTTATGAAATTCATAATAGAGACTTAATAATAATTAAAACTCCTAGTATTGTGAAATAATGAGATTAAATAAAATACATTATTATATAAGGATAACAATTATTGAAGACTTTATATGTAATATATTACATTTATATGAAATATATGTAATTTCATTTAGTTTTAATAAATAATGTATAATCAATATACCTTTAGTATGATATAGAAAATGTTTCTACATATAATATTTATCATTTTCTTTTGAAGAATATCTATGCATGATAGATAAGATTTATATGTATTTCCTCAAAAAAATTTAAAATATTTTATTTGAGGCAATACTAAGGAATTATATATATATATATATATATATATAAAAAGCTTTTTTATTAATACATTTGGAAACAATATTAGTAATACATATACTTATTTTTTGTATTGATTTTAAATGCAAGATATATTTTTTCCAGTTAAATTTATCATCTATAAATACACCTAATATTTTATAAAATTTAATCTTTCAATATTTATGTTATTTAAATTAATATTTATAATAATTCTTAAATTTATTAAAATATAACAAGTTTTATATAATAATAACCTATTATAGATTAACCATTTATTAATATATTTTAAATCAGTTTGACAATTAAAATTAAGTTTTATGACTAAATTTAAAATTTTTGCTGATTTATTTTCAAAATAAAAGGTAATATCTTCTGCGAACATTGAAAAATTACATATTGAAAATGATTTTGTAATATCATTTATATAATCTAAAAATAAAATGGGTCCAATTATAGTGCCTTGAGATATACCTGTTATGACTTTTAGTTTATCTAAAATGAATAAAACATCATTATATGTACACTAATGATATATATTTATTTAATATATTTAATATATTATTAAGTGCAATGCCTTATACTCCAATATTTTTTAATTTAAAAAGTAATATTATGTGATTAATTGTAAAATGCTTTTTATAAATCGATAAAGATTATAGCGCCAACAATATTAATATTAAAATAGTTACTTATTTGTAACTGAAGGTTAACTATTGCATTTGATGTACGTTGTAATTTACTAAAACTAAATTGAGAAGGAGATTATTATTAAAATATGATAACAAACTATAAAAGCGAGAATAACATATGTTTCTAAAATATTTACAAATTGGCAGATGAGAGAAAATGATATTTATTATTACTAAATTCTACTATGATTATTTATCTCCTTCTAACTAATTTGTATTCTCAGAAACCCTTTATTCAAGTGTATAACTAACTAATACTTCATTTAATTTATGTACAACCTAAATATTAATTGTATAGTAAATAATCCAATTACTATACAAATAATCCGTCAAACTCTATCAACAATAAGCAATCAAATCAAATTCCTTCGTAACCTTTAAATCTCACCTATAAGTAAATTTTCTCTTAGAAATAAATATAAATGTATAGTTGAATCATACAATAACCATAATTTTGATAATTTATTCATCATGTAAACATGCCATATATTAGATTAAGTCCTTCTTATAGGGTAATTAACTTAAATAAACCTATAGAGATTCTATATACTTTGTAGATGTAATTAATATACTATTAAAATCTCATCCTATATGATAACCTATAGGTTATCATGTATTACATATGTATCCTCCATACTTGGATTCAGTCTCATTTACCTTATATCCATCTTATCAAGGCATTTTACCACTAGTATAATATATAGACTACCTTCATAATATATAACCCTATTAATCGGTTATCTCTAAGTTTGTATCACTAACTATAGACTTCCTATACATTTTTAGTTTATTTTTTACATCCCAATAAAAAATATTACTATAATTTTATAATACTTTTCTTACTACAAATATTATAAAATCTGCTAACCTATGTTTAAATATCACTAATTCAACTCATATATTTGATAATATTTTTATGAAATTATATATCATAACAATAATAAAATCATGGGATAAAAATAAACTCGATATTATGGAATGGATAGATATGGTTATATCAGTACGCTTAAGCTTAAATAATATGCGAACTGATCTACTTTGTATTGAATCGAATATGTTCATCAATTTTTGCGGAATGTTAATAAAAAGCGAATTACAGTATCTACCCAGTGAACCAAAATTTGAAATTTTTTCGAAAATGTTTGTAATTTATTTACGAATATTGAAAATTATTGAAAATAATTTTCAATATTCGCAAATATATTGCAAATTATTGAAAATAAAACACGAAATTTGTAAAATATTTGAAAATAGTTTACGAAAATAATACGAAAATGATTTTCGAAAATTTTACGAAAATAATTTTCAAATAAAATGCAAAGTTTGTAAAATTTTTGAAAATAAAACACGAAGATTGCAAAATAGTTGAAAATAATATACGAAAATAATACGAAAATGATTTTCGAAAATTTTACGAATATAATTTTCAAATAAAATGCAAAGTTTGTAAAATTTTTGAAAATAAAACACGAAATTTGAAAAATATTGGAAAATAATATACGAAAATTATTTTCGAAAATTTTACGAAAATAATTTTCAAATAAAATGCAAAGTTTGTAAAATTATTGATAATAAAACACGAAATTTGAAAAACATTGGAAAATTATTTACGAAAATAATACGAAAATGATTTTCGAAAATTTTACGAAAATAATTTTCAAATAAAATGCAAAGTTTGTATAATTTTTGAAAATAATTTACGCAAATAATACGAATATGATTTTCGCAAATTTTACGAAAATAATTTTCAAATAAAATGCAAAGTTTGCAAAATATTTGAAAATAATATACGAAAATAATACGAAAATGATTTTCGCAAATTTTACGAAAATAATTTTCAAATAAAATGCAAAGTTTGTAAAATTTTTGAAAATAAAACACGAAATTTGCAAACTATTTGAAAATAATTTACGAAAATAATACGAATGTGATTTGCAAATAAAACTTAAAGTTTGTAATTTTTTGAAAATAAACATGATATATGAAAATTTTATATTAATATATATTAATTAATATATTAAGATTATTAATAGATTTAATTAAATTTTAAAATATATATTTCTTTGCAGATAAATTGTTTAAATTTTTTTAAATATCTACTTTATATTATTTATTTAGGATTAACGAAATAAATATTAAATAGATAAAATGTTTTATTTTAAAATCAATTTTTATTTATATTGATATACATATTTTATACATTATATACATCATTATTAATGGTTATTCGATCACAAATAATGAGGATAGGTCTGCAAAAACCAATTAATAAACCACTGTTTATTCAGTTAAACTAATTTTTGATTCATTCAATGATGTACAAAATATTTATTTTATTAATTAATATATTTATTCTAGTTATATATATATATATATCACATAAAAATATCTTTTATTTTTATTATATTCTCCATATAATTTATTTTTGATTTACAAATGTGTTGACAAAGATTGTTGACTAAATATTTATTAAATTTTGAAAATTATGCGCCAAGTTTGCAAAATGTACGTAAATAATTGAAATTTATTTGCGAAGTTCGCAAATGATTTTCGAAAAATTTACGTAAATAATTGAAATTTAATTTCAAAGTTCGCAAATGATTTTCGAAAAATTTACGTAAATATTTGAAATTTAATTTCAAAGTTCGCAAATGATTTTCGAAAAATTTACGTAAATAATTGAAATTTAATTTCAAAGTTTGCAAAAATGTGTCCACAGAATTTTCGAAAAATTTTCGAAAAACATTTTCAAATTATTTTCAAATATTGAAAATTATTTGAAAATTATTTTCAAATTTGGTTTACTGGGTAAGTCTACAAAATACTAATGAAGATAATTATTATTTAGTGAAAATAAATATTATCTGATATCGAGCCTTGCCTATATCATACAGGAAGTAATTAGCAGTTCGGACAGTGTGTAATATATGTACTGAAATCATGTATAGTTTCTGTTTCAATACAATTTCTATAATCATACTAATTATTAAGAAAACTAACTAGATGTTTTAGTTCTCTCTATTTATCGACCAATATCTAATTTAAAAAGTATATCCAACCTTTAACATTTCTTCTTATCTAGACTTTTCAGAATATTTCATCCTTATTAAATTTCAGAGTATATTCTGCCCATAAATCATCTAATACAGACTCTCCTAATGGTAATCATATAACGCAATAATATTGATTGATGTTTACACTGGTTTTGATATTTTAGAACACTGTATTATGATCTCTAAAGTAATTTGTAATGACGACTTATATTTTCCTTTCAAATTGTTTATTTTATATCTTTTAAATATGTATTATTTTATTAACATCGATAACAAAGTATCTAAACAATGGTTATTAACTCACCATATTAATCAAGGCTCTTTTTCATTCCAGTACATTTAAACACATATACATATTGTCATATTATAACCATTTATAAACAATACAAAATATAGTCATTTTGTAGATATTTTTTTAAGATAGCCATGAAGGTGAAAATTTACAATTTAATTAATTATGATAAACTATTTGTATATATTTAATTGTTTCTTCAAAATAATGTCTACAATATATATATATATATATATATATATATATATTAATTAAAATATAAATTATGTATAAGTTATGACTTTGTAGACAATATTAAAAACAATTTTATGGACATCTTGTATAAAGCATTCGCTCTGACTTTACTATTTTCTGAGATGTGTTCTATATTTGATTAATGATAAACAAAAATGATGCGCATGTCCAATTATCTTTAAACATATAAATAAATAAATTAAAATATATATTTATTATGAATTTAAAATATTAGTTGTTATATAATATATATGATCCATAAGTAATATAACATAAAAATGTATCAATACCTTATACATATATATTCAATAATACTGTATATTTAATTTAAATAGTATGTCTACTAAATAGTTGTATTTATTGATACAATATATTAGTACAATTGGAGTATCAATTCAATCATTATTTAAACTCACTTATTATCTAGATTTTAATATCATTAATAAGTCATATATATAGTTCATATATATTGCTGATATACAATTATTAGAAGAAAAAAATAAAAGTGCCATAACTATTTAGTATAATAATCTAACAAATAATCATTTTTTGTTATTGTTATTGTTATTTTTATTTGGTGGAGTCCTTTCATCCCATCCAGGAACTTAGATGAAGTTTTCACTTATAACCATATATGGCTATAATTTCCAATCGAAGCCGCTCTCATGTTAAGGCATCCATGGTTTTAACGAGAGCCGATCATTTATTTATACACAATTATATAAGATCACTTCTAAATAATATTTTAAGAACCATTTTATAAAATTAATTAATGGTCCGGACGAGGGTCGAACCCGTGTCCTACTGCTCGTGTGTCTGACGCCTTAGCCACTGAGCCACACAGGCAGTTATCAAGTAAATTTCTACCAATGTTTATTATTATTCTAAAAATGTATACCAAATCTGGAATAGTTATATATATAATATATTCTCACAAATAGGTAATAATAAAGTGCCATGCTTATGTATATTATATTAAAATATATATTAAAATCTCCTAATATATTTCCTATCACAGTTTCTTGACTAATTACATACAAAAAAGTATTACACATTTATAGTATGTAATATATTATTATTGCAAATACATAATACTATATAGTTGTGATTCATACAATTATTATATATAAATGTAGTGCTCAACATAATTATTATGCCAACATTATTAACTTTTATAAGTAAAATTATATTATATTATATAATTATCTCTATTTTAAAATACTTATTAAATCATAACTAATTACAAATTAGTAATACATTAATATTTTAATTTTATATTTAAAGTAATATTCTTAATTATATAAATTAAGTCTTATTTTAAAATTAAATTTATATTGAATATTGAATATTTCTTTTCCAATTTTATTATTTCTTAACTCGAGTTAGATAAAATAGACTTGGTATTACATTGAAAAATAATAACATCATAATTAAATTAATAATTAAGATGATAGAATTAGAGATAATGTTTAGTTAATTGTTCAAGATTAGATATATATATATATATATATATATATATATATATCAATTTTACATTAAGTATAAAATAATATTTAAAACATTAGAATTTTATTAATATACGATTTATTAATTCTAATAATTTAAATTATAAATACAACTGATAAATAATTTTATAATATTTTATTAAAACCCTTTTTAGTGGATATTCATAGAAACCCTTTAGTATAATAAATGCGCGACTAAATTATTTATAATTTATTTTTCGAAACCCGCTAGTTCGAATAATAATTACATACTTAATTGGTTCCCAACCCTTTAGTAGATAGTCGCATAGTCCCATCAATATTAAATTATAAATTATATTTTATTTACTAGAAATGTATACACGATATATATATTATATTTTATCAAACTTATAATTACGATTTTAAAAAAAATTTAAAATCCTATTCCAAGTGAACAATTATTCCATAATTAAATAAGATATAATCAGTAAACTGTAAAGAAGCATTTATTGTCCTATAGAATATATATATATGTGTATGCGTGTAAAAACTAACTTTTTATTGAGTTACAGTTTACTATATTTCGTTTGCCCTTCTTCACAAATAATTTGTAACCGATATTTTCATATAAACTCGATATGACTTGGTCCATGTCCGGATGCATTAACAAACTGTGGTTATGCTTACTAAAACAACCTCTAGCTGTATGTATCTATGTTATGTGATATCATTATTATTATTGTTATTGTTATTTTTATTTGGTGGAGTACTTTCATCCCATCATGAACTTAGATGAAGTTTTCACTTATAACCATATATGGCTATAATTTCCCTTCGAAGCCGCTTTCATGTTAAGGTATCCATGGTGTTAACGAGAACCGATTATTTATGTATACACAATTATATAAGATCACATCTAACTAATATGTTAAGACCCATTTTATAAAATTATTTATGGTCCGGACGAGGATCTAACCCGTGGCCTGCTGCTTGTGGTTCTGAGGTCTTAGCCAACTAATACATACAGGCAGTTTGTAATTATGATAAATAAAAATCGATATATAGCTATTTATATGTATATAAACAATAAATACATTTTCATATATACATATATATATATTAAATATTAAATGGAGATCTATAAATTAAATTGTTGAATTATTAAAAATATTAAAATATTAAAAAAATCAATCGTTATTTTGTTAATAATTCAGAACTTATAACAAATACCTTCTTTATATAAATTTATATTTTACTCACAACTAGTAGATATTTATTTATTATGTATATTTCACAAATTATGATAATTATTTATATAACATGCAATAGATTACCATATTTAGTTAAATACACTAGATGTAAAATAACATATCATTATATGTATCTTTGGTAAAATATAAATATACATTAAATAAATTTTATTAATTTTGAACTTATATAATTTATACAATTTATTTTTTATATGATTAATCAATAAATATTATTTTGATATATGGTATATATAGTATGAATACATGTAATTTATTTAGTTAATTAATACACATAATATTTTATATTATTATTTAGTTAGTATTTAAAATTATAATTGTTGTGGAACTTCTGATATTTAATAGTGTTGTTTATTAATTAACTACATCAATGTAGTCATTATAAATTAACTAATTATCATGTGTATTATTTTAGTTGAATAATAAAGAACTTAGATAAATTAAAATTAAAATATATCTAATATTCAACTCGTTTATACTTTAATATTATCATCACAAATTATTTGTAAACTAACAAATAATTCTACAAATATGAAATGTTAAAATATATTTTATATTTTAATATTTATATGATAATATCGGTTTACTACTATATATATATATAACATTATAGTATAATAGAATATATTATATGTTTTATTAATATTATTATTAATAATTATTATAATATAATCTAGAAAGAGTAGATTACATTTAACAAATAATTACCATAAGACTACCAAAAATATTTAATTTTACTTTTATTCACTTTCAAACCCTACAAATATTATAATTGAACACTAATAAATAAGTGTATATATGATCCTATATGTATAGTGATCAATATAATTTAATAACTTAATACAGAACATGATAATATATTATTTGCATATTCTTAATAATAATATAACCAAATATAAATATAATGTATTTATAGTTGTATAGTTATACCTACCTATTAATGCACTTATATAAATAGTTTGTATTTAAAAAATATTATACATTTATTAATATTAATAAATTAAATATTGTACTTATTACTATACATACCTTTGCATCAGTCATTGATATTACGAGAAAGCACAGTCCTTCATCTATGTTGCACCTTACTTTATCAAATTCATCAAACTCACCTATATATTAATATGTGGTAATAAAAACTATATAAAAAATACTTGATATAGTGTTTATAAAAAATAACATACCATTTTCGCATAATGTAGAGATATCAGAAATTGAACGTTCACTGATACAGTTTGAACATATTCTTACATCAATAATACTTAATTAATATATATATATATATATTAGTTAGTTATATATATATATATACAACTTGTTGTCTTATATAAAGTACGTTAATAAAAAAATACTAGTTTAATATAGTAAATGAGTACTATTTTAGATAGTTTTATATATATTTTTAAATATTATTCTTAGTACTATAATCGTTTCAATATCATAACATATTATTATATTCAATTACATTTATATTCATATTTAACAATGTATACCGATGAAATATATATAGTTAATACAAATATTTAAGAAATTATATATTTAATTTATAAAATATATTGATTAATTAATATTATTTTTAATGTTGATTTATTGATTCATGTATAATTTGTATTAACCAAAGACCTATTTAAATTATATAAACATATTAATAATAATAATAATAATAATAATAATAATAATAATAATAATAATAATAATAATAATAAACATAATAATAATTTGGTGTATAATTCATATATGTTTAAAAAAAACTTTATATTCCTTAAATGGGCTATTTATATTATATTCGCAAATATTTGTTTATTATATATATTATTCAAACTGTTTCTTTAAAAAAATAAAATAAAATAAATAAATAAATAAATTCATAATAATAATAATAATATTAATAATATTAATAATAATAATAATAATTATAATAATAATATGATTATATTGAAAATTAATGAATGACCTCCATTTGGATTTGGTAAATATATAAGTGTCCATATATCATTTTCATTTCTCTATCTTTCCATGAAAATTCAAAAATAAATCAATAAGTTATTTAATTAAAATATACGATTATCTTGTATTTATCGTCCACGCTCAACGTATATTAGCACTCATAAATCTATATAAATCTATATATATATATATATATATATATCGAACTTGAAAAAATTCATAATATATATAAATAATAAAATATACAAATATAATACATATATTATTAACCTTGGTTTTGGATATTTAAGTATGTCTTCAATAACTTGAATTTGTAAATAGTATATTAAAATAATATAATAATTATTAAAATTTGTAAAATATCGGTGTAATGTAAACATATTGTGTGTTAAAAATATTGTTTTATATTTAATTACTTAATTAATTATTATTGTTAATGTATTTGTAATTTACATCTGATAGAATAAAGAATATTTGTTAAACTTATTAATATCTATATTTTTTTTAATAACGGTAGATTTAATAATATAGTATATTAAATATCGAAAAATTTAAATAGAAATGTATGAACTGATTTATTGTAATGATAATTATATGTAATAACATATATATATATATATATATATATATATATATATATATATATATATATATATTCTGATGAAAGCACTCTCATTGTTCTTCACTATAGTCAACATAGTTATTAGAAAAATAGTCTAGATATGCACTGATAAAATAAATATGTATGGACATATGATCTCAGATCTATAACACATAGAAGCAAGTCTTCCGCCATATTTTCATATTGTGTACATCTACATCTGATAATTTTTAATACTTGACTCTAATGCTAGTGTGTGAGAAAATTCGTGTATTACAAAGACAAAATATCGTGTATTACATATCCATATGGCTACGATACAACCAGTGTATTACACGGACATTTTGTCAGTGTATTACACGAACATTATTTGACAATAAGACACGTTTTTGTATACACGTTCTTTATACTAAAAATTCTGAAGAACATTTTATATTATTGATACGCTTATAATTCTATATATATTATAGAATTACATATCGGTTATATTTAAAACATAAGTTTAATAATAATAATATTTAGAATATTAAATACAATATTTCAATAATGAGTAATCATTATGATATTATTTCAAATTTATTATCTTAATTATCAATATAATTATAATTTTAATAGTTGTTTAAGTGCACAATTAAATGAAATTATGATGTTTTAAAAAACATAGATACTTAAATAATTTATGATTTTTAAATAGGAACTTTATTTATTAAATAAATAACTTAAATATGAATTAAAATAAATAATTGAATATTAATTTACACTATAGTCTAAATTAAATCAATATATCAAAATAAAAAGGTAAAATAGTATATTTGTTCTATATTAAAATAAATAATGTATTTGTAAATGAATATTATAGTGAAATTTTGTCCGTGTAAAACACGGATATTTAGTCTGTGTAAGAGACGGACATTTAGTCTTTGATTTACATGAACAGAACCAACATTTTTTTATTTATCTTTTATTTTATTATATATTATTTATTTAAATACTGTATAATAATAATTATATAATCTTTAAAGAGTATAATTACTATTATTATATAATATATGTTAAATTAAAATATAATATGTATATATATTGATATATTTCCTTTTGTATATATATATAACAATTATTTTTAATTATTGTTATCAAACTACAGTTAATATTAAATTATATAAGTGCATATATGCCAGGTTTAAGTACTGAAACCGCGAGTTGTATGATAAATAATGATATGTTATCATCCAGGAAAAGTACACTCCTCATGTTGTTAGATATGTCAGCAGAATTTGACACACTTAATCATATGATCCTACTATCAATATTAAGAGAAATTGGTATATCTGGGGCTGCCCTATAGTGGTTTACATCATATATAAAATATCGATTTTTTAATATTAAAGTTGGTAGCTCAACATCAATACTTCGCCTCATTACAAATGGTGTACCTCAGGGCTCCGTTATTGGAGCAATTTTATTTAATATATATATTGCTCCCATTTTTAAATTATTTAAAAATAACCCTAAAATTAGATTTCACTCTTTTGCTGATGATCTACAAATATACACTGATGCTCAATCTCTAAATAATTATGATGCACACACCAACTTATCAAATTGTTTAAAGGATATTATTGAGTGGTGTAACTCGAATTCACTGAAATTGAATCCTGGAAAAATATATATTCAATACACAAATTCTTGATCTCACCGAAAAAGTTCATAATCTTGGCGTTATTTCTAACACGAATCATGATATGTTATCTTTTATTTCAATAAAAATAATAAATGCTAATTTTCATATTTACCGTAACCGCAAAATTCGCAAATTCATCACTTTTAAAACATGTACATCAATAGTACTAGTCTTGTGTTATCTACCTTAGATTATTGTAATATCCTACTAATAAATCTCACAGCTAAAGATCTAGAGCCATTAGTAAAGTTGCAAAAAAGAGCAGTAAGAACATTCTACAACTTGTCATATAGATCAATAAACAATGATATATGTATTACTAGACTGATGACGAAACTGCACTGGCTCAAAGTTTCTTCGCGTATAAAATACAAACTATTAGTACTAACACATCTTGCCTACCATCATCATACACTTCATATTTAGCAGGACTTATACAGTCACATATTCAAGTACGAAGCTTTAGAAACGTCCATCTACATCGATTGGAAACGGCCCCATTAAGTTTCAGTCATCGAAATCACTCGAGAGCTTTTCGTATCGCAGGCCCAAATGAATGGAACAAGCTTCCCTTATAACTTCTTTTAATAATTAATACGCTTAGTTTAACAGCTAAGCTAAATACTTATTTATTCAATATCGACTGAACTTTGTTAATTGTTATAATTTCTCTCTACGTAGAGAGTATACACTATTGTTAATATATATTATATTTAAACGGTGTCTACATAAAATATTAATAATAATAATAATATAAATAATATCATTTTTAAAATTATACTAAAATATAATTAATAAATCTAACTATATATAAATATATAAAATACCATATATAACCTTGATAATGCGAGCTTTTTTCCATATTATTGCCTAATACATTCATTCTCTTTTTGAATATACTTACAAATTTTAATTCTGGATAAGTATCGGATAATTAATAGGTGATCGGATAAGATAAATATTTGACTAGAGATAATTTTATTTAAATATATTATTATTTCTTTTTATAATTTTGAAAGTTTTTGTTGTACATTTTTGTATTATTAGTTTCACGAAATATGATGATGCATAATAGATACTTATTAATATTTTGTTTTTAATATGTATTTAAATTTAAATATAAATATATATATATATAGATTAAGTAGATTAAATATAATAAGGTTGGCTTATAACTGTTATGTATATATAAGTATATATATATATATATATATATATATATATATATAGAAAAACTGTCATATTAGGTACGTATTACATTTATATTATTAAGTAAATGTTAATAATAATCGTATATTGTTAGGTATAAAATACTTATAATTATACTTAATGATGAATCGACATATGATATATATACGTAGTACTCTATAATAACATCTTTAATAAATATATCCGAATTTGTTAGATATCATTTATTATTTTAGAATACTCTGTATTTTCAGTTATGTAGATATAAATATATATATGCGTTTTATATATTTAACTTTAAAATTTAACTACGTGTATATATATATATATACACGTTAGTTATATTTTTAATAATGACTGATAAACTAACAAAGAAAGATCAATTGATTATGTCCACTTTGTTGTATAAATTAACAATATATATGAAAATAACTATAGAAAATGCTTTGACAGATGTTTTATTATCTTTAAGAGAAGAAATAACATCATTAAAAGAAGAATTAGTAATATCTAATAATAAAGTAAATGTCCTAGAGAATAATATAATAGCAGCTAATATAAGATCAGATGAATGTGAACAATATTCTCGGAATAATACTTTAAAAATAGCTGGTTTATTATTATTACATGATGATTCACATAAAAATGCGTAAAATGCAGATAATAGCTCTAAGTAAAAAATTAAATTTGTAGATATTAAATAGTGATATCAGTAGTGCATATAATGTACCAACGAAAAGTAAGTTAACTAATACTATTATTCGTTTTACACGAATTTGTGCTCGTAATGAAATTTATATGGTAAGACAAGATAAACAACATTTTTTAAATAATAAACTCTTTATAAATGAAGAACTTACTTTATAAAGAAGTAAATTACTTCATGCTTTACAGCGTTATGATATAATACATAGAGCATGATCGTAAAATGGAAACATTTGTTGTTTGACAAAACAAAATCAGGATGTAATAATAGTAATTAAATCACCATATGATTAATAAAACATCTTGATTACAATATGTCTGATGCAAATTCTTTTTTTCCTATTCATAGTTTCTGAATAATTTTTAATATATTTTTTGTTTCCATTATTCTTCGTAAAATTACTAAATTAAACTATATATAGTTATATATATATATAACTATATATATATATATATATATATATATATATTTATTGTTTTCTTTGCTCTAACATATTCCTTATTATATAACTTATTTCAAAATGATAAACTATAATTATTTAAAAAACTTATACAACTTTTATTCTTTTATTATTACTTTTATATTTATCTTAATTCCTATTTTTTTAATATGTATCTTTATATTTATATATTTCATGTTTATCTATTTTTTATATTTAAATAATAACTGATACATTGATTAGTGATCCTACAATTGATTGTGATCCAAATAATTGTTATATTAATTTTAATATATATTCTCCATATTTGTCAATTAAATATTTTAATAATATTCGACATGTTAATCAAAGTTTTTAATCAAACTTCTACCATTTAATTATAGATTTGATAACTATCAAATCTACAATTAAATGGTAGAAGTTTGATTAAAAACTGTGATGCTTTACACATTTTATTATCTACAATTAATTCAAAATTTGACATTATTTCCATTTTTGAAATATGGTTTAATCAATATAATTTACAATTATATAATATTGAAGGTTATATTTCGTTTCAAATTTTCGTTTTAACTAGAATTGATAAACATGTCGGAGGTGTTGTATTATATATTAATAGTAAATACAAATCTAACAAAATTAATCATTTATCATATAGTAACTCATTTATAGATTGTATCACGGTTGTATATAATTAAGTATTACAAATATAATTATTAGTTCAATAAATAGACATCCATCGTTAAAAAAAGATTCTTATTTATGTTTAAATACCTTTATTGAATTATTTAGTCAATTTCAAAATAAGCAAATTATATTGTGCGGTGACTTTAACATTGATTTACTTGATGATAATATACATACAAATAATTTTTTAAATACATTCAATTAAACAATTTATTTAAATCTATTAATAATCCAACTCGTATAACAGACAACACTGATAAATTAATAGATAATATATTTTATAATGGAAATGTATCTAATATATGTTCAGGTATCTTAAAATATGATTTAACTGACCATTTAACATTATTTATTATATTGGATATAGAAAAACATAAAATAAAAAATGTTAAAAAAATAAAAAAACAAAATCAAAATAATATATTAAATTTTAAAAATAATCTTGAAAAAATAGACTGTTCATTAATAAAATCAAATGATTTGTATTATTCTATGGAGTTATTTTTTAAAATCTATAATGAAACTTATCATTTTAATAAAGGGGTAATTGTCTCGATAAGCGACATTGCTTCTATAATTATCTAGGCATTGCCTAAATCTGATAATAATAAAAAAATAATAATATAAATAATAATACTTATTCTCCTCTAAATATCGATAACATCTCAAAGTATTCTAATAACATGAATTAATTACTATAATAATAACTTTAATAATATATGTTTAGTATGTATTTGTATTTATATATATATATATATATATATATTTATTTATTTTTTATTTTTTTTATTTAAATCAGACATGAAATACAGAGGTCCATAGAATATAAACGAAAATTAAAAAGAATAAACTAAAAAAAAAAACAATTAATCAAAGAAACGAAATTTAAAATACTATACAAACAATGAGTTATACCACATGGTAAACAGTGGCGATGGGAACAAAATATTATATTCATATAATTGAACAATTAGTGAATTACACGATAATTGTATTCGTTTATATAGCGAATAATAAGACTTGCGTAATTTAACAGTTAAATTATTAACATAATCGTTAAAAAACATTAAAGAGGCACTATTTCTACGTCTGTAGTTCATAACAATACGATAAGCATTATTATAAGCTATATTAAGTTTAGCCATGCAATATATATTTGGTATCCATATGCTACTAAGGTATATATTAGAAACAAATGTTTTAATAGAATAATTTTTGTATCCTTAGAGCAATGATTAAAGTTATATGATATTGCATAGCTTTGTTTATATAACTGTTTAATATTACTATATATATATCAATATCATCAGATAAGTCCTCTGAAATCCAATGTCCAAGATATCTATATGATTTGACAACTTTTAGAAGTTTATTATCTATATATAATTTCACAGGTTTATGATATGATTTATCAAAATAAATTGGTAAAATAACCGATTTATCAATATTAAACGTTATGTGGTTATGGTTAGAAAACTCTTCACAATAACTTATCAACAACTGCAAACCCCTTAGTGATGGTGAAAATAATGCTATATCATCTGCATAACATAGATTATTTATGATATTTCCATTTAAGCAATAACCTGAATATATTTAATTTAATTTCTTAATCATAGGATTAGTATATAAATATATATATATATATTCATTCTTGTTCTATCATTCATAGTGAACAGACGTGTATTTTCTATTCAATAATATTCTATTTTTAAACTTGCACTATAGAATTCTATAGATTCGTTTGCTGATGTAATCATAGTTAAATTTATCATAATATTATATAAATACTACATTGATATACTGGACATTCAATTTAGAATATCTTCAGCACCCACCGACCGGAGGACCTCCGTCTGGTCTATGCTCATTGGTAGTCTGTAAAGTCTACCATAATCAAAGTTTAGTAAACATTATGTCACCTAGAAAAAAAACTAATAAAAGTAATAAAGGAAATGAAACCATAGATATGTTAATGGAAATAATTAATAATCAAAAAAATATAATTATTAATCAAAATAAAATAATTAATGATTTAAATGATAAATTTGATAGTAATAAAATACTTCTAGAGAATATAAATTCTAATATAAATAATCAATTTAAAATTAATAATAACAAAACTTTTGCTGATATCACAAAAAAAAATATTGAGCAAACAATAAAAAAAAATTTAACTAATACTATAAATAAAACTTTAATAACAAATAATAATAATATTGATAAAACCAAAACTATAATTTTATATAATTTAAAATCAATAGATGATAATTATATCAATAGATATAATGATGAAAAGAATAAAATAAATAAAATAATAAACATACTTGATATAGACAATATTAAAATAAATAAATGTCATAGAATTGGTAAATATATAGAAGGTCAACATTCAAGACCATTAAAACTCATTCTAGAAACTCAACTTCAGAAGGAGGAATTTATTAAAAATGCTTACAAATTAAAAAATACTGATTTAAACCATATAGGGATATCAATAGAATATTCATTTGAACAACTACAAGAAATAAAAGATCTAAAACAAGAGGCTAAAAATAAATCTTCCAGTGATACAAAATATAAAGTAATAACCCTAAATAATAAATTTAAAATAATTTGTTGTGATAATTATGAATAACTCAATTTTATCATATTTACATTTTAATATACGTAGTCTTAATAAGAACTTTGATAAATTAAAAATTTTTATCAATAATCAAAAAATAAAACCAAATTGTATATGTCTTACTAAAACTTGGTTAAATGAAAGTAATAATACAAATTTAGATATATATGGATATGAACTAATACAATTAAATAGAGAAAATAAAAAATGTGGTGGTGGTGTCGCTATATATATTGACATATCACTAAACTATATCATTATGAATCAATTATCAATAAAAATTCAAGACTCAGTAGAAATACTGACTATAAAAATTTTAATAAAAAACAATCAACATTTACTATCAACTATATACAGAAGCCCATCATATAATGTAGATACATTCATTGATCTATTTTATAATACCTTTAATAATATAAATAACAAAATATTTATATTAGGTGACCTCAATATAAATATACTTTCTGACAATATATATACTAACAAATTTAAAGATAATCTAGAAATACTTGGTTTTAAATCTATTATTAAAAATTATACAAGAATCAATAAAAATAACAATAATACCTTAATCGACCTATTATTAACTAATGTAACTAATATTAAAACATCTGGTGTATTGGTAAGTGATATCACTGATCATTTCCCGATATATTTTCAATATTCTATAAAAAATCAATGTAAGTTAAAAAATACTATCAAAATATATAAAAGACAAACAAAAACAAAAAATATTAATAAATTAATGGAAATATTAAAAAATGAAAAATGGATAGATGTTTTATCAAACAATGACCCAAATGAATCTTATGCTAAATTTATTAATATATATGAAAACATTGTTGATCAATCAATGCCAATAATAGATAAAATTATTAAAATAAAAACTGAAAATAAGTGGATGACTGGTGATATTAAAAGAGATATACACACTAAAAATAATTTATATAAAATTTATATAAAAAATAAGAAAAATGATATACTGGATAAATATAAACATATAAAAAATATCATTGCTAATAAAATAAAAATTGCTAAAAAAAATTTTTTTTCTAATGATATCAAAAATGCAAATACTTCAAAAAAAAAAATGGAAAATAATTAATAATAGGTTAAATAGAAAAAATCACAATACATTACCAAATAATTTTATAAATACAAATAACAAAGTACTTAATAAGCCTTTAGATATAGCTAATGGATTTAATGAATACTTCATAAACACTATTGAACAATTGAATAGTCAATTCAATCAAGTAAATAATAATTCTGTTTTAGACAGTATAAAAACTAACAAAAATACAATATTCCTTACACCAGTTACAGATAAAGAAATAATTAATATAATTGCCCTAAAGGAACATAAACATTCATTAGATATAAATAAAATAAATATGTATATTTTAGATATATCAAAATCATATATAATTCAGCCATTAAAGCATATTTTCAATCTATCAATTAATAAAGGAATTTTTCCTGATAAAATGAAAATAGCTATCATAAAACCTATACATAAAAAAAAAAGTAAAAATAATTTTGAAAATTACAGACCCATATCACTATTACCTCAAATATCAAAAATACTTGAAAAATTAATATATAATAGATTAGAACATTTTATAAATAAACATAAATTAATATCAAATAATCAATACGGATATCAAAGAAATAAAAATACTATAGATGCAATAACTGAATTCTATACAAACATATTAAATAACAAAGAAAATAATAAAAAAACAAATACAATATTTTTAGACCTATCAAAAGCATTTGATATGTTAGACCATAATATTCTATTTAACAAATTAGAAATATATGGTATCAGAGGTCATGCCTTAAATTTAATTAAAAGCTACCTATTAAATAGAGGTCAAATAACTTCTATTGATAATAAGTTATCTGATATATTAATAAGTAATATAGGAGTTCCACAGGGTTCAGTTCTGGGACCATTGCTATTCATTATTTATATAAATGATATAACACTATTAACAGAAAATGATATAAATATAACCACTATTTTATTTGCTGATGATACATCAGTTAGTGTTTCAGCCAATAAAATAAGTGTTTTAATAAATGATACAAAAAAAATATTAGATAAATTAGAAATATGGTTTAAAAAAAATAAATTAATAGTAAATACTGAAAAAACCAAAATAATAATTTTTTTTAAAACACGTGAATTTTCGAATTTTAATATTGACTACGCTATATACAATCAACAAATACAAATAATAGATAAATATAAATTTCTAGGTATTATAATAGATACTAAACTAAATTTTAAAACACATATATTATCAATAAAAAAAAAAATCTTACAAATAACTTATATGATTAGAAAATTTTCTAATGAATTACCACATCATATTCTTATGTTACTATATAATTCACTTTTTTTATCTAATCTTCATTATGGGATAGAAATATGGGGCAACAATTATAGTAATATAATAAAACCTCTATATAATATACAAAAAAAAATACTTAAAATAATATATCTTAAAAAAACTAATATAATTCACAATATACAAATAAAGATATACAACCCCTACCCATATACACAAACACACTTACTATAAAGCAAATCACTGAATATAAAACATTATGTTACATGTATAAAAATAAAAATAGATTCAAAAATAACATTAATAAAAACAATAACTATAATCTAAGAAATAACAATGAATATGAAATAAAAAATAAAAAATTTACTTTAACAAATAATAGTTTATTAATAGTTGGAATTAAATTATGGAATAAACTAGATGAAAATATAAAAAAAAGTAAAAACATTAACATATTTAAAAGAAAAATAAAAAAAATACTTATTTCAGAGAATAATTAAAGATATAAGATGAAGAGAAAGAAGAGGATGGCAGCCTTTATAAAAGTCGATGACTTACTGGTAGCCTTTTGGAGAAATTTTTGTTTTTATTATAGCTATTATATTATTATTATTATGATTTGTTAATCAAACATATATGTAATACTCCAATAAATTTGTTTCATTCATTCATTCATTCATATATATATATATATAAATATATGTATTTGTATTTATAAATATATATATATATATATATATATATATATATATATATATATATTTATAAATACAAATACATACTAAACATATATTATTAAAGTCAATTATTAATCATTAATGACAAATATACAATATAATTGTCAACTTAAAAAAAGTCATATTAAATATACGGGAATGGCATTCAATTGTATTCATGTATAATAATAACAAATAGAAATACAATTAAGATTGCATATAATCCACTATTAGGTATACGTATAATTTATGATGAATCATACTCTATATTTTAATATCAGGTATCCTATAATAATGAGATTAATAAATACGCATGAGCATTTATTAGTATCTTTGATATAAATAAATATATAATAAATATTATTTTTTTAATAAAAAGTTTTATTTTATCAATTTATTTAACATCGAACAAGTACTACAGAATATAATATGTTAGTGTTGTTATTAATATAATATTTTTAAATAATATATTTATAAATTAAATTGTAAATTGAATTAACTGTTAATTATATATAACATTTTTAATATTATCTATATATTTAAAATTATTTTACAAATACAATTTGAAATATTCAATAATTGAATATAACATGTGTTTTTAAATCAGATTTATATTATTAAATTTATTTTTCGTAATAATTATTAATACAATAATTTAATTTATAATAAATAATTATGAATATTAAAGTTATAATAATAGTATGGTGAATAAACTATGGAAATTTTATTTTGATTATTCGAGTAACAGTGTTACATTTAAATACTCGTGGGGTTATCAGTAGATTTGAGTTAATTAATATATTATGTGCAAATAAACATAACTAATAAACACCATAAAAATAAAATAAATATGATTTTAAAATCAAATCTAAAACATGCTCACTTGACATATTTTAAATTGTGTATAATATTATATTAAATATAATTATTATAATAATATAATTATAAAAATTAGTATTGATAATTGTATAACATCTATTATTGTTCAATTTATAATATTATCAACTAGATAAATCATTTATCAAATTAATTTATATTAATTAAATAAATGATGTAATACTCAATTTACATTCTTAATATTTATTTACTTATCATTATATATAATACAAATTCATAATATAATAGTATTATTAATACACATAATATATTTACTATAATATTACTTGTTTAGTAATGTATAAATAATTGTTGATAATTATGTTATAATAGTATTTATTATAGTATAATATTAAATATGATAATTAATTAACTATAAAAGTAATAAAATCGTATTAATTTAGTGGTAAAATTATAATTATATTATTATGTTTAGTATATTATTATCTGTATAATCATATAGTATTTAATAATTAATATTTATACATCATAATTATAGTATGATTTATAACTTATATTTTAATAACATTTTTAGTAATAATTACGGTAGAAAGTAATCTTGTACGAGATCATTTCGGACTATATAATCTAGTACATCTTATTAAATATATTCTAAAAAAATTATTTATGAATTTAACATTATAGTTATTTTTAATTATTTTAATTTCTAATCTAGATTTATTATTTATATACATATTTGTAAAATCTGAAATAATAGCTAGAACAGGTCAGACAATAACTGCATTATCAAAAGTAAATATTATATGGTACGACAAATCACTTCAACTGAATCTAAAAATTCGACTTATGCAATCGCTAGTAAACTCAATATTCCTCTATGTGTCCGAAACGTGGACGTTAACAAAGGAGTTACAAGGACGTATTAGAGCATTAGAAATGAGATGTTTAAGAAGGCTAATGAACATATCATACCGAGACAAGATAACCGAAATTGAGTTACGGATTCAAGTTGTTAAAGAAATTTGCAAACACTCGGAATTGCTGGCGATGGTCATTGCAAAGAAGTTGAGGTGGTTTAGTCATGTATCACGATAAAACTCTATGTCTAATACTATTTTGCAAGGATCCATTGAAGGTAAACGAAGAAGAGGACGGTCAAGGACACTAGAATGGCAAGATAATATCGTTGAATGGACTAGTCTTGGAATAGAAGAAGCGATGCGAACGACCCGGGATAGAGACCGATGGAAACGTATTGTATTGAAGTCAACTGCGCCCCTACGACATCCAAATGCTATGGGATAGGTAAAAGGTAAAAGGTAATACATATTTGTATACATTATATTTTCCATCAATAATAAATTATTAAATATAATTATTAGAATAATAATTGTAGAATTATGAAAACACTTAACTTTACAAGTCGTACGAGGTTACTAATGAGTCGTACGAAATTACCTCGTATGATATTACTTAATTCTTAATTACTCTTATTAATTTATTAAAGTAATCTCTGAATACTTATTTAGTAATCTATTATGACTTATTCCGTCAATGAGTAATTTTATTTTTAAAACCGATTTAACTTATCTATATTAATAAATTGATATATTTTTCTAATTTCTATATTCAGGACACCGTTAGGGCGATAAAGTGAACGTGGTGAGGTATGTTCCTCTCTGAATTTCATCACATAAATGACGTATCGTGGTTGCCAATAAATATTAACTATATTACTAATATGTAACTCTATACAGCAGCTGATGGACGATAAAGTATGTATGTCTGTTGATCTACTAAATGTGATGAGATATATAGATGATCGGATAATTCGTTTCATAGAGTATCGAAAAAGCTTGCCATAGTAAGGTAAATTAATAGTATGTATATATAAATATATATATATATATATATATATATATATATTTATCAATTAATAGTATCTCAATGGATAAATTAGTTAATATCGGAAAAAATTGTAATATGTACTATTAATTGATGATATGTTATTTAGTAACTTTGAACAAATTATCAATTAATTCAGTTTTTAAATAACATAAAAAACATCTTTTATAGCACGATATTTAAAATATATTGTTATATAATGTTTGATATCTAATATATAAATTCTATAAAAATTACATGTATATATAGATACAAAAACTTAAAACTATTATTTTATAATATTTATTTTATATTAGATGAATTCATAATGTAATTACTTTAAAATTTATGTATTGTTGACTTTTCAAATGTATTTTACTAGAAATAATGTATGCTATATTTACATATATATATATAAATGAATGTTTAGATAAAAGTACAAAGCGATCTTCCTAATTTATTTTGCTATATATAATTAATTATTGTGCATAATATAACAAAACCCATATTCAAAAATAAAATTATTATTTGTAAAATATATATTTTTTACTCTTATGTAATAGGATTTTCTTTCTTTTTTATATAATAAAAAAAAATAGTTTAATTCATTAAATAGTATATAATATGGAAAATTAAAAAAAAAAAGAGACAATTCGTTCCTTATCTCTACACATATGAATTCAATAAAATGGCGGTCCCAAAAATACATATCGCATCTACCACCACCAAACTTACTACAGCTAAATAATATTTAGATCTTTGCCGGTCATTCATATACTACAATATGCATGTTTTATTTGATTCATTTTATATCACTATTTAATCGTATATAATATTTATTATCATAATTAATTATCTACTAACTATTTTTTATATATATATATATATATTACTCATATACATATATGTTACTCAAACTATCAGTAACTATTAAATATATATATAGTTATTAATATATTTAAATTATATAGAATTGGATACCTGCAATCCAGTTTATTTGATGAGTTTCAACACGGTATCATGTACTGATTAACGTAATATATATAAAACTTTAAATTATTTACTAATTAATATTTTGTTTCAATTATATATTTAAAGACTACAAAAAAACTATATATTGAAATAAATTACAGGACGCATCTCTCGGACTCAGATGCAATGCTTGTAACAGGATAAACCACTTAGAATCCGTATGTAGGAGCAGACATCACTATAAGAACTACAAGAAACAGGAGTCCACTAAATTACATCAAACTTACATGTAGCAGACCAGGACACAAGATACAAGGTTTTTGTTAAATTATGTTAAACTATTCATAACATTTAAAAATAGAACATATATATATTATTTAAAGTTGACAAAGGGTCTTAAAGTAATGTACTATCCTTTAAGGTATACAATAACCTTTGAAAGCCTACTTAACTAACCCCTATCCATACATACTCTTAGCATATGACAATAAACCTATTGCGACCTACGGCATAACAATAATATGTTATAATTATAATGGCATATTATACGATATAAACTTCACTATAGTCGAATCCCCACAACCCCCTATAATATGACTAATAGACATATATGCAGCTAAGCCTCATAAAAATGTTATGCACATAGACATAATCCCACCTATATCAAAACCACCCGCCAAAAATGATACCAGAATATTCCCCGTAACACTTCAAATAAGCCTCGACAAATAAGTACGGCTCTATTACATGCAAATAAATGCGTCCAAATCAACTTTAAAATATATATAGAACTATAGCGTATGATGTCCAAAGGAATCATCATATCGGTAAATAAGCCTACAGCATAAGTATCCAGCATAACATATGCACCAAAGAAGTAAGGCGACATCATGATATTATATGTAATTTAGTATTCCAACCAATGCGAAAAATTCCAGACACATCCAATAAGCAATTGGAACCTACCACCAAACAGCAGAGGCATACCATATATGTCCTCCACTAATAGGACATCACCCACATTTCATCCAGTCATTACTACCTAGCATCAAATGAATTCATAGAAAGACACGTTCAGACCATAAAGAACATTATAAAAAATACAGACATCAATAAGAGTACTAAAGCACTACTATCTTAGAGAAATAACCCTCAAAATATAATGACCCCAGCCCTCTACCCCTACTCTTACATCAATCCAAACATCAGAACGCACGAAACTACAAACACATCAAACATAAATTAACTAGATGACATTACTTACAATAAAACCGCATACATCGTACATAACGTTCAAATCTGTCAAATTCGAGACTCCTTCAAATTCACATGATCCCCAGCTACCATTGTCAAGAAACGAACTAGAATCATATGTCATCCGTACCCATACGGGAAACATCATATGACGTACAAGACATAAAATACGATCAACACCTACAACTAACCCCAAGAAAATTACACCACCATAGAGAATACCCCCACTCATACCCAAACACTACATTTATCTAATTACCCAACACCAATATCTGATAATAATACCATCCTCTCACACACAGCTATTATAGAACCAAAAGCAGCTTAGTAAACTATACGCCGAAGCTCCAGGAACAGGCACACTCCCTACCGATTTATCTTGTAATATATCTTCTTCTTGGAATAGGTGATGTTATGTTATTATCACTATTACTTTGTGTATTATTATTATTATTATCTCGCATTATACTAACACACGCCGAGTGCTAGGAATATGCCCATAAATCAATCGATGCCGTCTCACATGATTAAGCAATGTTAGACGCCTATCTATAAGAGACGTGATACACGTACAGTGTACGTATTAATAAATACGTACACAGTTAATAAATAATGTATTAAAGCCTTGATTCTTTTTCTAACAATTTAACAACTAGTAAATACAAATATACTTTAATATAAATACATTTCTGATTAATGATTCATATACAAATACACTAAATTTGATTTTGATAATTATGTTAATGTTTGAATCAAATAATAATATTTATGTAATGTATTATTCTAATATAAATACACTAACAAATATAAATAAATTTAATATAATTAAATATATTTATGATTATTTGATACAAATACACAAAATCTGTTTTTGATATATATTAAATTATTAATATTAGTCAAATACAAAGATTTATATAAGTTTTCAAGAATAATTAATTGATTAATGTTTAAATGAATAGAACATAATTGATACAATTGATATATTTAGTATTTTAATTTGAAATAAAATGAAAAGTCGCTAGACTTGTATCGCTATAGATTTTGATTTGATTTGATTGTTTATTTAAACACCGTAAAAATATAAAACGAATTACATTACTCAACAGTGTGTGATAAAAATAAACAGATAAAAATAAATAAATATAACATGTTGATTTAAATAATTTAGATAAATAAATATAAAACAATATTAATATTAATGAAGTAAAAACAATTTTACTTTACGTCGGAAAATATTGTAATTAATTTCACAACGTAATTTTGTCAGAAGTTTATTCCAGTTGGTAGGTGCTGACACATAGAAAGATCTACCCATAATGGTCTCATAATTATATTTAGGTAAATTTAGTTTACCAGACTTGGCAGATCTAAGGGATGAGAGTGGTCGATAATAGGATATCCTTTCAGATAATATATTAGATGTATTTGAATAGATAAGATTATGAACTAATGAAATAGATTTAAGGAAGGCTCTGTCTTTTAAGGAAAGTATTTGTAATTTATGCTGGAGGGAGCTAATTGATATATGGTTATTGAATTTAATATTATGAATAGTACGAATAGATGATCTAATAATTTTATTAATTTTATTAGTCCTACATTTGGGTAATCTATTATATAGTGAATTAACATAATCTAGGCGTGAAAAAACAAGAGAATGAATTAATATTTCACAAGTTTTATGGGTGATTAATTTTCTAATTGATTTTATATAATTATAAATTAGCTGATTTACTCAACGAATTTATTTGTGGTATGAAAGATAGTTTTTCATCGAATATAACCCCCACATTTTTAACTTTGGATTAACTATTTATTTGAATATTATCTACATTGACTATTGGGAATCTATTCGGAGAAATTGAAATATTAATTAATTCATTTTAATTTGTATTATAAGAAGGTTATTTCTTAATAACCAAACATTTATGCTATCTGCACATAGAGAGAGTTTATTATTAATGTGAAAGATGAACTAGATATGTATCACTATAGATATGTAACACTATATACTTGTATCGCTATGAACTTGTATCGCTATAGATATATAACACTATATACTTGTATCGCTAGACTTGTATCGCTATATACTTGTATCGCTAGACTTGTATCGCTAGACTTGTATCGCTATATACTTGTATCGCTAGACTTGTATCGCTATATACTTGTATCGCTATAGACTTGTATCGCTAGACTTGTATCGCTATATACTTGTATCGCTAGACTTGTATCGCTATATACTTGTATCGCTATATACTTGTATCGCTATATACTTGTATCGCTAGACTTGTATCGCTATATACATGTATCGCTAGACTTGTATCGCTAGACTTGTATCGCTATATACTTGTATCGCTAGACTTGTATCGCTATATACATGTATCGCTAGACTTGTATCGCTAGACTTGTATCGCTATATATTTGTATCGCTAGACTTGTATCGCTAGACTTGTATCGCTAGACTTGTATCGCTATATACTTGTATCGCAATATACTTGTATCGCTAGACTTGTATCGCTATATACTTGTATCGCTATAGACTTGTATCGCTAGACTTGTATCGCTATATACTTGTATCGCTAGACTTGTATCGCTATATACTTGTATCGCTATATACTTGTATCGCTATATACTTGTATCGCTAGACTTGTATCGCTATATACATGTATCGCTAGACTTGTATCGCTAGACTTGTATCGCTATATACTTGTATCGCTAGACTTGTATCGCTAGACTTGTATCGCTATATACTTGTATCGCTATATACATGTATCGCTAGACTTGTATCGCTAGACTTGTATCGCTATATACTTGTATCGCTAGACTTGTATCGCTATATACTTGTATCGCTATATACTTGTATCGCTAGACTTGTATCGCTATATACTTGTATCGCTATATACTTGTATCGCTAGACTTGTATCGCTATATACTTGTATCGCTATATACTTGTATCGCTAGACTTGTATCGCTATATAATTGTATCGCTATATACGCTAATAGGTAGGTAAACAATAAAAAATAAGGCTAAGCCGGGTCGGGCTAGCTATGCAGAATCAGCAAGAGCTATAATTAATAAAAAATAGATAGGTAAACAATAAACAACATAATAAAGCCAGGTCGGGTACGGCATCAATGCAGAATCAGGAATCGCTATAACTAATAAAAAATAGATAGGTAAACAATAAAAAACATTGCAAAGCTAGCTCGGGTATGGCTATTATATCTATAAAGTCCATTCCACAACTAAACTATATCGAAATCGCTCGTATATTTATATACATTTTTACATGTATTAATTAAAATGTTAACATTAGATTGAATTTATTAGGGAGAGTTAAAATAATATATATAAATAGAAGTAAAACGTAAATACCTACGAATATTCACATGCATTTTGAAAATAATTATGTTTTTATAGACACTTTGGATGTTCGCAGATTAAACATTTTGTATATCTATATATATCCCATTATATTTATATTGAATTAATACTAAATAAATAGGCTTACATAATTATATAAGTGTGTATATAATAATAATATATATTTATTGAATACAATACAAAAAGCGGATACAAATATGATTATTAATCTATGTGTTAATAATATTTAATATATACTATTAAAAAATATACATTATTGAATGAATCATGATTTCATAAGTATTATAAATTAATTAAAACATGCATAATTCCTATCTACACCATGTATTATTTTTACTATTTTGTGTGTGCATAACTTTTTTTTAAATAAAAATAAAATTAAAATACGACTTCTATTATAGAATTTAATAATATTTCTAATGATATCAAATTTATTATAATAGCATCAATATAAAAAATAATAAAATATCGAAAATCGTTACTATAGTATCTTACTTACGATTCTATATTCAATAATATATAACATACATTTATATATTTATTTACTATATATATATACATAGATAATTTATTAAAATATAATACATACTATATTTAATAATATATAAATTATTTATTATTATTCAAATTTTGAAATAATCTGAAACAATAATATTGAAATTTAAATAATTACTACTATTTCCTAAGTTGTTATGAGTCATACAAATCTTTGATTATAAATTGAAATGGATGTATATTTTTACAAAATAATAATAATATTTAATTCAAAATGTATATTTTTAATTAATAACATCTTTTATATTTGTATTCAATATATTTATTCTAAAGTAAATTTAATATATTAATTCATAAATTGCCATTTGACATATACGCATTAAGTTGCTGTATTTCGGTAAAAACAGTGTGTCAACAAATTCCGTTTTTTTGTGTAACCAATTATTTATAGTCTATTCTCTATAAAACCAAAAGATAATTAAATATATTCATTATAATATAACGATTATTAAAATATTATTTAATTAGATACCAATTATTTCTCTAACATATTCATAAATTCATAAATTAAAGTAGGTTGTTGGCACAAAATTGTCGGCCTAATCTTCGTGTCAGCGTATTCCGTATTTATATGCCCGTTTTGTCTTCTCATTCCGTATATTATATATCTATATATATATATATATATATATTTTTGTCAATAATATTTTTATTTTGACTAATACTAACAATTTATTTTTAAGTTCTAATATATTAAAATTTAAAGATTTAATAATTTATAAAAATATTTTATTCATGCATAATGTACATTTAAAGAAATGCCCAAGCAGAATTTCATTATTATTTCCTACATTTAATAATATATACAAAAATACTTTTCATCATTTTAAATTACCTTATATAAAATCAAGCCGTCATCATAATTCATTATCATTTAAAGGCCCTAAATCATGGAATAATTTATGTTTAAATAATTTATTATTTACAAAAATTTATATAAAAAACTTAAAAAAAATATTAAAAAAACATCTTTTATCAAAATATGAAAATTAATTAAACAATTGATTGTAATCAATAATTATCTAATTTTTTTCTTTTTTTTACGGGTACTTTTTTTTTTACTATTTATTATATCTTTCAGTTTTTTAATTTTAGTTTTTATGTTGTATTTTTGTTTGGTTAGTTATTTCATTTCATTTATAGTTTGGTAATCAGAACTCAACTCGTTTCTGTGATTTTTTATATAACTTTACATATTTATTTTTAAACTTGACTTATTGATATATATTTTTTTATTCTTTACATCATCTATTTTAAACTTGACTTATTGATACATATTTTTTATTCTTTACATTTTTAATTATTTATATTTACATTTTTTACTCATGAGAATCTAACTTATCTAGAATATGATGATTGGGGAAGTCCTCGCAAAAACAAATTCATTTGTTTATTAACTTCTCCATTATTTCATGCTTTACAACATGAAATAATAAATCTGATTTATTTATTTATTTATTTATATATATATATATATATATATATATATATATATATATATATATATATATATATATATATAGTTATATTTATATTGAATTAATACTATTAATAAATATTATTATACTATAAATAAATAGGCTTACATAATTATATAAGTGTGTATATAATAATAATATTTATTTATTCAATACAATACAAACAGCGGATACACATATGAATGAATAAATATATTTGTATATATATATAGCATGTGGATTTGAAATGATTACATCTATATAACGTCATATATATATGTTAACATATTTACATACATTAATAGAAAGCAGTAATTCATATAGGAATAGGTATTACAGTTAATCTATGTATTCATTATTATCTATTAATGTCATTAAAACATATACATTATTGAATGAATCATGATTGCATAAGTATTATAAATTAATTAAAACATGCATAATTCCTACCTACACCATGTATTATTTTTACTATTTTATTTGTGCATTTTAGTAACTTTTTTTTAAATAAAAATTAAAAAAAACTAAAATACGACTTCTATTATAGAATTTAATAATATTTCTAATGATATCAAATTTATTATAATAGCATCAATATAAAAAATCGTATTATTATAGGTTTTATTTACATATATGTACTATAGTACCAATACATTATAGTATGATTATTCGTATTAAAATACATGTATAATATTTATATTGTATACTAGTTTGGTTTATAAATAATTAAAATTATAGTAATATTACTAATATTAATTATTATATAGGAAGGTTAAAATGAATATATGAATGTAATATAATGAAAAATAAATAACTTATTGAAAAACAAATATTTCGAAAATCGTTACTATCTATAGTAACTTACTATTTCGAGTATCGTTCTTACGATTCTTTATTAAATAATATATAATATACATTTATATATTTATTTACAATATATATATAGATAATTTATTAAAATATAATACATACTATATTTAATAATATATACATTATTTATTATAATTCAAATTTTGAAATAATCTGAAACAATAATATTGAAATTTATATAATTACTACTATTTCCTAAGTTTTTATGAGTCATACAAATATGTGATTATAAATATAAATAGAAATGGATATATATTTTTACAAAATAATAATAATATTTAATTCAAAATGTATATTTTTAATTAATAACATCTTTTATATTTTATTCAATATATTTATTCCAAAGTAAATTTAATATATTAATTCATAAATTTCCATTTGACATATACGCATTAAGTTGCGGTATATCGGTAAAAACAGTGTGTCAACAAATTCCGTTTTTTGTGTAACCAATATATATATATATATTATAAATATAAATTTAAAAACCATTATTTCCCGAAAGTATGTCATCATTAAGTAGTACTATTTTTGGTAAATGATATATCTTTTCTTTTTGAATACATCCTTTTTTAATGCTTAACTATTACAAAATTAACGTATTATAAATGTTATTGTAGACATTTATTTTATTAGTTCTAATTTATATATAATAAATATAATATAGAATATAACGATAGAGCTAGATAAATAGTTATGTAATGTTATGTACATATTATTTAATCAAACAATTATTATTATATACAATGGTTAATAAAGAAAACAGGTAATAATAGTGATAATAAATTTGAATACATTACAAATATGACGAAAATTAATAAGATAAAATGTATATGTCATTATAAGGAGATAGTTGATCAAAAAGAATTTGAAGGTAGTAATAGAGATATTAGTTGTTGTAAGGGATGTAAAAATAAAATATAATCTAGATATTATGTAATAGATATTTTTATTTATTAAATTATATAAATATATTTATATATACACTTTGAATTGCGTATATTATTACGTATTTTATTTACATCATATTTACGTCTATATATTGCAGATATATATATATATATATATATATATATATATATATATACATATATATATATATATATATATAATATGCTACCCAATTATAATGGCTAATGTTTTTGTTGAGGCTGTTGATGATAACTTTTATAGGAATAGTTTTTTATATTTTTAATGATAAGAATGGAAAGAACAGTTTAATTTAAGTTAATAATAAAAAATAAGCAACGCAATAGCAACCAAATTAAAAGTCGCATAAATTTAACGCGTTATTTCTACAAAATAAAAAAAAATTAAATTTCTTTAAAACTAATTAATTTCGACATACATTCGGATAACTTGTTCTCTATATTATACGGAATTACTTTCACTATTTACGTAGTCATTACATTAAAGGATAATGTTTTAAAATCGATTTCGAAAATAAGAAAATTGAAACATCCCAACGCTAATTTATTTAGTAAACAAGAAAAATCGAATTCGGCAATTGTTCAATTTAAAATCATAGGGAAACAGTTTGTTAAAAATATATATAATTTCTAAAACTATATAATTGTAATATATTTATTACATTAAAAATGGATTGTATTACATGTAATTTAGAAATTAATAACGAAAATTATATATCATGTTTATGTGGTAATAAATACCATTATAAATGCTTATATAAAGCACAAATAATGAAAACAAATTTTACATTTAAATGTAATACATGTATAAATAATAATAATGATAATATACCAATAAATCAACCTAGTTTAAATAACTCATTACCCTCATTACCATCGTCTACTATTATTGATAATAGTAATATTAATACTTTAATAAATAGCACAGAAACAAAATTAAATATGTTACTATCAAAAATCACTGAAATAAGTGGTATGATTGTTGTTAAAAAATCATACGCTAATGTAACCGCTAATGTAACCTCTACTGTAACCAATTATGATACCTTTACTGACAATTTGGTAAAATCAGTGAATATTATTAAAAATAATATAGATAACAATAATGAAATAATTATTCACAATATAAATATTCCTAATAATGATAAAACTAATTTCTTTAAATACTTAGTAAATATTATTTGTAAAACAGTAGATATTAATAAATCGTGTGTATTATCAATAGTTCAATTATCATTTAATAAATTAAAATTAATTTTAGATAATGTGGTCTCAAAAAAAATTATTTTATCAAATGTTAACCGATTATGTAAATTACGAGATCTACAAAATTCATTCATTAGAACATCTCTAGATGAAATATCACTAGAACGACATCAGATATTATACCATGTAGTTAAAAATAAATTAATTAAAAGTAAAAAAATTATCAAATGTATTTATAATTCTAGAAGTAGTTCCTATGAACTAAGATATATTATAAATAATAAAATTGACTGGAATATGTCAATTGGTGAAGATAATTTTAGTGTATGGAAATTGTCATATATTACTTATAAAAATTCCATTATTAATAAAAATAAAAATAAAAATACAGGTTCTAGATGACTAACCGCCAATAAAGATGAAAATATTAAAAATAACAATTTAAATATATATTACGCTAATGCTCGTAGTATTAGAAATAAAATGAATTTTTTGGAATTTTTACTTTCATCTAATAAATATGACATTATATGTTTAGTTGAAACATTCTTAACGGTATATGATAGAGATTCTCTATATTTAATCGGTGGAAAAAATTATACACTATTTAGATACGATAAATTAATTCATAGAGGAGGTGTTGCGATATTTTTTAAATCTAGTTTATGTCCTGTAAGAAATTTTATTTCACACATAGATGTTCAATATATACATTTAAAAATGAATTCAAAAATTCCATTTAATATTATATGTGTTTATAGACCTCCAAATTGTAATGAAGTATCTCATGAACAGATATGTAAAATATTTGATATAACCCAACAAAATTATAATTCATCTATAATTATAGGAGATTTTAATTTACCAAATTTTAATTGGAAAGATTATACATTTCCTAGTTACCCAAAAAGTTATGCATTACTTTTCGATTCGATTATTAAAAATTCATTTTCACAATTAATAAATAAGCCAACTCGTAATAATAATATAATTGATTTACTTTTTACTAATGAAAAACAATTACTATCTAATATAAATATTGGAGACTATTTCGGATTATACAACAATATAAGTGACCACTATTCTGTTTCATTTAATGTAAATATTGAAAAATACCCATGTAAACAGATTTTAAAATCAAACAATTTTGATTTCAATAATGCTAATATAAAATTGATTAAATATCATCTTTCTAGATTTAATTGGGAATATCTAAATTCAAATGATTATAATATCGATCAAAAAGTAGAATATTTTAATAATGTTCTAAATAAATTATTTATATCACATATTCCTAATATAAATAATACAATAAAACAGGTACTTCCGAAGAATATATTGAAATTGAAGAAGCAAGTAAAAAAATTATTTCGAAAATCTAAAACTAATTTACAATATAAATATAATTGGATAGAAGCAAAAAAAAAATTATCCAAGGAATTAGAATCTTTAAATTTTAAGAGAGAGATTAATGCAATTAATTCAAAAAATAAATTAAAGTTTTATAAATGTATGAAAAAAAGACAAAATTTAAAATCTGGAGTATCTCCTCTAATTGATATATCAAATAATAATATTTTATTTTCAGATCTCGACAAAGCAAATACGTTAAATTCATATTTTAGTTCAATTCAACTAAATGATAATGGAAATTTACCCGAATTTTATAATTTAACTAAACAAAAATTTGATAATATTGATTTAAATCTTGAAATAATTAAAATATTTTTAAATAGATTAAAAATTACACATACTTTCGGAACTGATGGGATACCATCTTCTATGTTAAAATTATTATCTAATGAATTATGTAGGCCTTTATATATTATTTTTAATTCATCTTTATTATCGGGTAATATACCGAAAATTTGGAAAAAATCTATAATCACACCAATTTTTAAAAAGGGTGAACCATCAAATTCAAATAACTATAGGCCTATTTCAATAATATGTGTAATGTGTAGAGTATTAGAACGTATTATTTCTAAACAATTAATTTTTTATTTAAAATCTAATAATTTATTAACAAAATATCAATATGGTTTTATAAGTGTAAAATCCACAGAATTACAATTAACAAAATGTTTAAAATGTTGGTATAATGAATTGAATAATAAAAAATGTGTAGATATAATATATATTGATTTTGCAAAAGCTTTTGATGTTGTTTCTCATGAAAAACTACTATTTAAATTAAAATCATACGGTATATCTAATAAAATAATAAAATGGTTTTATAATTTTTTATCGAATAGATCTCAAATTACACGGGTTGAAAATTCTTTTTCAAATAGTTCTATTGTAAAATCTGGAGTACCACAAGGATCGGTTTTAGGTCCAATTTTATGTTTATTATATATTAATGATCTTCCTAGTATATTCTCTTCAAAAATTCATATTGATTTATTTGCCGATGATACAAAAATATATTTTTCATACGCATCTGATAGTGAAAGATTTCTTTTACAAAATAATTTAAATTTATTTTCACAATGGGTAAATAAATGGCAATTAAATATTTCATTATCAAAATGTGCAGTTATGACTTTAGGGAAGGTTACTCCATCAAAATATTTTATAAATAATATTCAATTAGAAAACGTTACTTTTTATAAAGATTTAGGAATAATATTTGAAAATAACCTTTTATTTAATAAACATATTGATTATATTTGTAAAAAAGCTTATTTTTCTTTGAATTCAATTTTTAGATGCATTACTACAAAATCCCCTAGAGCATTATTAAATGCATATAAAAATTATTGCAGACCAATTTTAGAATATGCATCCATAATTTGGTCACCTTTTTCAAAGGTTAGTAAATTTCGTAGTCTCATAGACCAAATTGAAAGAGTGCAAAGATTATTTACTAGACGATTAATTACAAGATGCGTAGGATATACAAATTCATCAAATATTAATTATAAATCATATATAGAGAGATTGGTATATTTTAAATTAGAATCACTTGAACTTAGAAGGTTAAAAATAGATCTAACTACAATTTTTAAAATTTCAAATAATTATACAGATATAAATATATCTGATATTCTTAACATTTCGAATAGTTGTAGAACTAGAGGTAATTGTAAAAAATTAAATGTAATACATAATTATGATAATACAATTAAAAATATAATTAATAATAGATCAGTTAATATATGGAATTCATTAAATAATGATATAATAAAATCTGTATCTGTTTAATCTTTTAAAAATAAAATAAACAAAATCTGTTTCGACAAACTACTTTTTTTTAACAGAAATTTATAATTGTATATTGATTTATGTTTCATTTTGTATCTAAATTATTGCATTATCTCTTCTGGTTTTTTTTTAATGTGTTTTTGTTATAGAAAATTTAGGTTTTTATATATATATTTCAAATATATTATAATATAAAATTAATAATTCATTATTATTACAGATAAAGTGGGAAGTATTATTTTATTTTTGTTTGTTCTGTATTATATTTTGTTATAAATTTATTTTTGTTATAGAAAATTCGGATTTTTTATATCTATATTTCAAATATACTATAATATAAAATTAATAATTAATTATTATTACAGATAAAGTGTGAAGTAATATTTTACTTTTGTTTGTTCGGTATTATATGTTTGTTTTATATATATTTTGTAAATATGTTTCAAATGTATTATATTACTAAAATACAATATTAATAATTTTCTATTATTTCAGATTATAGTGATAAGTATTATATTATTTTGTTTCGTAATATTATTGGTATGTTTTGTTATTAACTGTTTTTGTATAGGAATATTGGTTTATTTTATTTGTAACTTGTTCTGTTTTTATATATATATATATATGTTTCAAATTTATTATACAATTAAAATATAAATTAATAAAGTACCTACTATTATTACAGATTTTGGTAAGTATTACATTATTTGTTTGTTTCATTCTAGTATTGGTTTATTTGATTTTTAATATGTTCTGTTTATAATATATTTAAAATTTAACATTTAAATATTAAATTATATAACTAATAATTTATTACTAAAACAGGATACAAGATGAAGAATTCTATAAAGTTAAAGTAGAAATTGAATATTTCGATGCCACTTACAAAATAATGTATTTTATTTCTATTTTCGATTATTTTTACGCTATATTTTATTTCTATTTTGATCATTTTTCGTTTATTTTTACTATATGATTTATTTCTACTTTCGATTGTTTTTCGTTTATTTTTACGGCAACTGTAAAACGTTTTAATTTCCTTAATTTTTTAATTTCGTATTATTCTTTATTTATTTCTATAACGTATGTTATCGTTAGCAAATATTTATACTTTATACTTTCGATTATATTTTCGGCTATGTATTTGCTTAAATAAATTATCAATCAATCAATAATATGAAGCACAAAATTGAATATATATTTATTGAATTTTGGATTTAATTTAAATAGTATAGTTAACACAAACAAAATTAACGATATAATAGATAATGATATATACTTTCTGTGTAACCATTAAAAGGTAATCTATAAAAAAGCTATATAATAAAAAATATTCAATATTATATATTATTAATTTAAAAGTAAATAATTACCTTATTATTATTATCTTGCATTAATATTGAATAGCAATATCCATTGCATTCTATAATTAGACTCCTCTTGCTAACAGCATTAAATGCAGATATATCTGTAGATTTAATAAAATATATTTATGTGTATATACATATATGTAAATATATATATATATATATATATATATATATATAATAATAATAAATACAATTATAGAGTAAATATATAAATAAATATATCAGCTTTGGAATTCATAACCGGCAATAACTATTAAGAATAATATTTCAAGGATATTAATAAAAAATTTAATATTTCACCAATAATTATACATTGTATAGCCTTGATTTTCATAAAAAAATTAAAAAAATAAATATAATTAAGAATTACAAAAATAAAAAAGTATTCTAAAAAGTAATAAAATAGAGATAAATTTATATGAATGTTAAAAATAAATTGTATAGAATACATATTTTTTATATATCTAATAAATGTAATAATTTAAAAAATAAGAATAATACATGGTAATAAACAGAAAATAGCATGTATAAGGTTTTAAAATAAAGTATATAGGTACCTAAATATATTAATATTACATATATATATATATATACGCAGTAAATAGAAGTCTCACTATTTTGGTCTCAAAAACCTTCATTTTTCAAAGTGTTCAAAACATAGTCGACGGCTAGTTTTTTGGAAGGTTTTTAAGACATCATTTGAAAACACATTTGAAACAAATAGGTCTCAAATACATTTGTTAAAGACAAAATTAATATATAATTATAAAATATATATAAAAGGGTATACAAGAATCTAAAACATAATATGATCATAGAATGTCTGATATTAGAATCATGTTAAATATAATTCAAATTATTAACATTGATATATATATATATATATATATATATATATATATATATTATATCTATATATTATTTATACGTGCTATAGAAGTATATAATTATAATTAATTAGCTAATTATATAAATTTATAATGTATTTTTATCTATATTATTGCTAGATAATTAATTTATATATTCATTTTATATCAGTTTTATTTTGGCGAAACTATATATCTATAATATTATACTTATATGTTACATCATGTATGATATGTCCACTATATCCCTTATATATGTACCCTTATATATATAAGTATAATTCCTAATATTATATATATTAATATTATATATATATTAAATATATATTCCTTAATTATTTTATAAGTATTTATAAATATATAGTATTTTATATATATATTTAGTTAAACATTGTTATTATTAGGTTCAATAAATTATTTTTAAAAAAAATATTTTTTTAATATGATAAATTTATCAACAAATATTCAAAAAAATTTATTTATTTTTATTAATTTAAATTCAATAGATTTACCTAAATTTAATAAAATAATAATTAATTAAATAATTGGTAAAATTTATACTTTGAATTTGAATAAATAATAAGTCTAAAAAAAAAGTATATAATAGGTTTTCAAAACTTACTAAATAAACATTTTTGAGATACTTATTTCTAATATTTCTATATATAATCTAATATTACTAATTATAATTTATAATGTGCTATATATTTATATATTTGTAATATAAATAATAAAATAAGCTGTAATTTTATTATAAATGACAAAAATAATCCTCATAAAGTCTCGAACACATTTATAATGTTGGTTTTTAAAACTCACTAAATATATTTTTTAAAGTCTTAATATAATATTTAAATATCTTGTTTATATATAATTAATGGTATTATAATTGTTCATTAACATTGTTTATGTTGAATAACATTATAATCATCTAAATTATATAATAATATCTTATATAATTGATTTTGAAATAATAAGTCTTTACAACTTTTAAAATGAAGGATTTCGAAACCACAATAGTGAGACTTCTATTACTAGGTATATCTATAAATAAATAATTAAATAAAATGATTATATATATAAATAATATATATAAGGTTAATTTAAAAAAAAAATTTTAAATAATTGTTGTTAATGATATGATATACATAGATTTTATAATAATGTCATTCCATTTTTTGGTCAAGAAAATAATATTTAATTATGTATCGTATATGTTTTATATAATGTAGAATGTAATTAAAACTGTTATTGCTATATTTAGTATCTCTCCTCAATAATAAGTGTATTCATATTTATCGAACAATTACCTAAAAATATATTATGCATACAAATTATATTCTTACAGATAATAAGTTATTGTAATTTAAAATATTATAATTAATAAATAGAGAATTTGTCCAAGATAAAATACAATTTCATTTTCTGATTATAAATATATCTTTATTAGTTATAATTACTTTGTATTGTAATAATTATATATAATGTACATATAAATTACTAAAGTATACTTTTCCCCATATTCCCAAACAATAAAATACATAATAATAACAAATTATATTATAAATAGTGTATATTTTAAAGTATATATTATTTTAGATAATTTAATTTGAATACTTATTATATGTTTGTTAAAATCTAATTTCTACATAATATAACACTTACAAAAATATATGTTTACTTGAGATAATGGATGTCTTTCAAAATAAATATTATATGTAACCATGTAATAATGTATATAACAAACAATATTAATAAAATAGAATTCAAATTTATAATACAATTTAGAATAATCAATTGAAAAACACTATAAAAAATTAAAGAAAACCAAAAATAAAGCAATATATATGAATACGTTTAAAAAGCTAAAAATAAGGAAAGTAGAATATGTGAATTAATTAACAATAATTATAGACAAGCAAGTATATAATAATTATATACTGAATAAATATACATATATAAAAGCATTTTGTTGATATATATTATAAAATTATTCATATAAATTTAATATGATATGGTTACATACAAATAATTTCATATATATGTGCCTTTTTAACGATTAATAATATATAATGATATATATATATATATTATTTTTAAATACTTTATACCTAATTATTTGTGTGAACTAATATATTCCATTTAATAATAAATAAATATCATTAACTCGGAATTTAACATAATTTAGTATATTTTATATAACATTATGATAATAATATATATATATATATATATATATATATATTTTTATATTTATATATATATATATATATATATATATATATATATATAAATTTTAAACATTATATTATTATAATTGTAATAACCGAAACTATTCAGACAATCATTCCTTATATTTTCAAAACCACTTAAATAGTCATCTATACTACTATAACATGATATACACGTATAGGTGTATGTCCATCCTGGTATGAGTTTTAACAATAATATGAAGTAATATATGAATCAGTTTATAAACAATGTTTAAGTAGAAATATTGAAAGCCATTTTATTTTTTAATTCGATATATACTAAGTGTAGTATAATATCATATTTTATAATCTTCATTCGGATAAAATATAATTAAATTAATATACAAATGGATATTAAAATAAACAATAAATACAAATATAAAATAAAAAACTAAAACAACTATTTAATTAACAAGTTAACAGCGTGATAAAATCCTTTATCATGCTTATATAACTTCTATATATACAAAACCTATATTTACCACATATACTGATACATTACTTACATACATTATTATTACATATGCCTTATATATCATTATATTAACTGCTCTATTCACCCTATTACCATACCGTACCTTAAATTTATATCTTCCGTTCACTCATCTAGAAATCTTACCTTTAATACTAATTTTGATATACCACCATTTGATCCTTTTATATTCTCATGGCGTCTCTTATATATATATATATATATATTAATAACCTTATACCAATTGATAAGTATGTATCTACTTTTACTATTCCCTCAATATATGAAATTTATGACCTAATTTTAAATCTACTTCCTCCTTTAAATCTGACTTTAATAATTATGCATACTTATAATTACACGCGTATATACTATCCCCCTATTTGCATACTATATTATAATCTTCTCTCTCCAATGCAGTTTACTCCTATTACTCCTCTTTTAAACATACTATCATCACTCAAATTCTTAAAAAAAAACTTCTTACAACCATACTCTCATATTTACTTACTGTCCTATCTACCAACTTACTATTATAAATACAAATTTTATAAGAATCAATGTCCATCAAATACATCGATTTATTTCACTATATTTGTCCCATAATGTCCTACAAATTTAATTTCGTAAATATAACTTAACTGAAACAACATTCCTTCAAATCTTAAACAATATATATTCCAAAGTTTCTCTATTGATATATTATCAAATTATTCTCTTTGATCTATATTGTACAGTTGACTATCTTTGCAATGATATTCTTATCACGATATTTTATATGATTGGAATTAATGGTAATACCCTCAAATAGTTTAAAAATAATATCCTAAAAATATCATCATCTATTAAATTATGTGATTTCTCTTCTGACCCCCGACCTCAATTACATAATGTCCCAAAATGTTCTGACATAGACCCAATTCTATTCTCAATATATATATATATATATATAGCACCTATAAGATATATAATATCAAAATATACTGGAGTTTACTATCGTATATATTATGACGATATCCAACATCCCTATACCAACTACAGATAATTATCAACTAATTACGTGCGCCTTCTATATTAAATACTTGCTTCTCTCCAAAATCCTCTAAATACCTCAACAAAATCCTATTTATATACCTACGAGTTTCCTATCCCATCCCATCCCAATCCCCATTCCCTTCCTTTTAACTTGATAATATTTGTATTTCACCTTCCACGTTAATCCTCAATCTTCGAGCCATATTCCTACAATTTCTAAATCTGCTAATTATCATTTATTTAGAATAATATGTATCCGTATACATATTATTCATCCCCTATGTGCTGTATTTATTAATTAATTGTAATTTATAGAATTGATTATTATTTTTATTTATTATATAACCTTTCTGCTTCTTTTATCGCCCTATTACAAATAATCATAATATTATCTATACGATCCATTTTCAATATTAGACTATCTGACTAGTCCTCTATCGACTCATTTTAAATTCTATCAAACTGGTTTCCCTATAAAAATTATCCCTAATTCGAATAATTTCTATTACCCATAAATCTATATATTCCTCTTCTTCTTCACATATATTTTATTTACTATTAATTTGCTTCATCACCCATGATACACGTTCAATTCCCAGAATAAATTTCATCCTCACTTATATTCTAGAAACGCTCATTTTAATGCATTATCCCATCTATCTAGAATTAACTCCCTTCACATATATGATCCATTGAAATTCCCACCTCTTTAATTACCTTTCTCAAGACATATATATCCTATATATATTTGCTTTATATTAGTATTATATTTTATATTTCGTTATTATTATTGCAACTTTGTTACGTCATTGTTTTCTTTTTTTGTAGTTGCGTTTTATTTTATTATTAATGTTATGTGCACTTACGAGGAATTTCATCATTTTTTAACTGTTCCTAATAAACCATATTTAATCATCATCATCATCATCATATATATATATATATATATATATATATATATATATACCTATACATATATACACAATTTATATACTATATTAATTTATACTATTATTTAACTAAAATTAATTTAAACGTATCAACATAGTTATAAAATAGTAATTAAATTGAAAATAATTAAATATAAATGTAAATGAAGAAAACAAGTTCGCAATATAAAAAAATAATATATACATTATATTCAATTGTATGATAACATTATAATATTACATAATATTATTGTTAAGTAATTTTAGAGTAATTTCGTTAAATTATTACTTGTATTAATAATTTCAATCTATAATATCATAATAAATATTATTATTCTGATGCTCTTTTTAATTCTAATAAAAAAAAATACTTTTTTACAATTAATTAGCTGGAAATTATACGTTAATTTGAATATTGAGAATTAAATAAGTACGTATATATATATATATATCTATACATATAAAAGAAAGTCTATTTAATTATATATATATATATATATATATATATATACTAGCCGTACCCGACCCGGCGTTGCTCGGTTTTGATTATTTTCCTATATATTATATATTAATTATAGCTATTCCTGATTCTTAATTGATATATATATAATAAAATAAATGTTAGCTGACATACAAAACAAAGTAGAAAACATTTTCAAATAATATGTTAAAAAATACAACAAATATTTCAAATATTAAAAAATATGTTTTAAAAAAATGTCTAAAACCCAAACCTAAACCCAAACACAAACCGTACACTACCCTGCGTTGCTAGGTTTTTGATTATTTGCCTATTAATTGTAGCTATTCCTGATTATACTTAGCTAATATTTAATTGTTTTCTTCTAACTAATATTTACTAATTCTAACTGTATCCGATGTAGACTCAGCGTTGTTCGTTTTTAAGATTATTTGTAAAATATTTGGTAAGATTACAAATAATAATTTAAAATATTACAAAATATATTTTTAAAAAGTGTCTAAAAATATTTTAAGAAATATAAAAAATATTTCAACATATTAGTAGCCATACCTGATTTTTAATGCCTATTAATTTTTTTTATTAATTATAGCTATTCCTGATTATTCTAAAATATATAATTGCTAAAAATTGCAAAAAAATATATAAAATATTACAAAATATGTTTTAAAAACAAACCATACCCGACCCGGCATTTCTTGGTTTTTGTTTGTTTGCCTATCTATTATTTATTATTTATTAATTAGGGCAATTTCTGATTCTATATTTCTAGTATATACAATTAAATAAAGTTTATTTAAAATACAAACAAATATAGAAAAATATTATTTATAATATTTAAAAAATTAGTAAACAAATATTTCAAAAAATATTTTAAAAAATACAACAAATATTTCAAATATTACAAAATATGTTGAAAACCCAAACCCAAACCGTCCCAAAACGGCGTTGATCGGTTTTTAATTATATGCCTATCAATACTTTATTAATTATAACTATTCCTGATTTAGAATTGTTTGCCGAACCCAACCCGACGTTGCTCGTTTTTTTATTATTTGCCTATCAATTATTAATTATAGTTATTCCTAATTATGCATAGCTATTCTTTAATTGTTGTCTTCTAACTAATATTTAATAAATCTAACTGTATCCGATGTAGATCTAGCGTTGTTCTTTTTAAGACTTATTCGTAAAATATTTTGTAAAAATACAAAAATACAAAAATACTTTAAAATATTATAAAATATATTTTTAAAAAGTGTCTAAAAATATTTTTTAAATATAAAAAATATTTCAACATATTAGCAGTCATACCCTACCCGGCGTTGCTAGGTTTTTGATTGTTTGACTATTTATTTTTATTAATTATAGCTATTCCTGATTATTCTAAAATATATAATTGCTAACAAATACAAAAAATATTTAAAATATTACAAAATATGTTTTAAAAAAATGTCGAAAACTCAAACCTAAACCCAAATCCAAACAGTACTCGACTCGACATTTATCGGTTTTTGATTGTTTGCCTATTTATTATTTATTAATTAGAGCTATTCCTGATCCTACATTTCTAGTATATACAATTAAATAAAATTAAACATATGTAGAAACATATTTTTTTTAATATTTAAAAAATTAGATAAAAAATATTTCAAAAAATACAACAGATATTTCAAATATTCCAAAATATGTTGAAAACCTAAACCCAAACAGTTCCAAATCGGCGTTGCTCGGTTTTTTATTATTTGCCTATCTATCATTTATTAATTATAACTATTCCTGATTTGGAATTTCTTGCCGTACCCAACTTTGCTTTACTCGTTGTTTGATAGCTTACCTATCTATTATTTATTATTTATGGCTATTCATGATTCTGCTTTTCATATACAATAACATAAATTGTTGCTAAAATTCAAACAAATTTATACAAATATTAATATCTCAAAAATTAGTGGAAAAATATTTCAAAAATATTTCAAATAATATTTAAAAAAATACAACACATATTTCCAATATTACAAAATAGTACTTAATAAATATCGAAAACCCAAACCGCACCCTGCGTTGATCGATTTTTGATTGTTTGCCTATCTATTATTTATTAAGTATAGCTATTCCTGATTCTGTATTCCTAGTATACAACAAATATTTCCAAATATTACAAAATATATTTTTTATAAATGTTCTACAAATATTTTAAAAAGTATATTATTATATCTTATAATATTTATATATTTATTATATAATTATAATATTTTAATTATATCTTAAAATAATAATATTTCAACGAATAGTTGAAAAATATAAAAAATTATTTCAAATAATATTTTTTAAAATACAAAAAATATAAATAATATTACAAAATATATTTTAAAAAAATTTCAAAAAAATGTTTAAAAATATTTAAAAAAAACTTCAAAAATATTTCAAAAAATGTCAAAAATATTTCAAAAATATTTCAAAAAATTTCCAAAATTTCCAAAAATTTCAAAAAAAAATCAAAAAAAATTCAAAAAAATAGTTCGAAAAAATGTAAAAAAAATATTTCAAAAATGCGACGCCGAAGATTTTGGACGACAAAAAATCATTTTAATGGCAAAAAGTCAATTTTTCAGGTTTTTCTGGGGTACGCGGTATAAAATTCAAAAAATTTTCCGGACCAAGACCATACTGTTGCAAATTTATTAAGATCGGGTATAACATATTTTCGCGACGTACCCCGGTTCTCGAGTTACCTCACCAGATACACACACACACACACACATATATATATATAATTAAATAGACTTTCTTTTATATAATAGATATATGTGTGTGTGTGTATCTGGTGAGGTAACTCGAGAACCGGGGTACGTCGCGAAAATCTGTTATACCCGATCTTAATAAATTTTCAACAGTATGGTCTTGGTCCGGAAATTTTTTTGAATTTTTTACCGCGTACCCCAGAAAAACCTGAAAAATTGACTTTTTGCCATTAAAATGATTTTTTGTCATCTAAAATCTTAGGCGTCGCTTTTTTGAAATATTTTTTTGAAATTTTTTGGAAGTATTTTTTTGAAATTTTTTGGAATTTTTTTTGAAATTTTTGGAAATTTTAGAAATTTTTTGAAATATTTTTGAAATATTTTTGACATTTTTTGAAATATTGTTGAAATTTTTTGAAATATTTTTAAACATTTTTTTGAAATTTTTTTAAAAAATATTTTGTAATATTATTTATATTTTTTGTATTTTAAAAAATATTATTTGAAATATTTTTTTATATTTTTCAACTATTCGTTGAAATATTATTATTTTAAGATATAATTAAAATATTATAATTATATAATAAATATATAAATATTATAAGATATAATAATATACTTTTTAAAATATTTGTAGAAAATTTATAAAAAATATATTTTGTAATATTTGGAAATATTTGTTGTATACTAGGAATACAGAATCAGGAATAGCTATAATTAATAAATAATAGATAGGCAAACAATCAAAAATCGATCAACGAAGGGTGCGGTTTGGGTTTTCGATATTTATTAAGTACTATTTTGTAATATTGGAAATATGTGTTGTATTTTTAAAAATTGTATTTGAAATATTTTTGAAATATTTTTCCACTAATTTTTGAGATATTAATATTTGTATAAATTTGTTTGAATTTTAGCAACAATTTATGTTATTGTATATTAAAAGCAGAATCATGAATAGCCATAAATAATAAATAATAGATAGGTAAGCTATCAAACAACGAGTAAAGCAAAGTTGGGTACGGCAAGAAATTCCAAATCAGGAATAGTTATAATTAATAAATGATAAATAGGCAAATAATAAAAAACCGAGCAACGCCGATTTGGAACTGTTTGGGTTTATGTTTTTAACATATTTTGTAATATTTGAAATATTTGTTATATTTTTTAACATATTATTTGAAAATGTTTTCTACTTTGTTTTGTATGTCAGCTAACATTTATTTTATTATATATATCAATTAAGAATCAGGAATAGCTATAATTAATATATAATATATAGGAAAATAATCAAAACCGAGCAACGCCGGGTCGGGTACGGCTAGTATATATATATATATATATATATATATATATATATATATATATATATATATATATATATGTAAAAAATAATATTATATTATAAATAATACCATCATTAAATAAATTATCTATCACATTCACAGAATTACAAGGAGTGCCTTTAATATCAACATTACAAGTAATAGAATAGAAGTTTATAAATGGATCTGTAAATAAATTTAATTATATAACACATGATATGTATTACTATATGTAATTATTAATATATTTATATATATTATATATATATTTAAAAAAAATTAAATCTACATTTATATCGATTAATATATTATACATTAATCTAGCTTGATATTACATTATATTATCGATATATTTTTATACACAAATTCATTTTGGAACAAAGTGTAGTGATCTTTAAATTGTACTCAAATACTTGGTGAAGAAAATAATTATACTAATAATTATAAAAATGACAATATGTACACACCTGAATATGTGCGATAAAAATCGAGTACATAAACATTACTGATGTATTACTTTTATTAATGATATTTGAGCAAAAATAATGTAAATGCGAAATAGATATTTATATAAATATATATATATTATATATACTAAAATTTATAATTATTTATTATTAAGTATATGATTAAATAATTATATTTAATAAGTTTATACATACCATTAATGTTATTAAATGATACTTGTTCCTTGTTCTTTATTTTATTAATAGATATACATTTTCTAATTATGTTTATCTATTATGTAATATTAGTAAATACATATTTATGGTTAATTATTTATAGGATTTAAAAATCATATATAATTTATTTGCATACACATACATATATATATATATATATATATTATTTCATAATATATTATAAATGTGTTTACTACCTTACTGAATATAATATCTTGATATGACAAAGCGATATTATTTAAATCTTTCGTTATATAGATGTTAGTTGTGCATACGTGTGTCGTTGAATTACACCATGTTATACCTTGATCCTTATACAATATGTTTAAACACTCAATATACAGGTTATTTTTTTTCATTGGAGGAAATTCTAAGATGGATACTGAACACGTATAGCATTGTATGTTACTTCTGCGAATAACAAGTAGTCAGGGTGATATTATTATTATTATTATTATTATTATTATCTAACTATAATAGATATGTTATCTAAACAAATTACGTATTCGTAATTTAATATACTCAATATATTAATAACATTCAATATAATCTATAAAGTTAATTTGATAAAATCTATTTTAATTTGATTTAATCTATTAAAAATTAATTTGTATAGGAAGTGTTAAATAGATAAGTTTTAACCTACTTTTAAAGATGGGGGTCGAAGATATTGATCTTATGTCATATGGTAGGCTATTCCATAGTTTAGAGGCAACTAATGAAAAAGCAGTTTCTGATTTTATTGTGAGGTTGGGGGAGTTTTGGATGCATAATTTATAGTATATGTATATGGAAAGTTGTGGTTTGGAGGGATTATGTTCATTTAGTACGTCGGTCAGGTAGTCGGGTTTATTATAATATATGGCATGGTGAATCATATGTAATATTTTATATTGTATACGTTGTGTGATAGGGAGCTAGTGAAGTGATTTTAGGTAGGGGGTTATATGGGTTCTAGAGTATTTGGGAATTATATATATAGTACGTGCAGCTGAATAGTCTATTGAGTGGTATTATTGTGTTTTTATTAGATTTATGTAGAATGGAATTACAATAGTCGAGGCGAGGAAGTATTAGGTCTGTAATGAGAGTTTTAGCAAGTTCTGTCGTTATTAAGGGTCTTATTAGTCGTATTGTATGTAATTTGCGGTTCACAGATTTGGATATTTCAGTAGTATGTTGGGAGAATGTTAGTTTGTTGTCTATTATTATTCCGAGATTTTTAGCTTAAGGAGATATTTTTATGTTGTGGTTATTGATGTGGATGGGTGGTATATAGGGTAGGGTATGCGATGTTTTGATCAGTATTGCAGTAGTTTTTTCACTATTTAGTGTTAATGAAGCTAGTATCTTAACTCATCGAGGCATTTATTTAGTGTGGATACGTTTATGGAGAGGTCCGGTAAGTTGCAGTAAATGTGTATGTTAAGCTAGAGCGGCTCGGTAAGTTTTTTGTGAAAATTGCTGCACTTTTTTTTATATGAACTAGATAACATATTAAATTTAATACAAACAAAAAAAAATTAAAAATTAATTATTGGAGATGCGCCACCTCATTAAAGTTTAACATGAAGAGATAGGAAGTTTAACATGGAGGAGATAGGAAATATTTGAAACTTCGATTTAACATCATTACATTTTTTTTTTTTAGTTTTATCTGCAATTATAGTTTGAATTATATATTTTGTAAAAGATAATATTTGTACAATATTTTTTTCGATTTTCCAGGAAATTTCCAGGAAATTTTGGAAAAATACAAAATATTTTAATTTTAATTAAAAAAAATTATTATTAATAAAATATAAACATAAATATATATACATAAGTATATGATTGTACTATTACATGAAATTAATTAAAAAAAAAATAATGTATAGTATACCATATGGTTATTTATTCACTATTTTAATGTAAAAATATGATAAATTTTATATTTGAAAAAAAAAAAGTTTACGCACTATTACAAAAAAAATTTGTCAATCGACTGGATTAATAATAGGGTTTTTTTAAAGAATTTAAATCGTTAGAAATTTTGTTAAATATATCTTATTTTTTATCTTATTTTTTTATAAATTTTAAATTATTAGTTTGTTCTATAATTTTTTTTCTTTTATAAATTTGTAAAAACCAAGATACAACTTATATTATAGAATTTAAAGAGCTTTGTAAAAATATAAATTATATTAATTTTAGATAAAAAAAATATTATTAAAAAAAAAATCCCAATTTTCCCCATATTGGACAGAAATGCTGATATTTTTTTTATTTCTATAAATATTTAGATAGCTATATTTATAATAAATATATTATGTTAATTTCATTATATAATATTCATTATTAAATGAGTTATGTTATAATATGTATTATAAATAAATTAATACATTCATAATTTCTATCTACAAAATTTATCATTTTTACTAATTTTTTTTTCACAATTGTGGTCATAACTTTTTTTTAATTAAAAATTAAAAAAAACTAAGATATGACTTCTATTATAGAATATGATAATAATTCCAATTATACAAATTTTATTATAATAGCATAAATATATAAAATCTCATTTTAATACCAATATCCCATATTCGAATATCTTTATAGTTATTATTTATACAGTAAGATTAGCCGACTATATCCATATATGTTGTTATTTGTCATTTAGTAAATGGTTTGGGGTTATATAATATATAAAAAGGTGTATTAGTAAGAAGGTTCGTGGTTAAAAAAAATAATAAATATGAATATAAATTTGAAAATTAGTTGTTTATAATGTAATTATCATGTGATTTCAATATAGGTAATAGCGGTATTTTTTCTATAGAAAAATATTTATAGGTATTTTTAAAAGCTCTGGCGCATGGCGAATACTACATATAAAAAAAAGTATACCATTGTAACAGAAATACTCCAAACATTGAATGCTAGAAGGTGCACCAATTTTCAAAATAAAATTACCGAGCCGCTCCAGCTTATCGCAGCATATACATGGATGTTGATGTCTGGATATTTATCAAAAATATCTAGTAGGGGAGATAAATATATATTAGATATTAGTCGTGGTTTAGTTAAGTGTTATTACATTTTAATTGAGTAAGAACGGCTATCGAGGTAGGAGATGAACCATTCTAATGCTTTACTGGATAAACCAATGCATTGCAGTCGACGGATCATAATATTATGATCTATAGTATCGAATGCAGCTGTAAGGTCCAAAAGAACAGTGATGGAGAAGTATTTAGTGGGATATAGTATGATGTTATTTAGTATATGGGTTAGTTCTGTTTCCGTATTGTTATTGTTAGTATAGGCACTTTTGAATTTATTTAGTATATTGTATGTAATAAGGTAGTTATTTAATTGTTCTGCTCTAACTTTTTCAAGTGTCTTAGATATATAGGAGAGGTTTGATATTGGATGGTAATTTGAGAGATCTGATTTATCTCTGGGAGAATTTTTGTATTATGGGAGTAATGTGTGACAATGTCATGTAGGGTGTAACAACACCCGTTAAGAGGGAATTCTCAATTATACTTTTATAGAATGTGGAGAGAAAGAAGGAAAGTTTATGTAATAATAGTGTAGGGATAGGGTCTAACATGCATGATGATTTGACGGCTAATAGAAGTTTATCAATGCAGGCCGTAGAAGGGGTATAGAATGAGTTAAGTGAATATGTTGGTAATATTAGTGGTTGTAGTATGGGTTTGGGTAGGCAGTTAATTATTCTATGCATCATGTTATTGAAGTCATTATCAAAGTTTGTTGCGTTGATAGATGGGATACAATCTGGAATTATGCGAGGAGATATAGGCCCAAGCAGGAAATATGAAGAGTTTCTTGTGATTATTTCCAGCGGATATTATGGTATCAGTATAGTTATCATATTTAGCCTTCTTTATCATGCATCTATAAGTATATGATATTTGTTTAAAAGAGGTATGGTGTTCTTGAGTGCTTGACTTCTCCATGTCTTTTCGGCGGCTCTAAGTAGACGTTTAATCAAATTAAGCGTGGGATTAAAAACATTTAATATTGTGGCGTTGGGTTATTGATTTAGTTTTAATGGGAGCTAGGATGTTGACTGTATTAATTAGGGTTACGTCAATGGAGGATATATTTATTGAATCAAGTATAATTGAGTTATCAGAGAAGAATTATTTTTTAAACGCAGGCAGGTCAATATTCTGAATTTTTTGGAGGTCTATATATGGTTATAAGCGTGAATGGTAGTGAATTCACGGGCTGGAAGGTGCATTTAAATGGCTCAGAGTATTCAAGTGATAGATCTGTACTGTTAACTAGCTTAATAGTTTTTTTGTATAGAACACCGGTGCCTCCCCCATAGTGGGGACCAGGTCGAGGAAGATGAATTAGACTGAGAGAATATTAGTATTTAGACTGGATATTACGGGTGTGTCATTGTCAGACAGCCAGGTTTCAGTGAGACATAATATGTCTAATTGGTAGTCATGGAAGAGATCAATAGTAGTTTCTACTTTATTTATTATAGGTTGTATGTTTAATGTAGCAGCTTTTAATAGGGATTTATGGGATGGAGTCTTTAAGAGTTTATAGGTGGAATATGTCGTAGAGTTGGATGAGTTTATTATAAGGGAATGTGTTGATATGTTATTGTGATCTAGATCTAGGATAAGTGGGATATTGTTACGGATGTAGCAGGTATTTAATAATGCAGATTTAATTAGGCAGTTATGGCGTTCTGAGGAAGATGGGGACTCTGATGTTGGGATGGTAGGTGAGACACTGGTATTGGGTTGGATTATAAGAGGGTGAAGTCAGGTTGGCGATGTAGATGAGCTAGTGTCATAAGGGTTATACGACTTAGATTTAATGTATGATTCATAGGAATTTTCCAAGTTATATAGGTCTATGGAGTTATGTTTATGGAACTAGATTCCCAGTCGACCTTCGAGTTGACTATATTTCTTAATTCTTATTTGTCATTAGAGTTATTGTAGTACATTTAGTATTGGGTGGAGCCAGATTTGCCTTAGTAGCGTGGTATAATAATTTACCTCGTTCTCTTTCAAGTAGACTACGTTGTTTATGAAAATATAAGTTTGTAAAGTGGGGATGTTTCTTAATATTCTGTATTTTTGATGTAAATGTGTAGTAGGAGTTGTAGGAATTAAAGAATATTATTACTATATTATTGATAAGTAGGTTAAAGAGTATGTATAATATAAAATATATAAATATAAATATTACAAATGTTGATATGGGTAGATTATACATATGACATTGAATAATAGCTAAGTAAGTAACTCATAAATCTCTATATAATAAATATGGTTAACATATACTCAAAGTTTAGAATAGCTATATCCATTCTATATCGGGTATTATCGATGTAGTGAATCGGTATAGAATATACTAGGAATATCCTAGGAATATATGATTTAAACTAAAAGTCTGACACAAACTTTGGAAACATCTACCTTTAAATAGTCTACGAATAAACATGTATAACACATTTAATAACTGAATCATATTTACTTAATAATTAATGTTTTCTGTTTTAAGTAGTTAATTAGTATTTAATTCATTTATACCCTATTTTTAATTATGATATTATTAATAGGTATACTTCATCAATTGATTCAATATGCGATATACTAACTATTAAATTATTACATTTATCACCAAATAGCAAAGAATTTATTATGACTGATATATATAAATCTCCTAACAATAATATTCTAATTTTTAATGAATTTCTGCATTAATTTTTAGATTACATTTCTAATTATAAAGACACTTTTATTTTTGGTGAATTCAATATTGATATCTTAATAAAAATAAATCACCTATAATTTACGACTTCATTAATATATTTTACCAATTTAATTTTTATCCCACTATTAATAAACCTACACGAATTCAAGGTAAATGTTTATCACTAATTGATAATATATTTACTAATACAAATAAGGATTATGATAATAATTATATACATGTAATATATATAAGTGATCACTTCCCTATCTCTATCTCAATTTTAAATATGTACTCTAAGTTCACTCATCCTGTTAATAATTGTTACTCGTATAGATATATAAAAAATAATAATATAATTAAACTTACTGATTATCTCAAATTTACAGATTGGGATTTTATCTATAAAATTAATGAATCTGAATTGGCATTTACTACATTTGTATCCTATCTCACTGAAATATTTCATAAATTTTCATTTGTTAAAAAAATAAAATTTGATAATAAAAATAAATATCCATGGATAAATCAATAAAAAAAGAGTTATTTAAAAAAAATAAACTTTATAATACATTTATTTCTGATTCTTCATTAAATAATAAAAATCGTTATAAAAATCAAAGGAATAAATATACTAAATTAATCCGTGATTCTGAAATTGCTTATAACTCAAAAATGTTAAATTTGAACAGTAACAAATGGAAACATTTAAATAAATTATTGACTGATGGCTCCTCTAAAGTTAACCATTCACCTTTTAATACTACCTCCCATGAAACTGCTTTAAACAGATTTAATGATTATTTTAGTGAGATTGGATTACAACTTTCCAGTGATATTTAGTCAATGGCTACTATTACAAATTATAAAAATAAAAAGTCTATACCGTCATATATTTTCTTTCAGCCAATTTCAGTAAATGAGATTTTAGAAATAATAGCAAACTCTAAAAATAGCTTTACTCAAGATTTTTACGAAATTAGATGTGTTATTAAATGAGTTATACAAACTAATAAGTAAATTCATTGCTATTCCCCTAACACATATTTGTAATAAGTGTATATTAGATGGTTATTTTCCAAATTGTCTTAACATTTCTAAAATCATTGTATTATATAAGAGTAGTAAAGAAGATATATTAGGAAATTATAGACCTATATCTTTGTTACCACAAATTTCAAAGATTTTAGAAAAAATAATAAAATCTCGTCTAAATGCGTACATTAATAAACATAATATATTAAACTGTAATCAATTTGGTTTCAGGTCAAATAGATCTACTGCTGGCGCAATTGATAATTTAAATGATATACTAGTTAACAATTTAGATAACAAGGTTAATTGTCTCGCAGTATCAATTGATTTTAAAAAACATTTGATACTTTAAATACGAATATATTATTAAATAAGTTATCTTACTTTGGCATTAGAGGTATAACTCTAGATCTATTATGCAGTTATCTAACAAATAGAAAACAATATGTCTGTTATCAGAAATGTAATTCAAATTTACTAGGTATTAATATAGGTGTTCCACAAGGCTCCGTATTGGGACCATTGTTGTTTTTGTTATATATAAATGATATATCTAACGTTATGGACGACAATGGTTGTATCTTATATGCTGACGACACGACCTTAGTATTCGCGGATAAAGATGTATCGATATTGGAGTCAAAAGCTAATAAATATATTGGTTATATTTACTCATGGTTATGTTACAATAAACTATCATTACATTTACTTTCTTCAAGCATATTACAAAGATTTGTGATGAGTAGTCAGACTAATTGAATGAGGCATTCAGTAGGAGTGGCGACCACTGAAATATTAGCCAAGAAAACCCAACTATGCAATTAAAACCAAACAACACCAGGGTTAAAGTCCCTGAATATAATATATCGGATGTTAGAGAGATTTCAACAACAACAAATCAGTTTGACGGTTTATCTCCAAACCCGGAAGGAAGGGATAGACTCGATATCAATGACATTCCGATAAAACTGCTCAGCTGCAAGCAGTATATAAATATAGCAACAATGAACGTCAGAACATTAAGAAAAACAACAAAAAGACAAGAAATAGCAGAATTGGCATCTAAATTTCAGATTAGTATACTTGGTTTAATCGATCATAAAATTGTACATGACGATGATGAAACAAAGATTGAAAAATATGGTGAATATACAATGATTACAACATCAGCTTGGAGAAACAAGAATAATGCCTCATCCGGAGGAATCGGTTTATTATTGAACAAAACTAGTTTAAACTCACTTACAACAATAGTCAAATGGAATAATCGTATTTTAATCGTTAACTTTCATGGAAATCCTAAGTCTACAATTATCATACATTACTCGCCCTGTGAAGGAAGTGAATATGCGCAAGCACACTACGATGAACTTACGAAAGCAACTGTCTCTATACCTAAACACAATTTTCTTATCGTTATGGGAGATTTCAATGCTCATTTTGCCACATCTAGTGAAACCATCCATTCTTATCATGATAAAACAAATTTAAACGGACAACTTTGTAAAGACTTTGCACAAGAAACTGATCTATTAATAATCAATACTCACTATAAAAAGAGAAAAGGAAAACTATGGACATTTATGTCAGATTGTACCGAAAATAAGACTCAAGTTGATTATATAATGATACGTACAAAATGGAGAAATAGTTCTATAAACTGTGAAGCATATAATAGTTTTAGCAGGTTAGGTTCTGACCATAGAATTCTGAATTCCAAAATTAAATTAAGTTTTAGATCACAAAAGAAGAAAAATTCAATACCAATGTATAACTGGTCAGTACTTAAGAATAAAAACATAGCTACAGAATACAGTGACATAGTTACAAAGAGATATAACCAACTTAATATTTCCAATGACGATGAAATTAAAGACATATCTTTAACATATGGTACTTTTATTCTTGCAAATCAAGAAGCATGTAAATCTCTATTACCAAAGAAGCGAAAACTTGATAAAAATCCATCTCGACATCCAGATATTGCAATACCTCGTGATAATGTAAATGAAGCTTATAAAAAGTATGTATTATCAAATACAGAAGAAAAGTATGAAATGTTTCAAGAAACCAAGAGAAAACTACAGGAAGCATATGATAAGATAGAAAGTGATGACCTCGAGAAAACAGTTTATGATATTGAAAATTCGAATAAATTAAGACAACATGCCAAATGTTGGCAACTAATCAATGATATAACTGGTCGTAAAACTACCAAAAAAGGAATAATTAAAGACAGTAATAACGAAGATAGAATCAATAAATGGTTTACTCATTTTAAAAATTTACTCGGCAATAATAATTCTGAAGAAGAAATTGATGATTTTGAACCAGAAATTGTAATTAAAATTACAGAAATATTTACCAACGCTTTTACAAAAGACGAATATCTAATGGTAAAGAATAATCTAGTAGATGGAAAAACAGTAGGACCTGATGGTGTTGCACCTGAAGCTTTCAAATATTGTAAATTTGACGATATCCTTCTAGAATATGCAAATAAAATTTTACTTGAAAAGCAAAAACCTATTCAATGGTCTACTTGTCAAATAATGCCAATACCAAAATCAGGTAATCTTAATAAAGTCGACAATTATAGAGGAATTGCTATATCTGTTATTGCTCTAAAAATAACTAATAAGATGATACTTAATAGAATTCAGCCAATTATAGATCCCCTTCTCCGGCATAACCAAAATGGTTTCCGTCCCAGAAGATCAACTACTACCCATATACTAGCACTGCGAAGATTAAAAGTAGGTATCAAAGAAAATAATCTAAAAGCAATCATTACTTTTGTTGACTTTAAGAAAGCTTTCGATACTATAAATAGAAATAATATGTTCAAAATACTCTTGGCTTACGGAATTCCCACTATTATCGTAGAAGCAATAGAAACATTATACAAAGGAACCAAAGCGAAAGTACTAACACCTGATGGAGAAACCAAATCGTTTAATATAACTACTGGAGTTCTACAAGGTGATACGCTGGCCCCCTTTCTGTTTATAATAGTGCTTGACTATGCAATGCGAATGGCTGTGAAAGGAAAACAGTTAGATCTTGGTTTTGAACTAACTAGGAAACAGAGTCGTAGGGTACCAGCAAAAGTGATTACAGATCTAAGCTATGCAGATGATATTGCTTTAATATCACAAGATATTGAGCAGGCTCAAGAATTACTATCAAATGTAGAAACCCAAGCTTTAACATTAGGTTTAAAAATAAACTCAAGAAAAACTGAAATAATGGCTTTTTCTCAAAGTGAACCAATAAATATCCACTCATTACTAAATGAAGATATTAAAGTAGTAAATAACTTTAAATACTTGGGTGCATGGATGAGTAACTCATCAAAAGACTTTGAGATCCGAAAGGCACTAGCTTGGCAGGCATGTCACAATTTGAAAAAACTCTGGAATTCCAAGTTAAAAAGAAAACTAAAGATTAGGACTTTTCAAGCCACTATTGAAAGTATCCTACTATATGGCAGTGAGACTTGGACGATCGAAAAATCACTTGAACGGAGAATAAATGGATGCTATACAAGGTTATTAAGAATGATTCTGAATGTATCATGGAGAGACCATATAACAAATGTTGAACTCTATAAAGAACTACCAAAAATTACCGATGTTATAACTACTCGTCGTCTGCGAATAGCAGGTCACTGCATCTGTCACGACGATGAAGTAGCTCATGATCTGATTTTATGGCAACCAACGTCTGGAAAAAGCAACAGAGGAAGAAAAGCTATGACGTACATTGATAATTTAAAAAAGGATACTGGACTAGATGATATGAATGAAATACGTAATGTTATGATGATTCGTGATGATTGGAAGAAAATTGTAAAGAAGGGTCGAACGGGAGTTCGACATAAGTAAGTAAGTACATTTAATTAAAACTTCTTATACTATATTTGGTCAACATAAACTTTATATTTTCAATATTTCATTAAATGGAATACTTATTAAATGTCAAAATGAATTTAAATTTCTTGGTATCATCATTGATAATAAACTTTCTTGGAAACCGTATATTACTTTATTAGCCTCCAATTTATCTAGAATTGTAGCTGTCTTTTATAAACCTCGTAATAAAATTAATATAAAATCATTAATTTTATTATATAACGCACTATTTCACTCTAGATTAAGTTATTGTTGTTAGTTATGGGGCTCTAATTATAAATCAGTAGTACACAAAATTATTGTATTACAAAACAAGGTACCTAAATGTATTTATAAAATACCTCAGAGAACTAATATCAACTTCATTTATAAAATACATAATATATTGAAAATAGTTGAATTAGTTAAAGTCACATTATTAAAAAATACACATTATGCTTTTAATAGAGTCTATAGAACTAAACTATTACAAAAGTTTGTACTTTTTTCAAACAGTTGTACTAGGGCTAAAAATAGATTTATTATACCGAAATATAGAATTAATATTAGTTGTTATGCTGTACATTATGTAAGTATTCAATTATGGAATAATCTAAGTAACAAATTAAAAATTATAAAACCTATTAAGTTATTTATAAAAAAAATAAAAATTTCTTACCTAGCTATTTACCTAATTATATTTTATTTTACAAGTTTGATGGACTAATGGTGACTATTCAAGCTGATTGATAGAAGTGGAACAGATCTATTAATAACGAAGACATTATTTGTATTTTATTTGTTTTCTTTTATTAAGCTCAGTGATTATTTATTTATTATTATGAATTACTAATATGTAAATTGTTTACTAATTATTATTATATAGTTCAGATGGATAAACATAGGGATTATATTTATGATTGTTTGAAACGCTAAATAAATCATTGAGTATTACACTCCTGTGTGTGGGCTACCCATATGTGATTTGGGCAACCCCGAAGCTTCCTTCATATAATATATAATATTTAATTGCATTATTATTTACTCTGGCCAAACACCTCGAAAATCAATTTGTTTAGCTATTTTGTTTAGCCATTTATTGTTAAAAATCAATTTTTTTTGCAATAATAAATTATCCTTATCCTTATCCTTATATAATGTGTATCCTATACTTGTATTGTATATATTGTCTTTAGTAAATTAATAAGAATTTTTATTTTTATTTTTATTTTTATGAATTTACAATTATCTAAAAATATATAACGATAATGGTATCACGATGCAGTGAACTTACATATAACAAGTAAAATATGACTTTATAAATTTAAACTATTTTAGTTAAACTAATTATGAATATGATGTAAACACAATATATGTAACCATTAAACTATTACAAATTAATAAATATGTTTAATTGAATTCAATATTAATTCGATTATATTTAATATGTATTAAATGATATACCATGAAATAACACATAGTACTATGTTAATACTATATTATATCTATATGTATAGTACGTGTAGTATATGTATAGTATATGTATACACATAGTACTACACATAGTAAGTGTTGGGCAAAGTTCCTTGTTTAGTACTATCCGTTACATTTCCCGTTCTATTAATTGTATCCGTTCCCGTTTCCGTTCCTTTTAATTTATCCGCTCCCTTTCCAGTTCCCGTCACTTTTATATTATATGTTCCCGTTCCCGTTCTCGTTCTTTTTATATTACCCGTTACTGTTCCCGTTCCCGTTCCTTTGATTTGTAACGTTCCAGTTTCAGTTTTTTATTATTCATAAAACACAGTATACAATGTATACTTCACAATGTACAATATACAGTATACAGTGTACACTGTACACTGTAAACTGTACACTGTACATTGTACCTACTAAATAGTGTATAGTGAATATTTTACGGAATAAGTCCAACTGTAAGTACACGATATTACCGGATTATCAGGTAATACCGTTTACTAATTATACGGTAAATTATTCATGGTATAAAATAGACATAATCTATACAGTATAATTGTATATTGCCATATTCAGCACCTGTCGAACGACTTTTTTCTCTAGCAACACATATTACTAGTGCAAATATATTTTGCGATAAAACATTCGAGTATATGGTAGTATTACGTGGCAATGCATTAAATGATAAATGTATTTATTATTGTTATTGTATATTTGTTTATTATATTAAAACTTTATTATAATTGTAATGCTAATTGTTGTAATTATTTATTTATGTTGTAATATAATATAAAATAAATATAAAAATATATTGAATTAATACTATATAAATCTCCTTACTTGTAAAGGAACGCGTACCACTGTAACCATTTCTTATATTTCTGTCTAAGCGTTCCCGTTCCTCGTTCCCGTTCAATATTCTGTATCCATTCCTTTCTGCGTTCCCGTTTCTATCTATATATCCGTTCTCTTTACCGTTCCAGGAACGGGAACGACGCCTAACACTGCACATAGAACATAGTTTTATGACAAATACTGCTGTAAACTATATTAATAATATATATTTAGTGAATCACATTACATACCGGATACAAATGGACTCCATGAAAGTCGTATATTTATACAGGTTATAACTAACCGAGAGAGGATCATGAAAAAAAAATGTACAACCTGTTAAATCAACAAAATTACAACATGTTTAATATTTTAGCAATTCCACTGATATATATTTGTTTACGCGCGTTACAACGCCCGCAACATTCGATTATATAAACTACGTGTAGTCACTCACAAGCAGCTTAAATAACGTGTACACAAATATAAGAAAATAAGGTTGTAATAAGTATATGTGTATAATGAATTAATAATACGCCAATTTGTGCGACAAGGCTTCAGTATTTTATTATATAGGTAACGTTAAGTGAACATACTAGTGAAATATTCGATATATATAGCAGAAACTTAACTTAATGGTGCAGATAACGAACAATAATAACTACCAGGGATCGAACCTAGGACACTTCGATTTATAGCTTTTGACTTATTAGAAAATTGTCCATCGAGCCATATTTTATAGGCTTTAGAGTGAACTCTAGTCTATTATATATATATATATATATATATATATATATATATATACATATATATATATATATATATAAATAGGTATATATTGTATTTATATGGTAACTTTATATTTTACTAACCCTGATACAATAAAATTAGTTTCAATTAATATAAGTATTATTATTTTCATAAAATTCATATTCTATATATGCTGATATAAACAAATGATAATAACATACATATATATATATATATATATATATATTTAATTTTGTAATTTTCTAAATTCATTTATTTAAAAAAAACTAAATTACGTAATTGTGAAATAAATCAATTATTTATATATTTTAAAAATACATATTTTTATATATTTTATATATTTGTATTTTATATAATTCTAGTTAGTAATTTATTCTATGAGTTTAGGTTTATTTGATATATTATCTCTCATACTTGAAATAATTGGAAATATATATATATATATATATATATATATATATATATATATATATATATATATATATATATACTATATAGTCTATGATAGCCAACAACAGTTTATTAAAATACAAATACATTAGCATAATATCTTTACTAGGGTATAATAAAATAAAAACACCAATAATATAATAGCATTAAGTTTAAAAACTATAAACATAATATAAATTGTGATATACAGATAAAATAAATATCAATAAAAATAGCGAAATTGGGAATTATAGCTTATATAATTATTTGGCGTATACCAAAGCACACGGGTGATGTGATCTTACACACATAATATGATAACCGACTCCAGCTGGTTGGGGCTAGTAAAACACACGCTACTATGATGTTTTAAAACAGTTTGGAGGTTCGAGAAAAATCCAACTAGATGAACATAAATGCTATAATACTTGTTACCTGGGTAGCAAGTCATTCAGGTTTCCAGTTGTCCATATAATCAACGTTATATATGTTACAAGTAATTAGTCATTTAATAGTGTGTTGATTCATATAAGTTAAATTTGGATTATTAAGATTGAAAAGTTAAAGCATATCAGATAAAATTCTCCTGTTTATTTTCTTGATTTCCAAATTATTAATGTTGTAAAAAAATCTAATTATAATAATCAATTCTATATAACACTATTGAATTTAAAGGGTATATTTTAATACAATTTTAGTAATTTCCTATATAGTTTCTAATATGGTGAATTCCATACATTGAAATTGGCCATCATTGAAATCATAGAGATATGAATACTAAAGTAATGTCTGTCAATATTCTGAATAAATTCATAATGTTTAATAATATTACATTCGATATATAAAATAAGCGTACCTATAATATAATACTAGGATACCTATATAAGTACTTTTATTTGGAGATGTTAACTAGTAGATCATTTCTGAGTAAGACATATATGATTTCGGTTAAGCATTCATGACATTCTCAATTAGAATTTATGGCAACAAAGGATGTTTTATAAATAATTGAATAATATCACTGATGATTCATCAGTATATATATAATAACTAATAGTAGGAACTTTATGAATAATATTTGAAAAGGTTGTAAGTATATAGAAAATAATAAAGTTGCTGGAATCATTGTATACCTTTATTAATACATATATAGTCTAAGTAAAATAATTAACTGTGATTGATGAATTACAATTAGTGATGGACGAGGTCAGTAATTTAAGGACATAACCTTCAATCGTAATACCCTCGATGTGGTTAATGAGTGATATACAACTAGGTGTATCAAAATCAATAGAAAATCAAGTAATAGTAACTAGATACGATTAGATTGAGTTAATCCATGAATACTATAAGTAAGAGCTTTTCAGTATAGTATTACTTTCTGTGTATATTAGTGAAGAGATCAAGAAAAGTATCAGCTTACAAAAAAGAGATTAGCTAGTAGTTTTTAATGTGTTCCATTTGGGAACAATTATAAAACACATATTTATATCATGATAGTTAATACAACAAATTTATTATTCTCAGTAGTTATAGATTGTGTTTTAAAAGTTCGATATATAATGTATTTTAACTTTTAAATTTTAATTATTTCCTCAGAATATAACAAGTTAATATATATGATATATGATGAAATGTTTGAAAATATATATTTATACCTTATATATAATTAGATACTCATTTTTAAAATATATTACTTATACATTTATACTATCTGGTATTATTAATACCGTTATATTATCATTTTTCGCGTCACTGACCTAATAAGTATATCTGTTAATCACCATTATATAATAAATAACTTGTTTAACTTTTATTTTTAATTATCGATATTATTACTTATAAAATATTAATTAGTATGTTATAATTTTATTTTATCATTATTCCTCTATTATCATAAATATTAGCTAAATATTAATGTATTGCTATTGATTGGTAATTTATTTAAGCAAATACATAGCCGAAAATATCATCGAAAATATAAAGTATAAATATTTGCTAACGATAATATACGTTATAGAAATAAACAAAGAATAATACGAAATTAAAAAAGTAATGAAATTATAAATATTTCCTATATTAATGATATAAAATCGATGTATTTCAAATTAAATATTTCCTATATTAATGATATAAAATCGATGTATTTCAAATTAATCTACCACTAACTTTTAATTTTTTCTATATATTTTACTCTATCATTAAAACCGTCACATGTAATAATGTCTTAAAATATTAAGCGTTATATTCCTTCGCCTAGTCTTTGAATTTTAACTATTCTATGTAAACCGATTCGTATTCATTGGTTATACATATTTTAACTTTTATTAATTTTCTAATGACTTAGGCTATTAATGCTATTTTATATTAATATGGAATATATCTTTCCTAACGTATATATATATATCATATTGATTATTTATTATAAATATAATTGAACTCTACAAATAAATATAAATAATATACTGTTTATTCTTAACTTGGAAATATTATAATATAAAAATGAGCTTGAGCCAGCATAATATAATAAAATTATTGTCAACTTTTGATGTACTTATTTAAAGATGAAACACAAAATATTAATATAAAATAGCATTAATAGCCTAATTCATTAAAAAATTCATAAAAGTTTAAATATTTATAACCAATGAATATGAATCGTGACTTTAAAAATTGTGTTCATTATTATTATCATTTATTTGAAATTATATTTTACGTAATCATTATTGATGCAAATTATAAAATATATAAGTAAACTCTTATATAATATCAATCATATTGATTACCCCCTCTATGATTATAATATATAAAGTTATTCCAGAATACGGCCTAGCGTAAATAGATACGTAAGTGTTATAAAATTAGGTAGTTTCATATTGCTATTGTACATTGTTTACTATTTTATACAATCATATATATATATATATATATATATATATATATATTGTATAACTACTTTCATTGTAAAAAATCCAGGTAGATGATTGCTTCCAATATTACAATTTACAATATTAATTATTATTTTATGTTAAACCTGGATAATTATTAACATAATACGCCATTATAAATAATATTCAATTATATTATTATTTATAAAGACAATATTCGATTTTTCTAGTTTACTGCAATAATTATCTAGACTCTAATAATACCTTGTTTAACCCGAATTCAAATAGTCTTACCTAACTGCAATATCGCAAAAAAAATGTCTTACTAAGCCATAATTGATTTAAATAATATAATCAATATATTATACGTATGATTATACCCTTAAATATTTTATTAAATCCAAGATTATTGATATTTATGTAACCGTGTAACTAGTTACATGTTATGTTATTGTTATTATTATTGAAAGTATAAATGGATGTTATGTAATATTATGTAATAGTGTGATTAAGAAATGATTTGTATTTAATAGTGTGATGATATATATTTAATAGTGTGATTGTGAAATGATGTGTATCTGAGCGTGACGGTGAATAGTATAAATGCGTGTGCACATGGGTAATGAAAACAATGCCAATATAATCATAAAATAAATAAGATCTAAGAAACAACACGATTGATAACATAGTAAGTAAATTATATTTACTTCTTGGATCGCGAACCCAGCCGGCAAGGCTACATTTGGTGACAGCGGCGGGATCCAAGAAATCAATCGCTCAGGAGTAATACGAGAAACCCGGAAGTACACACGGTACCCGGTAACACAGAGGAGCCAGTCATAGGATCATAGGGACCACAGGTTTATTTGTTCTATGATTATATTGTGCAGTGGACATTACCCATTGTGAAATATTGTGTGATATAAATCGTGTATGATAAATTGTGGATTATCATAAGAAGATATAGTATTAAATACTGATTTATTATATTGATTATATTTATTATTATATATTATAATTGTGAAATATTGTGTGATATAAATCGTGTATGATAAATTGTGGATTATCATAATAAGATATAGTATTACATACTGATTTATTATATTGATTATATTTATTATTATATATTATAATTGATTATATTTATATTTTATATTATTATTTATTATATTTAATCTTTATTTATATAATAGTTTATGAAGTTAAGGTCGGGCACTATGACCGATACTAAAGATATAAAATTAGGAGTAGATGATACTTCGTATAATAAATTAAGCATGTATGATGGTAGCAGTAGCGTTAAGATATGGTTAGACAGTGCCGATAGCTGTATAGCCATAAAAGGGTTGAAAGAGGATGCGGCGGCATCATATATATTATATCACTTAGCAGGGCAGGCTAGAATAGAGGTATTAATGTTAGGGGAGGACTTAACTAAGGTAGATCAAATTAGGAAGGCATTATTAGATAGATTCGAATTCGAAAATAGTATAAACGAAATAATATATAGAATTATGGCTAGGAAACAGAGTAGTGAGGAAGGAGTTATGGAATATTTAGATGCGATGTTAGGACTAGGGCTAGAATTGAAACAACAGGAGGAAAAATGGGAGGGAGTAGTTATAGAAAGTATAAGGAAGAACTTAATATCTAATGAGTTGAGGAGGAGCCTTATTAATAAGAATGCTTTATCATTCAAGGAAATAAGAGATCATATTCGGAAATGGAATATTGTGGGGGATGATAGTAATGATGTAAATTGTTATAGAATAAATAGTGATATGTATAGAGGAAATAGTGATATGTATAGAGGAAATAGTGATATGTATAGAGGAAATAGTGATATGAGTAGAGGAAATAGTGATATGTATAGAGGAAATAGTGATATGTATAGAGGAAATGGTGACATGAGTAGAGGAAATAGTGATATGAGTAGAGGAAATGGTGGTATATATAGAGGAAATAGTGATATGAGTACAGGAAATGGTGAAATGTATAGGGGAAATAGTGATATGAGTAGAGGAAATGGTGGTATGAGTAGAGGGAACGGTGGTATGTATAGAGGTAATGGTGTTATGTATAGAGGAAATAATGAGAGAGGTACATATAGAGAAAATAGTGCTATAAGTAGAGGGGGTTATATGGGATATAGAGGTAGACCAATACAATGCTATAGATGTGGCATGCATGGCCATTTAGCAAATGTCTGTAGACATTTTTACAATTTTCCCAATCAAGTGCGCATTGGGAAAATTGTAAACAGCGCGTTGGTTTAATAGGTAGTTGTGAAACAGTGCATATTAACATAGGACAACATACTTTAAATTGTACGTTAGACACCGGAAGTCAAGTATCAATTGTTCCATTGTGGTTTTTTGAAAAATTATATGGAGTAAAACTACAGACTAAACCTGATTGGCTAATAGTTAAATCAGCAAGTGGAGATACTATGAAATAAATAGGATATTTTATGACGGATATTAGAATTTCGGGTATAATAATTAGGAATAAGGGATTTTTAGTTACGAATAATGGTATTAATTCTCCTTCATCTGCTGGTAGTCATCGTATAAGGACGATAAATGACATACCAGTATGTCAACCTTACAGAAGGATTCCTCCAACTGAAGTGAAAGCAGTCAAAGATCATATAAATAATCTAATAAGGGAAGGAGTTATAGAAGAATCATCAAGTATGTATTCCAGTCCTATTGTGTTAGTTAAAAAGAAATCTGGAGAACTAAGAATGTGCGTGGATTATCGTAAACTAAATGCGAAAGTGGTAAGAGATCAATATCCATTACCTAGAGTTGACGATTCGTTGGACGCTGTAGCAGGGTCAATATGGTTTACCACACTTGATTTAAAGTCAGCATATAGTCAGATACCTGTAATACCAGAGGACCAAAACAAAACCGCATTTTCGACACCGTTTGGTCTTTATAATTTTAAAAGGATGCCATTTGGTCTTGCAAATGCACCAGCAACTTTCCAAAGAATAATGGCCAATTTATTTAGGAGAGAGTTAATGCAGGGAGTAATATGTTATTTAGATGATATCCTTATATATTCACATACAATTGAAGAACATCTCAAACTAATAGAAATTGTACTAGAAAGACTCCAATCTGTAAATCTTCGATTAAACAGTGAAAAATGCTCGTGGTTCCATAAATCAGTTAGTTTTCTAGGACATATAATTTCAGAAGATGGGATAGCGACAGATGACGATAAACTAAAAGTAGTTAGAGATTGGGAGAAACCACAAACGATTAAACAATTACGTTCATTTATAGGTTTTGCCTCTTATTATGGTAAATTTATACCTAAATTTACTAGTCTATGTAGACCACTACATGAATTGATTATAGAGAAGAATAATGAGAGAGGTACAGTAATAGGGAGGAGATCAAGTACTAAGATTGAATTAGTGTGGAGTATAGAAGCATTAGAAGCTTTTGAGAATCTGAAAATCAAATTGTGTTCAACACCAATACTGGGATACCCAGATTATCATAGGAAATTCAGATTAGATATAGATGCTTCAGACTATGGATTAGGAGCGGTTTTGAGCCAGGAATGTAAAGGAAAAATGAAGGTTATATCATATGCTAGTAAAACGGTACCAAAAAGTTGGAGGAAGCCTGATTATTCTTCGAAACGGTTAGCGTTTAACGCCCTGGTATGGGCAGTAACAAAGAAATTTAATCATTATTTGATTGGAACCGAATGTGATGTATATACCGATAATATTGCACTATCATATATAAATTCAACACATAAATTAAGTGCTTATGAACAGAGAGGAGTTTCGAAATTAGCCCCTTTCAAACTAAATTATATATATAGAAAGGGAAGGGAGAACGTAGATTAAATAATTATCCAGATTAAATAATGTAGAAGTTAATTCGAAGGGTTTGGTAGTAATAGACAAAGTAAATAATACTGACCTAGGTACAGACTTAATACCAATGTTCAGTAGAGAGGAGATCATTAGTAAACAGAAAGAGGATGATGAACTATGTGCGATACGAGAAAAAGTAGAAAAAGGTAATACAAAATTTGAAATAATAGATGGTGTTTTATTTGCGAATAGATGGGGAAATGAAGCATGTAGGAAGATTATGATTCCAAGATCCTTAATATTTCAGATATTAGAAGGAATACACGATGGCTGTGGACACCAAGGTATAGAAAGGGTAATTCATAGAGTTAATTTAGAAATGAATTGGAAAGGGAAATATAAAGATATCCGTGATTACATTAGAGGATGTACAGTATGCAACAAAAGTAAGGGAGTAGGAGATGGGCCCGTAAAAATGGGAAGGTTATCAGCGAGTAGACCACTAGAGATAATATCAATAGATTTCATAACTGTTGACAAATCATCAGACGGTAGAGATTCAATTTTAGTAAACACAGATATCTTTACTAAATTTACAAAGGCTGTTGCCACTAGAAATCAATCTGCTTTAACAGAGTGGATATATAATTTCGGAATACCCGAAAGAATACATTCAGATCAAGGAAGGAATTTTGTTTCATCTTTAATAAAGGAACTATGTATGTTATTATGTATTAATCAAAGCAAAACAACATCTTACCACCCAGCCGGTAATGGTCAAACTGAAAGAATGAATAGAACCCTGTTATCATTACTAAGATCGTTATCTGAAGAAAAAAAATCTAAATGGCCACTATACCTGAATGAGTTACTTCATGCATATAATATACTAGAACATTCATCCACTTGTTACTCACCATTCTTCTTAATGTTCGGGAGAGAAGAGAGAATACCGATACAACAGAACATATTAGGTAATATAAACAGATGTAAGGATGACTGGATAATAGGAATGGGTAAGAGGATCATTGAAACTAAGTACAAAGTAAAGATAGCTTTAGAAAAAGCATGGAAGAAGAGGAGTGATGGAATAAATGGTAAAGTAGTAGATACTCGATTATATTATGGAGATAAGGTAAGAATTAAGAGAAGAGAACTAGGGAGGAAGACACTGATGAACATATGGTCCGACAATATCTGGAGTGTGGTAAGAAGAATGGGAACGAATGAAACTTATGAAATAGAAACGGGAGATGGAAAATCGAAGGTATTACACCGCAGTAATATGAAGAAAATGGAAGTTAATATATAAAGAATGTAATAGTAGTGTGAATTTATTTTGTTTGGGGGTGAATGAGCTTATCTTTATTATTTTTATTTTTATGAGTGAGTTTATTTTTATTATTTTTTGTTTATTTTGTTTCGGGGTGAGCGTAATCGTTTGTATTGTTAATTTGAGTGAGTGAGTTTATTTTTTATTTTATTTTTGTTTATTTTTATTTGGGGGTGAGTGTAACCGTGTAACTAGTTACATGTTATGTTATTGTTATTATTATTGAAAGTATAAATGGATGTTATGTAATATTATGTAATAGTGTGATTGAGAAATGATTTGTATTTAATAGTGTGATGATATATATTTAATAGTGTGATTGTGAAATGATGTGTATCTGAGCGTGACGGTGAATAGTATAAATGCGTGTGCACATGGGTAATGAAAACAATGCCAATATAATCATAAAATAAATAAGATCTAAGAAACAACACGATTGATAACATAGTAAGTAAATTATATTTACTTCTTGGATCGCGAACCCAGCCGGCAAGGCTACATTTATAAAAATTGGCAAATAATTTAACCTAAGAGTAGTCATAAAATTACCTAAGATAGCTTAAATATTGATTTTATAAACAATATTAATATTGATTTTAACATAGATGACAAAACTGTTACTAATTTTAATTTCAAAGTGGATTATACCTATCATATATTTTAACCTTTTATATTCTGAGGAAATAATTAAAATTTAAAAGATAAAATACATTATATATCGAACTTTTAAAACACAATCTATACCTACTAAAATAGTAAATTTGTTGTATTAGCTATCATGCTGTTAATAGGTGTTTTATAATTGTTCCCAAATGGAACACATTACAAACTACTAGCTAATCTATTATTTGTAAGCTGATAATTTTCTTGATCTCTTCACTAATATACACAGAAAGTATTATACACAGAAACATTTTCTTATAAAATAAAAATATTTCCCGATAGAGGGAAAATAGCTCTAAAAGGACAGTTTTACGTAATTATGATCGGTGTAGAGTGGGAAATAAAAAAACCATCCGAACATCCACAATACTATTGTCCTAGAGAATTAGTAGTAATTTAAATTTTGTAAATCCGTCGAGCCATTTTCTTAAACATAGAACGCATATATATAAATAAATAAATAAATAAATATGTAAATAGACTTTCTTTTATATGTATAGAAGATAGATGATAATTATAAATATTATTAGTTTTTATTTAATTTAATTTAATAAATATATATACAAAAATTGAAATGAAAAAGAATCTTTTTCATTATAATAAGTTTTTATAATAATTATAAAATAATGATTTAATCATTTTTTAATTATAATATTATATTCTAACGTCGATATTAATTATCGTTGATTATTTTTTTTAATTAATTTCAAAATACGATTACGAAATTACCTTAGCAAATATAAAATTAAAGTAGTACATATATATTCTTTTGAATATAAAATACTCAATAATTTACCTTATAACTGAAGAATAATACAACTTTAAGTACACTGTAATTATTAATAAAAAATAAAACAAACAATTTTACCCTGGAATTTGACATCAGGGATAATAATAAATAATAATAACATTAATAATATAATCTATAAAAACAAGGTAGTATGTGTGCTAATAAACTTAATATCATCATCATCATCATAGAGGAAGGATAATTCGAATAGTATATCGAGGAACAATAGATAGTATGCGAATATATGAGCGTTTGTTAAATAGGAACCATAGAATTAAGAATTAGTAAGAGAAAGGTGAGGAGTGGTCTAAATATATATATTATATGTTTTACAGATTGATGGAATAACTCGATTTAGGAAGGAGAAAGAAGATACGGGAATATTGACGAAGAGTGAGGAACAGTACTATTTACGTGAGAGGAAAAGGGATTTAACATGCGTTTTAGTAAGATATACGGTAATTTATATCAGTAATTATGATATTGTCAGTATTAAGTAAATTTAAAAATATAATATATAACCCCTTACTAAACCCATTGGGTTAGTATAGTGATACATAAGAATAGTTAATATATATGCTCTTTTTAAGGATTTGAAAATGGAGGGAAACTTCCAACAATTTTTTTTTCAATTGCATATGAAAAACAATCTAATAAAATACATCTATTGATTTATAATAAGCAAATAGGATTATGATATAATTGAATATAAAAATCTTATTTTTTTGTGGGAAAAAATGTAAAACCCCTTTTTCGTACACATAATTGTAAGGGGTAGTTACCCACAAACTACCCCAACAGAGGCATTGATATAAACTACCTACACATTTACTTACACTGTACGTGAATAATTAAGAAGTCACTCTCATAGTAAGCGATATTCACAAGAAGTTGATACATTCCAGGAATATCGTAAATATATTAACGGACAGAGTCAGCATAGTAGTGAAGAGACTGTACTAGCATATTCTCAGAGGCTCGTTCTTCATACATGTTATACAACTAATAACAATGATATTTAATAGACGAATTTTTTCGTATTCAGTTTTGTTTTCTTATTGGTATTTTTGTTTATGCTAAAGGTCTCACAAATACCTTGATATTTATTTGATATATTAAACAATTCGCTGTTTAATTAAACCGAATGTTAATAAATAAAAATTAAATACAATTTAATTATTTACTATAATAATTTATAATTACGATTAAATGATTGTAGGATATAATTTATAAAAGCCACACTTACAATTTAATGCCTACAGGCTATATGCTAAACTACTTGAGTAATACTTGTTATTTGACTATAAAACGTAAATTACGGAAATCATGTTAATACACATATAAAATGTCTAAAATAGTACAATAATATTCCTATTATTATAACTATAATTACAACTATTATTATACATATTATTATAACTATAATAATAATAATATAAGCCATTTTTATTTTCATGATATTATTTATATCAATTTTGTTGGGTTACTCAGATCTACAAACCGTCCATTTATTTCCAATATATATATATATGTAAAGTAAATATGTAATTATATTTAAATATATATATATATATAGTAAACATTCACTTCCTTGTGGAATTTACTCAAATATTCAACATAATATATCGCTCGAGTTACAACTAGAGCCCACTCTATAGAGTCGTATAGTAAACCCATCAATCCTCTATCTATTTATATTATGATATATTTTTTATTTATTAATAATTTTCCAACCTGCCCTTCTTTTATGTTCATACTATTTTCGTTAAGTTTATTTATTTTTATTATTAATATTGTTCATATTTATTTATTATTATAATATGTAACAAGGAAAACGCACACATATTCCGATTGATAATAAACTAACTATATTACTATGTTACAAATTATTAAATTATTTTATATCAATTATCATCTATAGTATATTAGAATTTAATATGACCTCGTTATCATATAGTAGCGTCTATTCATATATTATTAGTATTATTGTAAATAGAATATTTATATTTATTGTTTTATAATTTAAATATTTGTTTAAAAATGTGGAGCTTAAAAAAATTGATCAATAATTATTGTGTTGAATATTTGGTTACTTATTATTTATATATTATGTATTTAGATAATATAAATATTTGTTTATAACATTTGATAACTACATTTATAATATGGATTAATATTAATATTTAGAATGATACAATTATTAAATAATTAGTAAATCCATATACAAACTATAGTTATAACTATAACTATAACTATAGTTATAACAACATAACATAATTATTAATTATAATTAAATTAAATTCAATATATATATATATATATATAATTAAATAAATGTTAACACATATTAAATATAACATAACATGTAATATTTATTCAAATTAAAAACATTCTACTAGTTAACCCGTCTCTATTTTGATTCTGAAATGTTATATTTAATATTTAATAATATTATATAATTATTAATAAATTATTTTAATTCATTAAAATTTACTATATATTTGTTTAATTTAATAAATATATATATATATATATATTTATATATATTCAAACAGACAACTAACTAACTATATATATATTGGTATATTAAGTATTCTATATTACACATCCTTATATTTGATACTCTATTTTAATTTTAAAATCGGTTCAGATAAATTATTATTTGCTCATTTTTTATTATATAACACTTACCGATAATGAAGATAAATCATAAGTATTATATATTGATAGGGGCTATTTATAAATAAAATGTTAAATTATAAAATAATAATATTCTAAAATAATAAATTAAATGTTATTATAAACCAATAATATATTTACTTTTTATTATTATAAAGTATCTCGTATCTATAGTAGGTCTATACTTTAGTTTGCTTTAATAAACTTATTCGTTCCGATTAATTATCTATACAATTACCAAATATTTAACTGTATACAGTATGATATATCATGATATATCACATAACTCTTATCCAAGGAAACCATATACCTAGGGGCAGAGGAACAGGGAGGGGGTGTCCGGATATCCTCCCCCCCCCCATTAATAAATAGGGGGGTCCGGATATCTTCTGGTAGCTATATTTACTTATATAATATAACTAGGTCAAGAAACATAGATTTCAGTGGTAAATAACATTTTGATGGTCAATTCCTCAAACTATTAAATAAGAAAAAATTAAATTCTCAATTAGACGCATGCATGGTCAAATATGGTAACTGAAAATACTAAGAAAATACATATATTATTATGGAAAATTCGAAATGAGATTCTTGAATTATTTGCACATGCACTCTTAATAAATATTATTAGACAAATAAATTGCTGCTACAATATAATGTGTGACGGCACATATGATATTTCAGGTAATTAAAGTTTTATATAACGATTACAATTATTATAAATTAATAATAAATTATATTACACAACTATTCATGAAATGAACAAGAATCAATATGTATTCGGCATGTCAAAGCAAACCTCGAAATTACAGAGTATGTCTATACGAAAAAGCTAATATTAATGAAGAAACTATAGCAAATGAAAGAAATTGTAATAACCTGGATATTGTAAAGAACTGGCTGAGAAATTCAATCGGATAAAACCGACTAGTTTAATGATATTTATTATTTACAGTAACACTATGAATTACACATTGTTGAATTGATGTCATCATTTATAAAGAATGGATAGATAATATGTTATCGTACAATTCATCTCATTAAATCTACCATTTATTAATATAACCTAATAAAATCATATATACATATGATATAGACTAATTTATTTATATAATACCTATTAGTTTTTAATTAGTTAAACACATAAATATATATATATACATCTATTAATAATATATTATAAATTGTTGTACCCCCCTTATGAAATATCCCTTCCTGCGCCCCTACATACACCTTAATCTATAATATTCACATTAATAAATAACATCTAAACCCTAACCAGTATATTGACGTATAACAGATATACAGTATTATCTATACAATGTACGATGTATATAATGTACATTGTAGGACGTATTTGTATACGTACAATGTACGTATACAAATATTATGTATAATATCTGTGGTTTATTAAAATAACATATTTTATACAAATTACAATTTTAATAATAATATTTATAAAGATAGAGTAGATTTTATAGAGTACCAATATACAATTTGTATTTAATAAACAATAATATTAGTTATCTATATGTGTTCCTTATGTTGTATATAATAATACATATTTTTAATTATTTAATATAAAATAATGATAACTAAATTATTATAATATAATTAATAATAACCATAATTTGAAGATTTTGATTCTAATGTTGATAATTTTGAACTTAATTTTCCTAATTTAATATTATCATATAATAGAATTTTTAAATAACCATTTATATGTATAATAATAATTATATATATATACTATATTAATTATATATATATATATAAAATTAAGGGAATCTATAATTATAATCACCTAGAAAGTTATATATATATATATATAATATAATACCTTATATGGTATTTTGAATTAAGGGGTATTAAAAAGGATATTACGCAAATGAAGACAGTGCGATCCGGGTAGCATTGTTATTAATGATAATTCAAGTATTATTCGATTTAATTAAATGAACTTAAAGATAATTGAGATAATTTGGAATAAGTGAAATAATGGTAGGTAAGATATTATATGATACCTATGTTAGGATATAAATGAATATACCACTAGTAGTGCTCCACTAATAAATCGTTAATTCCAGATATATTAAGAGGGGAAACCAATTTAATGTAAACAAAAACTATAACAAAATAATCGAATAATCGGGTGGAAACCAAGTTTCATTAATTGTAATTAATTTAAGCCATGTTAAGTTGAGATTAAACATTAATATAATAACATCTCCCAGTGATCGAATATTAATGAGATTGATCTAACATAATGCATAGCTATGTGATATGAGTTGATAGTTAATAGTTTATAATATATATTATGAGTAGAAAGAGGTTGAATAATTATATTATAAGGAGAAGATATATATTAGAATAATGCAAAAGATAATTAGATACTGAAGAAAATAATAATACGTAATTAATATAGATACACCATCATTGGGGAACACAGACGGATTGTTTAGAGTGGTAAGAATATCTGGTAATTAAAAATAAATAGTAAATATGTTAAATATAAGTTTAATTGGTGAAAAAGAGTTTGTAAATAGTTGTTTAGTCAGCATATTTTATCCAGAATACGGGTTTGAATAATGTAGATTATCTGTCACATAGGTTTGAAAATTTATAAATAGATATAATTTAAATTATCATTAGAACCTATTTACGAACTCCGATATATAATATTAGTACATTTATGGATAGAAGAATTATTTTTAAATAACGATACGACAGGATAAGTTATACTAATATATTAGTATAACTATGGGCGATAATGCTAGAAAAGGGCAAGTATTATTTGTATGTCAGTTAGAAGCAATATGAAATATGATATTTTAATTTATATTTATTTTATAATAAAAAAAATCTAATAAAAAAAATAATTATTATTATGTATTATAGGTATACATATATAATAAATAATAATATTATGTATATATATATATATATATATATATATATATATAATAAAACCTTTATATGATACATGCATAATTATATAAATAATAATGGCACCACTAAGTATTATTATTGCAATCCACAATGACAAATAATTATTAGATAACATCTCTACTAAAATGATATAGTTTATATATTCCACATGAATAAATTATATATATATATATATATATATATATATATATATATATATATATCGCTATAAATATATCGCTAGTAGGAAAATTAAAATATACATTAGTAGAATATTATAAATTACAATTTTAAGAAATACAATTATTTTAATTCAATTAATATGTTAGATATTTCAATACATTTTCATATTATTTTCATATTTTATATATATTATAATATAGTATTATCTATAAAATGTAATACCCTTAATACCCTAATAATACCCTAAAAAAAATATTCCCTTTAACATTAATGAAAAATATATGTAGGCAAATTATATTTGTATTATCATATATATTATTAACTTTTAAAAATATCTATAATTAGTGATTTATTATATGACTTTGATAGAATGATATATTATATAACTTCGAATTATATATATTTATGAACAATTGCATGTAATACAATATGAAATCATACTAATTAATTATAATAGTATAAATAACATGTTATTAATAAATAAGAAATAATTTAAAATATTGTTTGTAATTATTAAAGTAAAATGTAAGGGTTTTTATATTTTTTAATTATATATTTAGGTATACATATATACATATTAATATATATAATAGTGTGTATTTATTGAATCACACATATAATAATATTGGATACAAATGGACCCCTCAAGAAGTCATAGACTTGTACATGTTATAAATAACTGTGAGGAGCCCTGGACAATACAATACAAATAGTAACATTTTTTTTCTTGTGTTTTGATTTATCTTTATTTTTTTTGTGTATTAAATTATTGATACACAAGAGAAAAGTATATATATATATATATATATATATATATATATATTTAATGATGTGAATTTCGATATCTGTCATTTTATTATATTGAAATAATTTCATTTCTTTAATTTTTGATATAAATATTCTTCCAATTTAAATTATAAATTTACTCATGATTTAAATCATTATATCACCAATCATATACAATATATATATATATATATATATATATATATATCGTATAATCATTATATAATACTATATCCAAACACTATTAATATGTATATATTTATTAATATATATTATCGATTAATAAGTATAATAACGATTTATATCCTGTTCAGGATTCATCTATATGGAATTATATAATTATAAAATCATTAAATCAATAATATATATATATATGAAGAAAATTTGAATATATATTTCTGGATTTTAATAATAAATATATATTTTTTTAAATTAGTAATATAATACTATTGATAAATACCATTTCATTTGCAAATTCGAGATTTAATTTATTTTCTAATGATACAAAATCTTCAACTATTTAATAAAATATTGTATATATTATGTAATATATATATATTATATATATAGTAATAATAATAATCAGATTGGTTCGTCGTAATAAACGAGAATGAACCCAGGTAGATATAGAAGTTCACTATACTTATCGAGATATCTACCTGTCAGCAAAAGGAATGGAACAAAAAAACAAACAGTAATAAAATTGACAAAGATAAATTTAAATTGGAAATTAAAAGTAAAATATAAATATAAAGTAAAATTTTAAATATTAAAATAGTTATAATACAAATAAATATTATATATAAATAATAATAAAATTATAATAATAGATAAAAATAACAATAAAACAAGATGTGTACAAATAAAGAGGGAAAAACAACACATAGTTCATAAAATGACTACAACGAACGAATAGTATAAGGCTACCAACTTTCAGTAAGGATGTTCCAATTCCTTAATACCTTGAGATGATCCCCGTCACAATCATACCGGTAAACTTACTACTCGGCATATAATACACCACCGCACGCTACAATCAATATACAAAAAAACGATATCCTACCTCTTTATAAAATAAAAAATAAAAAAATATAATATAAATAATAAAATAATAATAAACAGTTAATAAAAATAATAAATCTTATAAAGAAAATTACAATAAAATATATACAAGAAATAATAATAATAATAATAATAATAATAATAATAATAATAATATTAATAATAGTAGGTAACTCGTAATACAAATTTAATCAAATAATAATAAGAATAATAATACATTTAAAAACAAATAATAATAAAATTGTTAAAATATATAAATATTGTAAAAAATAATTTAATTACAAAACTATTCCAATTACTGAAGTTCATCATTTGATAAAAAAAATATATAAAATGAATACAAATAAATAAATAAATAAGACTTTAATAGTGACCAATCATTTTTTTTTAAAATATTAATAGATAGTGAATTCTATAACAAAGGACCTTTATAACCAATACAGAATTTATAATAACAACGTGATATATTGGGAACAACGAATTCATTAGTTGACCTTAGAGAATATATTGTCTTTTTTTATTAAATAACTTAATAATTTGTGGATGTATATTATTATTGTACCAAGCTTTATACATGTATTTGTAAATATTTAAATCAATAATATCATTAAATTTAAGAATACGTTTATATATATAAATATGGTCAATATTTGTTCTATTATGTAGATAATAAATTGATCTTTGACATCTATTTTGTAATATAGTAATACATTTAATATTACTAAAATACGTATTACCCTAGAGTATTGAGCAATAATGCAAATGACTATGGAATAAAGAGTAATATATGTTCATAAGGGATTCTCTATTCAATTTAGATTTTAATCTATTTATTAAAGAGATACATCGATTAAGTTTGTTTTTAATATTATGAATCTGTTTTTTCCAGTTGAGATTTTCATCTATAAATATACCCAAAAATAAAATAATATTGCTTTATAATTAAATCATTAATTTTTTTTTATATATATATAGTAACATTATAATCAATGTGTTCCCAATTTAAAATATACTATTATAGTGTATGTTAAGTGCATTAAGTATATAGGTTTAAACTATAAGATTATGTAGAAGTATGATGTTATGTATTTACAAATGTATACATTTATAATAAGCTATAATATATAATTATAATTTACAAATACGTATACATATACGTATACGTATACGTTAATAATACATATATAAAATGAATTATGTTTAGTTCATTAAATGTCATGGTACTGCAGTGATTTTATTATTTTATTAGTGATAAATTGAACTTTTATTAATTTTCTGTTAATTTTAATGTATTCGATAATTTACGAAAATTGTTATTGTTATTATATTAAGGAAATTTAGGTCTTGACATTAGTTATCAAAGAAGCAAATGAACGGATAGATCTAATGGATATCAGGAGAAAGTTCCATAACGTTATAAACTATATAACTGAAACCATTTTTTAGGTATTTAAGCGATAATATAAGGGGGGAGTTAGGGAAATATCGATATTATAATATAAGGTTGTTAGTGGACGTTTTATCTTAGGAGGGTAGTTAAACAAATATATATATATATATATATAATATGTATGAATGTGTAAGGGAAGATGTAGAAATGAACTATTTAAAAAAACAATTTAGAGAGGAGTTGATATATGTAGTAGTGGAATGATAAATTCAATTAATTAAGATATATTTAATAGTAGGTATATTTAAATTATGTATGATTATTGCAGTTTAAGGTGGTAGGGATGTAAGGGAAAGTAACTGTAATTAGTAACTATCGGTATCTCAGAAACCATAACATCTACAAATGTTCAATGAATAAAATATTCATAATTATATAAATAGTATAAATAAATATTTTTTTTTTTTTATTTTTTAACATAATATTGATGTCCAATAAACTTATTTATTATTACGTTTTTAAATTTATGAAAAAAATCAACTTAAAACATTCTCAAGCATATATAATGAATTACTATACGAGCCTTTTAGAAAAATACAGTAAAAAAAAATTACTTGAAATATTTAATATTTGAGATGCTAATATACTCACAATAAAATATTAGAGCTTAAAAAGAATAATCAAATATAAAAATAAAGGTTTTATAACACGACCTATTTTTAAGAATAAATAATAATAATAAATAATCTCTGAAATACTTCAAAAATACGTTTAAAAATGTTTAAAAATTGAAGGGAATGTACCGTAATTTAACGAATATGATATATAAATATAATAAATAAACAAATAACGTATGTGTATAATAAGATATTATTAGTTGAAAGGAGATACTTGCATACAAAATTTAGAAATGCGTTCATTCTATATGTATCTCTGTCTATAGTCTATAGTCAAGACGTTATATTCTTGTATTTATTTTATATAACCGTTAAATATTACTACAAATATAAATATATATTTTAAAGTATTCTATATTAGTACTAGTTAATATTAAGTCAGTGGTGTTTATATATCGTTATATTTTACTTGTCATTTATATATATATATATATATATATATATATATATATATATATATTATAATCTATTGTGTTATTTGTTTTTAAAACAGTGAATGTCATTTTCTTAAGTTTCTACTTTATAAGTAACCACATGCTTTTATAATATTTTTATTATTTTTCTGAAATTTTAAATCTAAATGTATAACATATATATCTATAAGAATCATGTTGGATTTATTATTATATTTTATATTAATCAAATAAATAATAATAAACTTGCATTTTAATGAACAAAAATAAAAAATAAATATTTAACTAATTGAGACTATTTTTTACAACATTTTAAATTAACTACATTTATATAAAGACAGATCCTTTATGATAGGGGAAATTATCTGTTGAATAAAACCTATATATATATATATATATATATATATATATATATACATTTACAACTAACTTACAATAACATATTTATTTAAATTCAGAAAAATTAAGTAATTATATCCATTAGTTATTTATCCTTAACATTTTTAGATAGTGCTAAAAAGCATTGTTTAGATGAACGTGCGCGCACGCCTCTTCCTTAACCAATAATATTGAGATAAATGTAATGCATCATATACTCTAAAGCACTTGTTATATATAACAGTACAAGTCGACAGTATATGTTATACATATTATGAAATAGTTTTGTTTATTTGAGGTTACACTATTTCAATGTATTTTGCCATAAATGCACAAATATTTTCAAGTCTTTTTCTAAGAAACGTAAATTGGAAAAAGGGTGATTTATTAGATCATGGTCAAATAATATTGTTTAACTGTTGACGTGATAGTGATTTGTATGGAATGAGTATGAAATATATAACTTTAAACACATATAGATATAGACAATGTCGTTTATTTTAAAGTTACAATAATATAATTATAATAATGCAAGTATGACAAGAAATAAAGTTAATATTAAGATCAGAAGTAACATAGTTGGAGGTAATAAGAACAATAGATATATCTATGTATACATATATAGGAATGGTTTATATGCGTATAGAAGGTATACTAATATTGGATAGGGGTGTTGAGATTGTAGATCAGACAGTATCATTGTATATTATAAGTGATTTGTAAATACTATAGTTTATTATGTTGAGTATATATGTATATAAGAATGATATACACACACATACGCACACACACATATATATATAAATATATATATATATATATATATATATATATATATACATATGTATGTATTTATCTATAATAAATATACTATATTACTTAATAAATAATAATAATAACTTATAGATATTATTTAAATTAAAATAAAAGGTGTAATATATTACTAATTACTTAGTTATTCTATTCATTGTAAAATATGACTATTTATAATATATATATATATATATATATATATATATATATATATATATATATATTGTTATTATTGTTATTATTTTAGTGGAGTCCTTTCATCCCATCTAGAAACTTATATGAAGCCATATATGGTTCTAATGTCTCTTCGAATAAGCTCCATGTTAAGGCAACTATGTTTTTAACGAGAGCCGATCATGTATTTATTCACAATTATATAAGATCACTTATATTATTTTAAGACATATACTAATGGTCCAGAATAGGTTTTAATCGGCGTTCTACTACTTCTGTGTATGACGCCTTAGCCGATTGAGTCAAATACACAATTATAATATATATATATATATATATATATATATATATATATATATATAATTTAAAATATATACAAATTATTATTTAATTGTATTATTATTTAATCTATATATGAACCCATATACATTATAGTTTAAAATGATGATACATATCTATCAAAAATTATCGTTTAGTCACTATATGTCAGACAAAATTAATTAACTGTCATCATATCTTATCATTTATTGTATATGTGTATGTATTCGATAAATAATATAAATATAATAGTATATCATAGTTATAATCATACAATAATATATCGTATTCGATAATTATATAAATTGTGACCATTATAAATATATCGTGTTATTCCCGTGGTGGTATCTAATTATATAGAATTGTGGTATCCATGTAAATTCAGTTATCTACATACTTCAATGTACTCTATAGTAGGTTTATGTATCCAAGTATTTAATTACATTTTTAGTTATGAAGTATACATGATATAATTAATAAAACCAGAATTCATTTTATATGTTTCATTATTACACATACTTCCTGTGCATAGTTCCCAGCACACATCTAAATAAATAATATATTTAATGCATGTTATATATTATATTATATTATATATAAAATTGATATATATATATATATATATATATATATATATATATATTTGTATTTATTTAATGTGTATATAAATTTTATATAAATTATAATCTGTGATTATATATAATAATATATAATAATTAAAAACGTCCTACTGATGCTCATATGCTCATACAATAGGGTACACAATAATAATTGGAAGTGATCATATATAATTGTATATAAATAAATAATATGCTCTCGTTAAAACCATGTATGCCTCAAAACGAGAGCGGCTTCGAAGGAATATTATTGAAACAAGGTTACTAGTAATACTAGGAACTTATATGGGATGAAAGGATACCATCAACATACAATAATAATAACAATTATTAATAATAATAACTTAATTAAGAGTTATAAATATATGACCGATAATTACATTGATAAGAATTAATAATTAAATCATATTACATATGATATTGTATATTGGATATTTAGAAATTATAATTAACATAATAGGATATAATATAATAAATAATAGGAAATAGTAGAGCATATATTATTACGAAAAAATTAGATATATGATATAATAATGTTGTATACTAGATATTATGTTAACTGTATCATGCATGTTATCGTTAAATATTACTCTTTGATATCTACTATATAGAAAACTACCTATACTTGAATGTATGTTATCAACTATAGATCATAATTTTACAATTAATTTATTATTAGAGACCTTATCAAAAGTTTTAGAATATTCTAAATATATGATATCATTAAAACTGACTATTTAAATTGCAGTAATTTATTTAGTATAACAATTTAATAGTTACATTTCAACAGAATGTTATGACGGAAGTAAAATTGAGAATAATAATTTAAGGAGTTACGTTATAGATAATAATTAATTTTCTCAATTAATACTCGCCCATATACTCTGGACATAATTTAGGAATACTTATTTGAAATTCTGTTCTAGTAATTCAATTGTATCCATTTTTTGAAAGGTACATTTTTTTATTTTATATGTATTACCTTTTATAGAATATTTTAATTTTTGTATTATATTTTTATTTCTGAAACTTAATAATTTACTCTTAAGGATATATTGATAAGCTATCCTTTAACATCCCTAACTATGCTATTATATATATATATATATATATATATATATATATATATATATAATTATATAATAATTTTAATTGAATATATTAAATTATTGAAGATATTATGAAGTTATTGAAGTTATTTTGTAACATAATTTGGAAAAATACTTATTTATATATTTATAAATTAATATAGAGTTAAAAGTGAAAACAAACTGAATAACAGATTATTATTGCAGCCTACAGGATAATTTGGTAAAAGTCCACCAATTTCTGTAATTAAATTGTATATTGATGAAACCCATTCGTTTGGATTGTGATTATATTCTTCAGTTGTATCGCATCCCCTTGACATGCGTACCTTTGTAATTTAAATATAATATATTAATTTTAAAAATAAAATATCATAAAGAAAATTATATGTATATAATATATATGTATGTATATATATATATATATATATATATCAGATCAAAACATATATTATTTTATTATATATCTACAATTACTATAGTTGCTATATTAATAACATTATTTAAAAATGTTGCTCTTATACTATTATGTTATACTCTCATGATGGTCTAATAAATAAATAAATGTATATATATATATATATATATATATATATATATATAGTAATATACTACCGAAGTATCTGTTAAGTATACAAAAGAGAAACATGTCGATCTGCATGGTATTACATCCAATAATAAATTACTTCCTATGTATTCATTTATTTAATATACACACATATGTATATTTTATATATATATATATATATATATATATATATATATATTATAAAGTATATATTTATGCGATAAATAAATAAATAAATAACTTCACATTATATAAGTAATATATAGTCATTGATTATACAATAGTTATTATATACCTATTTCGCATGGCGTATATTCCAAATTAATGTCACGTTCATCACTACATATTATACACGAAGAGTAATCATCTCTATTTTGAAATAAAATTTGAATTAATTATATTAATTTTACTAAAGATAAAGTAATTATAAAATTTGTAATTTATATATATATATATATATATATATATATTAGGTATGTTCACCGGTCGGGTCTGTTTCGAGTGGGTCTCAGTTTTATGAAATATAATGGTTTCGAATTTTAATCTTTTTTTTCGGGTCGGTTTCAAAATGTTATTGTATATAGTAAAACCGGTTTCGGGTTTTGAATAAATAATATAATTTATAATTTATAATTTATATTTAATATAATATTATCCAATCCCTCACATCGTATCTTGCAATGCAAATACGTTTTACATTATCATTCTTTTATACTCTATATTTGAAGAACATTGTATATTATTGATAAGCTTATAATTATGTATGTATTAGCGGGGATCTGTTCGTATTAGTATTTAACTTGTAGTGACTTATATATTATATATATATATATATATATAATATAATTAATTATAGGATATATTTAAAACTTGAAAATAATAATATTTTGAATATTAAATACATTGTTTTGATTTTCAATACTACGGAATCATTATAACATTATTTTAAATAATATTATCTTTATAAGTTGACATATAAATGAATTTATGATGATTAAAATCATAGATACTCAAAGAATTTATTAAAAATACTTTAAGAATTTATTATTTTAAAATAGTAAATTTATTTAATAAATATATAATATAAAATATTAAATTAAAATAATAATTGATACTTAATTCCACTATTACTAAATTAAATACATATATCAAAATAAATAAAACGTAAAATATGATATGTATATCATGTATATATATTTTAAAAAATAATGTAGGCGTACATTATATTATTGGTTAGCATTTTTTATAAATAATTCTGTATTTAATAATATGTCTATAATAATATCAGTATAATTATATCACTTTATTTTAACTATAGTTTCTTGCTATCGATTTGTTATTTTATCTTTAATATTCAATCATATAATAATTGTAATACAAAAGGTCATTGCGATTTTCAATATCGATTAGATCTATTAGATATAATGATCATTCTAAAGTTTAATCATTTTTTATATAGGTTCATTATACAAATATATTCTAAGAACGTTTAGGTTCAACTTTACAATATTTCAAGTTCATTAGACTCTGAAAGTGTCTAAAGAACATTTAATTTTTATTGTGGCCGTTTTATAGGCCGCTATGCTATCGTATCAGTAAAATATAAATATGTATAACAAAATATGCACAATATATGGTTATACATATATTATACGTATAAATATATGAATATATACTACTTTATATTTTGAAAATACATCAGCCGAATTACTTAATTATATTTGTCAAACTGAATTAAAAAATATTAATAAATGGTTAATATATAATAGGTTATCATTAAATTTAAATAAAACTTGCTTTATGTCTATTAATTCAAGAACTATTATAAATATAAATTTAAATAACAGAAATATTGAAAGAGTTACATTTTATAAATTTTTAGGCGTAATTATAGACGATATATTAAACTGGAAACAACATATCTTGTTTTTAAAATCAAAACTAAAAAAAATCATATAGATTACCAACATTATTTCCAAATTTATAAATAAAAAAGCATTACTTCATATATATAATTCCATATTCTTGCCTCATATAAAGTATTGTAACATATTTTGGGGAAATACATATAAATCTAATGTATCATGCATATATATTCTTCAAAAGCGAATGATAAGAATTATATGTAAAAAACATTTTTTACATCATACTAATGGACTATTTATTGATAATTCTTTATTAAAAATAAATGAAATTACATATATAAGTACATGTGAATTTATGTTTAAAATTTTCAATGATCTTCATCCTGTTATAACAAATGCATTTTTTTCTGTAACTTCATCATCTCACAACACTAGGAGCATAAATAATTTCTCAATTATTAATTTCAAAAAAGAACTATGCAGAAGAACATTAATATACATTGGACCAATTACCTGGAATAAGCTTGATAATATTTTAAAAAATATTTCAAATTATAAATTATTCAGGAAACGTATGTATACACATTTGTTATCTTCTTACTCAGTATACTTATAATCTAAATCTCATTTTTCTAATTTTATATCTTTTATCATGTCTTTTATCTAATATTGTATTATATACTAAGATCCACATTTTATTCTTATTTTAATTTATTGACGTTTATGTAAAAATTAAAAAAAAATTAATACTTTTGAGTGTTTTACTTTACAATATTTTATTTCCCCGACATTAATAATATTATTTTACTGAATTTTTGCATTTTATATTTGAATTTACTTTCATGTTTTCTTTCTTTTTAATTGACGTTTATATAAAAATAATAAAATTAAAAAAAACTGTTAGGTATTTCTTTTTTCTTTAGTATTTTCTTTAGTATTTTTTATTTCCCTCTGACTAATAATATTATTTGACTTTATTTTTAATTACATAAACATTTTGTATTGAATCTTTTTTCTTGTATACTTGATTATACTTCTTTGTTTTATTTCTCTTTATTGACACTTATATAAAAATTAGTAATTAAACTAACATTTCAGTTTGAACAAATATTTTACATTCTTTACATTATTATAAAGTATTACAAAAAAATTCCTAAAACTTATTTACTGAAAAAAAAAAAAAAAAAAAAAAAAAAATGTTACATACAGTTCTTACCATCTTTCTAGATATTCTTTTTGTTATGTTTTATTCAGTTTTATTCAGTTTTACTTCATTTTACTTCATTTTTTTCTTCTAATACATCTATATTTTTGTTTAGTTTATTATTTTATAGTACTTATTATTTATTTTAGTTATTTATTTATAAATAATTAAATGATGATTACATAATTTTATGGCAAGTTCAAACAATTTATATTATTTTTCTATTTTATTCATTGTATTGTATCTATGTAAACAGGAAGTCATCTAATATTTTATAATATTTTATTTATTTAGTTTTTTTTTTAACTTGCTTTAAAATTAAGGGTAATTGTCTCGATAAGCTTTAGATACTACAAAAACCCTGGTGCAAACCTAAATCTGATAATAATAATAATATATATATATATAGGGTGATATATATATATATATATATATATAAATAGATAATATGTAATTTAAACAATACGATATTTTTATTTAGCATATATTTATGTTAGATTAGTAAATTAGGGTTAACCGTATAAAATACTCCATTTGATATCGAGTTACTATAAAGTAGGTACACATATCATATGTTAATGTAAATTACAATAAATATAATTATTTTATTAGGATTACAACAATTTTATTATTATATACTATTAATACTAATATAATACTAATTTAATTATTATATATTTTATTAGACAAGTAATATAATATAGTTTTATATAATATTTATATAATATACGTGTTATTATAATACATTTTTATAATAGCATGTATATTAAATTGGCCATGATTAAATGTAAAGCATGTATACACAAATATACTCTTAATAACTGGTAATCACTATTATATAAAATAAACTACCATATTTTATGTAGCTACTAGCGCTGTAAAATTTCAAAGACTTGTTGTTCTCGAGCACATCAAATCTTAACATTATTATTCTTGAGAACTTCAAATCTTTAAAAAATATCAAGTTCTCGATAACTCAAATGTTTTAATAATATTAAAAATAACTTATCGAAGATAAAAATAAGATATTAATTAATTATTATCAATAATACATAAATTAATAAATAATTATTATTAATTAATATTAATAATAATTAATTTATAAATGTTTATAATTTAATAATAATTGATATATAATTATTAATAATTAATAATTATAAAATAATATATAATTAATAATTTATAATATATAATTATTTATTATATATATATATATATATATATATATATATATATATATATATGCTAAGGTGTATATATTTTATTATTTTTTTATTTGGTGGAGTCCTTTCATCCCTTTCATCCAGGAACGTAGATGAAGTTTTGATTTATAACCATATATGGCTCTAATATCCCTTCGAAGCGGCTCTCATGTTAAGGCATCCATGGTTTTAACAAGAGCCGATCATTAATTTATACACAATTATATAATATCAGTTCTAAATAACATTTTAAGACCTATTTTATTTTGTATTAGTAGAAAAATATAATGTAAACGCTTCATGAATTAAATTTGTATATATTATTACATAGTATATATCATTTCATTTTCATCTAATTATATTCTTTCAGGAACATTCAGAATATACGTAATTCTTTTTAAATATTTGTAATAATGAATAATACATCAAGGACAATGTGTCCTTGATAACATGATTCTATTTTAAATATATTATCATATAGGTGGCATAACTGATAATCAAATGAATAGTATACATTTAATGGACATTTTAAAATGGTTGATCGAAACTTACTACATAATTATGTTAAGTGATAGTTACTCGAACAATTACCCGAAATGATACCCGAATCGTGACTAGATTGACATTAAAGATTTGAGAACATTAAATACTTTCTAAATATCCGAAAATTAAAGATATTAACTGAACCGACAACAAATTTGATATTTGATATTTGATATTTAAAATTATCCAGCACTAGTAGAGTACTATTATTTATGTAGTTGATATACTTTTATTTCTAAAATAGTAAAATATATAGTTAAATAGTATATGGTTTAAATAGTTTAAATGGCTCCTCTACATGTACTGTAATTCGCTAACACTCCTCTGTTAATATTATGTTGCATAGTGACTATATATTATAGTATATATATATATATATATATATATATATATATATATATATATATATATATATATATAGATTATATCACTAATATCAACAATTATTATATATATAATTACATTTGTCTATATGTATATCTAGGTAACTAAGTATATAATGTATGTAGTTATTTATAGATATGTTATGTTATATTTGTGTTTTATATAATTTGATTTCAGTTTTGTAAATTGCAAATAGTAGACGTGGCTTGAACGAATTTAAATGTTATGTAATGTGGATAAATATTGATTTAATATTTTCGGTTATTTGTTTTTTTGATTTCATTTTATAAATTGTAAAAGAGAGCGTAGTTTATAATTATATTAACAAGTTTGATCTAGTTAGCTAATTAGAGATACGCCCACTATGCACATAATGTGATCTCTTTATTATCTAGAAGTTCGGTATGATATGGTTTATTAGTACAAACAGCGTACACTGGATAGTAAATCATATCATATTAATTGTAAGAACATCTCGATATTTATTCATGACAGTTTATATTTATGATGTTCCATATGTATCCATATTTGTTTTAGTTTGTGGTTTCCTCCATTCTAGATTTGACCAACACGTCCATTCTACATTCCCCATCTACCCCAATAAACGAATCATACCATATTCCCCATCTACATCCTGTCATTTCCATTTAATAAACCTGTCGAGAACTATCATTTTTCCTTTTAAAAAATATATATATATATATTTGATATTATAATATTACATTAAAATTATAACCATTTATATAACGAATATTATCTTTTATATTTAAATCCCAGGAACTTTTTAAATCATCGAAATCTATATCTTTTTTAAATATGGAATATTAATTATATATAAATATATATATATATATATATATATATATATATATATAAACCTTTAAAAAAGTTAATTGTAATATCATTACATTTATTATTTGTACAGTAAATCCAACAGGTATCTACATTATTTTAATGTTTATTATTTTTAAATAAAATAATATAGGATATATCCTATATATTATATATATATATATATATATATATATATATATATATATATATATATATATATATATATGTGTGTGTGTGTGTGTTATGTAGCGGGGTTTTAGTAATGTTGGGTATAAATGGGTATGTATTATTATGTCTATATCAGATTTTTCAAGTTATATATATTGTGAAATACCCAGTTTTCGTTTCTTGTTAAATGATTCAGTTATTATTCAATTTATTCTTATTTATCGTCCACCATCATTATAGTTTACCAACATTTCATCTTTAATTCCTTTACAATCAATCTCGACAGATAATTTGATAATTCTTGGTGATTTTAATATTCAAATTATTACACATTCATTAGACTTTGAATATTTTAAGAAGTTTATCTTTGAATATTATTATAATCAACTTTTAATAAACAACATTATTCACCAAATTCTTCTATTATATCGAAATCCACTCAATTTAATCTCTTTTCCGACTATTATTCTATTTATTTTGATATACTTTATATTTATTATATTTAATGACCATGTATAATACTACAGAAATATTTCAAACATTAATATACAATTGTTCATTAATTCTGTATATTCATATATATATCTATTTATTATACATCTTTAGCGAATTACATATTTTATAGTAATTATAATGACGAATTAGATATTCTCTTGATGACCATTCATCTTTAATTATTAATACCAAGAAATATGATGTTCATTCTCATTGGTTTAACAATTACCTTGTTCTTTTAGGGAAAACTTCGATAAATCAGTTAAAACGTTATAGAATATACCTATATGATCGTGTATGTCCACAATATGTTTATGTAGGAAATTTATTAAAGTTTATTTAATACCATATCGTAAATAATAATTCATATGTATTTATATAACATAATATTATTTATTTGTGGTGTTTATTATTTTTTTAAACATTAATTGTTAATAAATAATGAATCAATGATATATATATATATATAGTATCTTATAATATGTATTAATTAGATAAATAGGTAATTATATATATATATATATAATATACTTATATACATATATATATATATATATATATATATATATATATATACTGACTTATTTTGCTCAAACAATTAATATTAGTAACTTGATATTCATCCGAATTTTTAAGGAATGCTAATGTAAAATGAAATAAAATTAGTATTTTGTATAACAACATATATATATATATATATATATAATAGTATAAGTTTATATATATATATATGATAAATTATACGGCGTCTTAACATATTCAATTAGAATAATACATAATACAACATATGATAATCATTATTTTTTACTATTTTTTTAAATGTTATAAAATGGTAATATCATGATATATTACTCTTTAATATTTTGCTCAATATATTACCTAAGATATACATTTATTGGGACATAAATAGGTATCCGCATCATCTATATGATATAAAGTATGAAATTCCTCTTTAAAGAAAAAATATACAACGAGCAGTTCAATTGGCTGAAGTGATCCTTGCCTACAGTCAATTATTCCCCAACGTATTTACTGAGAAAACTAATATATATTTAATTTAATTTTAATTTAATATATTTTAACGATTCTTTGTGCCATAGCAATCAAGCGTCTAAAGTAAAAACAAAAAACAATATAACGGAACATAAACTAAAATAAAATAACTAATAATAAATAACACTAGGAATACAGAAAGTACTCAATATTATTATAAGATTTTAAATAGTGATAACAATAGTGATACAAATAGTGTTCAGGGAGATTAATTATGTTATGTTTGTATACTACTTATTATAATTTCTTTCTTTTCGCTTACACTTGTCAGATTGTAAAATATACAAGTATAATAATACATAATATATATATATATATATATATATATATATATTTTGTATATTATTTAGTATATTATTCTTAGATATAAAATAATGTAATAGATTATATTTATTATTATACATTGCCTGGGTTTCAATACCGGGAACTAAATGCTAAACATGTCCAGTAACTGAACAATCATACTACTACTGACACGCATTATTAAGTTATATTTATTCTATATAATATATAAAGATATCTATAAATAAATATATATATATATATATATTAATAATAAACCCTTTACAAATTGTTCATGAAATTCAAATACATTGGGATTAATAAGAAAACTTAATTTGCTTCGTTTATTACACCCTCTTGCAATTTGTAACTTGTAATATATATATATATATATATATATATACAATATATATATGTATTATGAACTATTACATTTAGTAATATAATACTATATATATATATATATCATGTTATACTCACACACACACACACATATATATATATATATATATATATATATATATATATATATATATATGTAGTATAGTGTTAATAAACAAGTCAATACGGGTCGCGTTTCCAATAATCGTTTTATTCGAGGAGAGTCTTCGCCATGTGCTATCGTCGATACAAGATAATTATACGTCTGCTCGCTTCGACCGCTAGCTCAAAAAGGAAGTTCACCTTGGAACAATTCCAGATATCACGCCCACAATATGTTAAGGGGCGTGCCAGATAAATAATAAGAATAATACGGTTGGAGTCGGTAGCGCTCCAGAAGCAGGTCGTATCGTGCAGCAGCTCGTCGGTCTCAGTCGTGGTCGCAGGGTAAAGATCGGGATACGTGGTGGAGGAAATACGTGGTGACGAAATACGTGGTGACGGAATACGTGGTGGGGGAAATACGTGGTGACGGAATACGTGGTGGGGGAAATACGTGGTGACACACTACATAACATATATATATATATATATATATATATATATATATATATTTTCCCAGGATTGATCGGTTCCTATCTATTATTTATTGTTTAATAATAATTATAATCTATTCATGATTCTACAATTATAGTGTATACAATAAAATAAATGTTATCTAAAATAAAAACAAATGTAGAAAAATAATTGTTTTAATATTTAAAATATTAGTGGAAAAATATTTCAAAAAATATATTAAAAAATACAAAAAATATTTAAAATATTACAAAATATGTTTAAAAATTTCGAAAACGCAAATCCAAACCCTAGCTTACATAGAGTTACTCTGTTTTTAATTGTTTGTATATCTATTATTTATTAATTATAGATATTACTGATCTGCATTTCTAGAATATACAAAATAATAATAATAGCTAAAATACAAATATTTCAAAAATGCATGGACAAATATTTCAAAAATATTTCAAAAAATATTTAAAAAAATACAACAAAATATTTCCAATATTAAAAAATATGTCTACATTTATAAAACCCAAACCCAAACTCAAACCAAATCCGTACCCGACCCGGCGTTTCTCGATTTTTGATTATATATCAATCTATTATTGATTAAATATAGCGATTCATGATTCTGCATTGCGTGTATATTAATTAAAATGAATTATAGAATTTAGATTAATATTTGTTTTAAATATTAAAGTGTCGCAACAAATTTTAAAGGATAAAATCTGTTTTTTCTCGGTCACGCGGTACGAAATTCAGGACTAAGACAATACAGGTGAAAATTGATTAATATAGGGTATAACAGATTTTCGCGTCGCCCCCCGGCTCTCGAATTATATTAACACATACACATATATAAATATATAATTAAATTGACTTTCTTTTATATTGTAGATATTCATAGGTATTCATAGATTAAATAAATAATTTAATATATATATGTATATATATTAAATATATAATTTAAATTAAATAATAAATATACCTGGTTATCCTTTATTGATATTAATATGAAGCAATTTATTTCACATTTTAGAGTATCAAAATAATCTACGATTCCTATCAATTATAATATAATAATGTATTATTATTAAAATATAATGTATTATTTTAATTAAATTACAACAGATTATACATTATTAATAACATGAAAATAACAATTTAAAAAATAAAAATTTGAATAATAATAATAAAAATTTGAATAATAATTTAATAAAAATTATATTTAGATAACTCCTGCTAACCAAGACTCTAAATAACCGATAAAATAGGTCTGATATATTTGATTTTTTATAAATATAATTATTATTATATTATTATTGTATGTATTCATACAGTTACAAAACCAAACTAAAACTAAAATTCTGATTTAGCAGTAGATAACTACATAATATATGACTTATTTGTAAATTATACGTATATTATATATATATATATATATATATATATATATATATATATATATATATATATCTAATTGTATATAATTATATTATACTTTGATTAAATACCTAATTCACATAGAGTAGCGTTATCATGTATGTATCGATTACTGTAACATTGTATACAGTGTAACACGTCAGGTATATTCAATCTACGATATATTTATATTATTATCATTAGTTATTTATAATTATAAATTTATAATATCTATGTATATAATAATAATAATAATAATAATAATAATAATAATAATAATAATAATAATAATAATAATAATAATAATAATAATAATAATAATAATAATAATAATAATAATAATAATAATAATAATAATAATAATAATAATAATAATAATAATAATAATAATAATAATAATAATAATAATAATAATAATAATAATAATAATAATAATAATAATAATAATAATAATAATAATAATAATAATAATAATAATAATAATAATAATAATAATAATAATAATAATAATAATAATAATAATAATAATAATAATAATAATAATAATAATAATAATAATAATAATAATAATAATAATAATAATAATAATAATAATAATAATAATGATAATAATAATAATAATAATAATAATAATAATAATAATAATAATAATAATAATAATAATAATAATAATAATAATAATAATAATAATAATAATAATAATAATAATAATAATAATAATAATAATAATAATAATAATAATAATAATAATAATAATAATAATAATAATAATAATAATAATAATAATAATAATAATAATAATAATAATAATAATAATAATAATAATAATAATAATAATAATAATAATAATAATAATAATAATAATAATAATAATAATAATAATAATAATAATAATAATAATAATAATAATAATAATAATAATAATAATAATAATAATAATAATAATAATAATACTAATAATAATAATAATAATAATAATAATAATAATAATAATAATAATAATAATAATAATAATAATAATAATAATAATAATAATAATAATAATAATAATAATAATAATAATAATAATAATAATAATAATAATAATAATAATAATAATAATAATAATAATAATAATAATAATAATAATAATAATAATAATAATAATAATAATAATAATAATAATAATAATAATAATAATAATAATAATAATAATAATAATAATAATAATAATAATAATAATAATAATAATAATAATAATAATAATAATAATAATAATAATAATAATAATAATTTAACATAATTAAATCGAATGATGACCTTTCCTTAGTGTTCGAAAATATTCCTGAAATATCTGATTGTAAGGAGGACTCAAAATATCTTTCTATTTTTATAGGTCAATATCAGACATATTTAATATATGACTAGATAATATATCTCCGAGATTTAATTTTAATTCATCTAAAATAATATTACAGTTTGATACTAGTTTAAATAAAAATAAAATTTTGAATTATAAAATGAAAATTAAAGAATCTAGAATATTTAATGATGTATTTATTAGTATATCTTTACCTAGTTCTAAATTAGAGAAGAAAAAAGTGTTAAGACATGCAATTAAGGCAAATCTTATAATATCAAATACCACACTTAAATGTGTTTTTAATAATTACTCATTTAAATATGAAATTCACGAATTAAAAAATAATAAAATAGACTGGCGCAATATAGTATCTGAAAAAGATTTTTCAAACTGGGCAGATTCTTTTAGTGATTATCAAAAATCTTTTACAACACAATCTAAGTATTCAAATATTAATATAGGTGCTAAAAGTACACATACTAAAAATGAATGACATAATGAAGGTAATAATAATAATCATTTGACATATAAAAACCGAGTATATTTCTCTAACTGTAATAGTATTAGGAATAAATTAGCTTACTTAGAAATGTTATTAACGTGTGATAAATATTCTTTGATCTGCTTGGTCGAAACTTATTTAAATTTAAGTGATGTTAGTGCATTTTTGCTTTTCAATAGTAAAGGGTTCATATTATTTAGACTAGACCACTTCGTGCAGGAGGTGTACTTATAATCTGTAAAAATTATTTAAACCCTATTAGAATATTTTATTCTACGCATCTTAATATAGAATACATATGTTTATATATTGATTTTAGTAACACACAAAAAACAAGAATAATTTGTATTTATAGACCACCATCAACAGATATAGCTAATCACCAGGGAATATGTGATTTAATATCATATTTATGTAATATTCACTATCCTAGTATATTATTAGGAGACTTTAATTTACCCTTAATTAATTGGGATACTGTATCTTGTCCAAACTACCCAATGAGTTATAATAAGTTTATTGAATGCACAACAGAAAATTCTCTTTTACAATATATAACTTTTCCAACTAGACTAAATAATATACTCGACTTACTTTTTACCAATGATTCACTTTTATTATCTAATATTTCCAAAGAATCAAAATGTGGTATACATAAACATATTAGCGATCATTTTCTTTTTCTTTCAATATTTTATCCATGTCCACACATTCCGTAAACCAAATACTACCAAATTTTAAAAAAGCAAATTTTATTTTAATGTATTCATTATTAAAAAATACACAATGGGAAAATATATTATCATATGGTAAAGATATCGATGAAACTATAAATATTTTTTACTCAACTATGTTAGATATATTTAGTAAAACTGTTTCAATTTCAAAATTGTCTACCAATGCACATAAATACCCCAAATATATACACTCCGTTCAATCAAAATGTTTAAGAAATTTCAAAAATAGGAATAAGTCAACTATTCATAATAACAAATGGAGCGACTCACAATCACTTATACATTATAATATTCAACATTATGTCTTGCAGAGAGAGTACAAGGTTATTAATTCTAATAATAAATATTTGTTCTATAAGTATGTTAATTCGAGATTATCATTTCACAATGGAATATCTCCATTAATTAAAGATGATAATTCATATGCGTCACTTGATTATGATAAAGCTGTACTATTGAATGATCAATTCACATCAGTATTTACAAATGATAATGATATAATTCCAGAGCATACACTAAAAACAGAAAATACTATAAATGATATTATATTCACTAGAGAAATGGTTGAAAATGCTCTGTAAACTTTCTAAATCATGTACAATTCCGCCAGATGAAATACCATCTTATATTTTACAAAAATTCTCATATGTCTTAGCATTACCATTATCTATAATATTTAACAAATCTATTCGGAAATATAGTTTTATAACACCGATTTTTAAGAAAGGTTATCCCTCTAGAAGAGAAAATTATAGACCAATTTCTATAACTAGTATTATATCAAGAGTATTTGAACGATTAATTATAAAACACATTACATTATTTCTACTGAAAAACTCACTTTTATCAAAACATCAATTTGGTTTTATGAGTGGTAAGTCAGTAGAGTTACAATTATTGGCATGCCTAAATAAATGAACCTCTGCCATAAATGATAACAAATATATTGATATTGTTTATTTTGATTTAAAAAAAGCGTTTGATAAAGTATCGGATATAAGTCACTTTTTAAATTAGCAAATAGCATACTTGGTAGAAGACAAAAATCGCCATATCCTGACTTTACTAATGATGAATTACCTAATTTATTTGATTTATTTTTCAATGATAAAATCACCAATATTATTTCGTCATTACCCAAACCTATATCTATAGCTCTATCGTTCTCTACAACTAATACACTAACTTCCTTTTTTCTGCCTTCTAATGATCAACTAATTTGTTTACTTAAAAATTCTCGCAGCTCTTCTTCTCTTGATCCAATTCCTTTAAAATTACTAAATGATATAACTCCTTATATAATATCAAATATAGCTCATATCATCCATGAATCACTTATTTCTGGTACTGTCCCCCTCATTTTCAAACATTCTCTTACCACTCCTATCATTAAAAAACCTTCTCTTGACCCCTCATCCTTTAATAATTATAGACCTATTTCCAATCTTTCAATTTCTAAAACCTTAGAAATAGTCGTTTCAAAACAACTATCTTCTTTCCTGACTACTAATAATATACTTTGTACTTTCCAAAGTGCTTATGTACCGAACAAATCTACTGAAACAGCAATAACCAGGGTAACAACAAATATCTTATCGGACCTTAATAATACATATGGAACAATTCTTGTTCTACTTGATCTTAGCGCAGCATTTGATACAATTGACCATAGTCTTCACATATCATGTTTGGCTAATATTGGTATCACCGGTATTGCACTTAAATGGTTTACGTCATACATTTCTGATCATACTTCTTCTATTCTTATCAATGGGCACATATCATCTCCTAGAAATATTTCTTACGGAGTCCCCCGAGGCTCTGTATTAGGACCGATTCTTTTTAATATTTATCTACTTCCAATTTTTGATATAATTTCTAAATTTCCCCTTATATCAGTCCACTCCTACGCTGATGATATACAACTTAACGTAAAATGCACTTCTGATATCAATGTTGCTCCCAATCTTATGTCTAACTGTATTAAATCTATACATACTTGGATTTCAAATAATTCTCTATCACTGAATCACAATAAAACAGAAACTATATTTCTTCAACTCACTTCTCCCAACGCCCATTAACAGTCCCACCATTTATCATGGTTAACAATCATAATATATTATATTCTGATAATTTTAAATATCTTGGTGTTTATTTCGATAGTTCGTTATCTTTTCATCGCCATATCTCAAATCTTCTTCGCTCTATAAACTTTCATCTTCACTCTTTCCGTCGTATCCGTGACTCATTCTCCCTAAGTGTTTCTATAACCTATAACCTCATCTTTCATATTACCGCTTTTCGATTACTGCAATATTCTCCTTTTCTCCTTACCTGGCTATCAAATTAAAAATTACAAATACTATAGAATGCGTTAGTACGATCAATTTTTAAAATTAATCGCTTTTCCCAAATACATATTTCCCCATATTTACATAGATTGCATTGGCTACCAATAAAATTTAGAATAATATTTAAAGTTCTATTAACTCATAACTCTCTTCACCACAACCGACCTGAATATCTATCTTCCTTAATCTCTATTCCTACTCACACTATCTCTCTCCGTTCAACTACTTCTTAACTTCTACATCTACCCTCTAAGCTTAATCTACATACAACTAATATTCGTGCATGGCACATATCGGCCCCTTATCTATGGATTAAACTACCACATAATCTACGCTCCCCTTAATCTACCACCTCTTTTAAATCTCTATTAAAAACATATCTATTTACTATTGCATTTCCTTGATCATTTTTTTATCACTATCTATCAATATCTACAATTTTATTTACACATTATATTAATGTTGAGTACTTTCTGTATTCCTATTTATATTATTATTAGTTTATTATTTTCGTTTATGTTCCGTTAAATTGTTTTTTGTTTTTACTTTAGACGCTTGATTGATATGGCACAAAGATCTTTAAAATAAATTGAATTGAATTGAATATAAAACTATTAATAAAATTAAAAGATATAGGTATAGCTGGTAATATATTAAAATGGATCGAATGTTTCCTAACCAATAGGAAACAATCTGTAAAAATAAATCACTCGTATTCCAAATTCAAAAATGTACTACCAGGTGTTCCTCAAGGTTCAGTTATTGGACCTTTACTTTTCATAATTTTTATTAATGATATAACTAATATATTCTCTGATAAAATTAAAATAGATTTATTTGCAGATGACACTAAAATACATCTACAATCTAATAACCTATCGGATAGAAAACTGATGCAATTAGCAATTAACTTATTTCTATCATGGAGCAAAAACTGGCAACTTGATATAGCACCAAATAAAACCAATCTAATGTCATTAAATAGCATTCTAGTACCAAAATATTATATAGAAAACAAACTTATTAATAACTGTATTTCAAATAAAGATCTAGGTATAATATTTGATAATTGTTTATATTTTGATAAGAATGTAATAGAGTGTTGTAGAGGTGCTCTGATGACTATTAATAATTTATTTAGATGCTTTATAACTAGCGATGTTATAATGCTTTTAAAGGCTTATATTACATATGCTCCACCAAAATTAGAATTTGCCACAACTGTTTGGAATCCTGGACTTAAAGCAATACGTTACAATGGACTAACCGACAAGCTCGAAAGTGTTCAAAGATTATTCACAAGGAGACTATTTGATACTTGTGGACGAAAATATACTAATTATAATGAACGACTAAATTACCTTGAACTAAAATCTCTCGAACTACGGCGTATTCACAATGACCTTATTATGACATTCAAGATAGTTAATAATCTATGCAAGGTTGACTACTCTGAAATATTATATTTTACCAAGAAAAATTCTAGAACACGTGGCCATGACTTAAAACTCCAGGCTTGTAAGTCACGAACAAATGTACATATGAACTATCTAAATAACCGTATAATAAATGTATGGAATAATCTTGATTATGAAACAGTTCATTCTCCATCCTTGAACTATTTCAAATCTCGTATAAATAAAATTAATTTTAATAGATACTTATCTATTATGCGATCTATTACTTTTCTATAATTTATTGTCATTTTTATTATTATCTTATATATATATGCTTATATACATGTTATAGCATGTAACCGTTCCATGTAATTCGTAAATTCAATATCTTTATGTAATATATATATCATGTTAATAGTATCTAATTCTATCTTAATCTTTTGTATTACGAACGTTTGATATTTATTTTATATATATTAATTTAATTAACTTACTTATTTCCTATTGTTAGTTTAAATGTTTACTGTATACTTTAATATTTATATTTATGAATTATCATGAATACAATTCAAAAAAAAATGCAATTCAATAATAATAATAATAATAATAATAATAATAATAATAATAATAATAATAATAATAATAATAATAATAATAATAATAATAATAATAATAATAATAATAATAATAATAATAATAATAATAATAATAATAATAATAATAATAATAATAATAATAATAATAATAATAATAATAATAATAATAATAATAATAATAATTAAGATGTTCCTCTTTTTCCACTATAGGTCCCATTAAATCTGACGATAATACATATATTTTTTCAGATACAGTTAAATCTAATATACTCAATAATCAATTTTCTTCTGTATTTATTAATGATAATGATAATATTCCTCATTTATCTCCACCTAAACATAATTCAACTATAAATAACTTTTTATTCTATAGGCATAACATAAGAAAGCATCTAATAAATCTCTCACTATCATGTACATTGCCACCAGATAATATCCCTTCAATATTTTTCAAACAATTCTATATATTCCACTTACGATATTATTTAATAAAACTTTATCAGCTGGTGTATGTCCTGACATGTGGAAAGTAAGTTATATAGTTCCGATATTCAAAAAAGGTGACCCTTCAAATAGAGAAAACTATAGGCCGATTTCAATTACCTCAATTATGTCTAGAGTATTCGAGCGTATATTAGTTGAGGAAATTAATTTTTATCTAGAACGTAACTCATTAATTTCTAATTCTTAATTTGGATTCCGTCATAAAAAATCTGTTGAACTGCAACTATTAAATTGTTATACTAAATGGATTACTGAAATTGATAAAGGAAGTTTTATTGATATCATATATCTTGACTATGCTAAATCTTTTGATAAGGTCTCTCATAGTAAATTACTTGTCAAATTAACTAATTTAGGTATATGTGGTAATATACATTCTTGGATAAGTAGTTTTCTATCTGGTAGATCTCAAAGAGTAAGAGTTAACAATCAAATGTCTGATACAGTTAAAATAATATCTGGTGTTCCACAAGGATCTGTAATAGGGCCTTTACTCTTTCTAATATATATCAATGATTTAGTCGAAGTGATTGATAAAGATATATCCATTAATCTTTTCGCGGATGACACTAAATTGAGTTTTATATCTAATGACATAGATCATAGATATAAATTACAACATAATATTGATAAATTTTATGAATGGTATAATTCTTGGCAATTAGAAAACTCTGCAAAAAAATCAGCTGCTCTTACATTAGGTAATACTAATAAACCATTGTATACTATAAATAATATTTCAATAGTAAACTGTAGATCGTATCGTGATCTTGGTATCAAATTTGATCCATCATTACATTTCTCTGAACATATTGGTGTGTGCTGTACAATTGCATATTGTGTTATCAATCGTATATTTCGTTGTTTCATTACTAATAATATGCCAGCTATTAGAAAAGCATATATATCATATGCTAGACCCCACCTTGAATATGCGTCGACAGTCTGGAATCCGGGATTATATGCCAGGACATTCAAAGGACTGAAGATAAAACTAGAGAAGGTCCAAAAATTCTTTACGAGAAGATTAATCGAGAGATGCGGTTTACCTTATAAACCTTATAATGAAAGATTAATATACCTAAATCTAGATTCTCTAGAAATCAGAAGAACTAGATTTGATCTTGTTATGGTATATAAGCTATTTAACGGATTGGTATCTATGAATACATCATCTATTATTAATATCAAAAAGACCAACTACAATAACAGATGCCATTCTCTGCAAATTAGTATGAATACATGTAAACTAAATGTAACAAAAAATCTACTAAATAATCGAATAGCTAAAATTTGGAATGGTCTTGATGAACATATTGTATTAGCAAATAGTTTATATACCTTTAAAAATCATATTAAAAAAATTATAACTTAATATTTATTTATACATATATATATATATATGTATATATATATAATTTTATAAATTATTAATTTTAATTATTAATTGTTTTTATCACCGGCACATGTGATACGTTTCTAATTTACTATTGTTATTTTTATATGTGTACTATCTACGTTTTGTTGTCGTTTTGTGAATTTATCACTACATATTGTTAATTATTACTAAATCGAACTTGAAAAATTCATAATAAATATTCATTCAATTCAATTCAATTCAATAATAATAATAATAATAATAATAATAATAATAATAATAATAATAATAATAATAATAATAATAATAATAATAATAATAATAATAATAATAATAATAATAATAATAATAATAATAATAATAATAATAATAATAATAATAATAATAATAATAATAATAATAATAATAATAATAATAATAATAATAATAATAATAATAATAATAATAATAATAATAATAATAATAATAATAATAATAATAATAATAATAATAATAATAATAATAATAATAATAATAATAATAATAATAATAATAATAATAATAATAATAATAATAATATAACTATTTCAATAACTATTATTATATCTAGAGTTTCCATACAAATACTTGTTGAGTATATTAACTTATACTTAACTACTAATTCTATTATCTCTTTATCACAATTTGATTTTAGACGTAGAAAATATGTAGAATCACAATCACTAAAGTGTTATACACATTGGATTAGAGCATTATATAATAATAAATTCGTTGATATAATTAACTTAGATTACGCTAAGGTATTTGATATTATATACCTTATTCCATAACAAGTTAATTGTTAAAAAAGGATATGTAGATATATATATATATTGAAATTTCTAGTACATAACGAGGGTAAACCAAAAGCAAATAATATAATAACGGTCATACCGGTAAATATTTATATTTATTTATTGAATTATTAGAATAAAATAAAGCTGTGGTAACCTATACAATTCAATATACTTTATCATATTCTAGTAATATTTATCAAGTTAACCGTATTACTTCAACAAATTATTAAATACAAAAAGATTCAAATATATGATTTTAACAAACGCAAGAAAATATACTAATAATCTAAATATTTCTTCAAATTTTGTTCATTTAATTTATATTTAATGATATCCTATAAGTTATTTAATTGAAATTATTAGAAACTATAAAATAATAATTTAATAATGTTAACGTTAACTCAAATTTTAGTACATTTATATCCAAGAAAATATGTTAAATAATTAATATTAATAATTTATATTAAATAGTAATCTGACCATATACGACCATGACAAATATACATTCAGCCTAAATAAGTCATTAATCATACTTTAATATCGGTGGTCAATATAATCAAAAACTATTTTAATATAAATTAACATTATCCTAGTTATCTATATATTATCTCTAATTAACTATATCGATTATTATTATTAATTATAGATTATTAGGTTGATATATATAAGAAAATTAAATTAAAATTAAACTAACAATTTATTGTATTCATTCATAAATTTAATATAAATTAATTATTTTAAACAAAAAGAGTATATTACACTAAAATAATATAATATAATATAAATAATAATATTATAAGTTATAATAAATAAACCTATTATATATATATAACTCAGAAGATGTAGCGAACTACTGGGTAGAAAAAAAGCAAGGCTTATCTAGTTCTACCCTGTTAATTATTCGAGAATGGAAAATAATAATACAAATATATATGATAAAAAATAATAGGCAATTTGATAAATTTTTACAAAACTAAAAAAAAAATAACTTAAAGGATGCAATCTTATTTGATAAAATAAAATAATAAACTAATAAAAAAATAAAATAATAAGTTATTCAATAAAACAACGATATTGTCATATCAATATATTATTTCCATAAAATATATATGAATATACATATACATATATATATACACATATACACACATACGTACATTAATACACGCATATACAAATGCACACACACAAATACATATACTTACATATAGGTTCACCCATACAAACATACCTACATAAAAAACAATATACATATACAAATATAAATATAGAAAATGAAAGAAGTCTCTATTATCACTATATAATTTAAATGAAGATACTGATGAATACATATTAACAAAAAATAATTAAATGTAAAAATATAATAAATTACAGAAAAAATCTACGGAAAAAAATTGCAATTTGGATATTTATATTATATAATAAAAGCTCATATATATCAAATATGTACATTAAAAACAAAAATTACAAAATTAATAAAAAATTAAAAAATTCCATTCCCGAGTAATTACTTCATCATGTTTGAATATAAATTAAATTAAATAAAATATAATAAATAAAATTAAGTATATAAAATTAACTAAAATAGTTTAAAAAAATAAATAGTTGGAAAATATGTATAAAAGATATGTAAGATATATAAGATATGTAAGATATGTAAGATATAATATAAAATAAAGAATAAAATCAGTTAAAGCATTTAATACATCGAAATATAATTATATTTTAAACTTCGAGTAAATGTATATATATTATATAATAATTTAAATCTGTTTTCAAGAAGATTCCATAAAAATGGACCATTGTGAGTTATGCAAAAAAAATGTATATTAAGAAGGAAAGAAGGAATAACACATTTAAAAATTGTTCTCTGACTATACATACATTGATTAATAGAGAACATATTTTTGATAATGATTGGTGTAAAATTATTAAAAATCCTAAACATAAATTGTAGAGTATTTAATTTTACAATATCAGTAAATTTCAAGATATTCAATATTTTATAATATTTATCTGTATTACATATATTTGAAATAGTGGAAATAGCTCTGATGGCTTTATTTTGTATAATAATTAATCTATTTAGATTATATATATATGTAGTAGACCATACAGTATTACAATAATTTAGATAAGGTAGAAAAAATGTATTATAAATGAGTTTTAATGATTTTATAGTAAGAGAATATTTTAATTTATGTATAATAGATACAACTTTAGAAAGCTTATTAGCTATATTATTTATATGTTTTTTCCAGTTTAATTTCTCATCTATTGTGATTCCTAAAAATGTATAATACCGTACTCTATTGATTATATTACCATTTATATGTAAAACAAAATTATTTATATATTTGTTATCATTAAACTTATCATTAATTAAAATCTAAGATGATTTATCTATGTTAATAGTTAGTTTATTTTCAGATAACCATATATTTAATTTCTTAAGTTCATTATTCATAGTTAATTTAAGAAAATTAAGCAAATAATATAAGAATAGAAGAAATAAAAACAATATGTAAATCATTTAAAAATATATTAAAAAGAAAAGGACCCAAAACAGAACCTGAGGAACACCAATATTAATATTACTAAAATAAGACTTAATATCATTGTAAATGACACATTGCATTCTATTTTCAAGATAACTAGTAAACAAAATGTTTGCAATACCTCTAAAACCATAATTTTCCATTTTAAGTATTAGTAATTCATGATCTATTGTATCAAAGGCTTTACATAGATCAATTGACAAAATAGCTGATCATAATTTACTTTCTAAATTATTAGTTATGTTTTCCAGAAGGTAATTTAAAGCATCATTTGTACTACTATTTTGCCTAAATCCAAATTGAGATTCATTAATCTTAGAAAATGTATTCATGAATTCATTCATTCGATTTTTAATTATTTTTTCAAATATTTTGGAAAATTGAGATAATAGAGAAATTGGTAGTTACCTGGTAATCTTTTATCTCCTTTTTTGAACAAAACAATAACTTGACTTTTTTTAAGTATGTTTGGGAAAATACCCTGCGAAATTGAAATATTAAAAAGGTGTTGTAATATATATTTAATTTCATCTATTGTATTTTTTATTAAGTTTATGTCAATTTCATATAAGTCTTTGGAAGTTTTCATAGTGCAATTTTCCACAACTTTAACAATTTCAGTAATTGAAATAGGGTAAAAATAAAAATTATTGTTATTTACTAATTCTGAAGGAAATGTATATTTATTAGTTTTAGGAATTTGATCTAATAATGATTTACCTAGAGTGCAAAAATGATTATTAAACATCGTCGCGGTTTTTAGATCATCTTCTTTGGTAATATTACTGAAAGGACACTTAATTTTATTTTTTGAATTAGGATTCAGAATTTCATTTATAGACCTCCATTTTTGTTTAATATTCTTTCCATTGTCAATTTTTTTTTCTAAATATAGTTTTTTAGATAGTCTGATTAAAGATATTAATATATTTTTATAAGATATATATCTTTGTTTATTAAAAGCATTATTATTTTAAGTAAACATTTATAAAATTTATTTTTTTTAGCAATACATTTGTTTAAATTGTCAGATATCCAGGGCTTATTATAAAAATCAGAAGTTTTTTTCTTTATTAAAGGACAATGGTTAAAATATAAATCAGTGTATATTTTACAAAAAGATTCAAACGTAATATTCGGGTCATTGTCATCATATATATGTTTCCAATCGTAATCAAATAATGATTTTTTTAAATAATTAATATTAGAACAATTTAATGATCTAAATGTTATATACTTTTGTTTAGTAAGTATTAATATTATATGTAATTATTATATGTAAAATAATTATTATAAATTGAAAAAATATGTAGATGATCACTTATATGTATATATATATATATATATATATAACATTTTATTACCATACCTTAGTTTTTTTCGATTTGATATTAAATTAATAACTGTATATAATGTATCGATTAATTTAATTTATATATATATATATATATATATATATATATATATATATATAATATATATATATATAATAATTTAATATATTCATATGTTGATAATCTATTTTAAATTTCAATATCATTCAAATTTAATAACATTTGAAATATATTATAAATTATAAATAAATATTATAATTTATACAAATATATTTCTAATTTCATCTTTCCAAATAATTATCATTATCATACTATTTATAAAATTAAAAAAAATAATATTAACAAATATATCGATGATATATAATATGATTTCATTGGATTTAAAAAAATAATATTATATAAATAAAACATTATAAATATTATACAAATATATTTAAATTTGTTAATATTTAGTTTAATAATATATTTTTTTACAAAATTAAAATGTATGTGTACTATATTTGGATTTGATTTGATAGTTTATATATATATATATATATATATATATATATATATACATATATATATATATATATCCCTATAGGTATATATTATAATAAGTTATTTAAAAAAAAAAAATTAGTTTATGAATATATAATTTTAATAAAATAAAATACATATATTATCTTATCTCATAATTTTCTAATCACTGACGAAATTTATATGTTATTATGTATTACCTTTAATAAATTAATTGATATTTTATTATATATTCTCATTTATTCATTATATTTGTTATAACTATAATATTCTCTACTTAATAATCAATACATGTTAGTGCAATTACTTAGTTTTCAATATTTTATTTATATTGTAAATTAATAAATATGTAATAATCGCACTATTTAACATTGTTTATTGTGAATTCACAAACTCCTTAACCATACTACATTTATATTAACATATATATATATATATATATATATATATATACATTTTGATTATCTTTATTTAACAAATAAATAAATAATATTATTCAATAGTATATTTAAGTAATTATATTTACCATATTTAATCGTGATATAGATAACACTTTTATCAGTTGTAATATCATTGTATCATAATTATTATTTATATTAATTTTTCAAGAATATATTTATAGAATATATTTATATGGAGAAGAATATATTTCAAGAATATATTTATATGTATTAGTTATATATTTAATATTATAGATAACAATAATTATTATTGTTATTATTACTAACACCTAAACGAATATCATATATTACAATAGTAGGTTTAATATAAGTTTATACATACAATAAAAATCTTACAAAAAAAATCAACGAATTCTGATAGTTTCTCTTACATACATGCAATTTTGTAACATTAAATTAAGCAAATCAATAATCAAATCAATAATATACCAATAATATGGTATGATATATTATAATATAATTATTGACATATTTATATATATACATATAATTATATAATTATATTTAATATTAACTGGAATTAGATTGATTAAAATACTGAATTCCATTATTGCATACATTATTAATCACTGCTTCGCATACATATATGTTTATTTGATCTATAGTAAGTATTATAATATATTATTAATATATATATAAATATATATATATATATATATATATATATATATATATATATATATATATATATATATATATATATTACATATGCCTATAGAAATCAGCGATAAGAGCGATAGGTTAATATTATATCAAACTATACATTTGTGTAATATTAAGAAGGATAGGATTGTTACATAAAAATACATTATAATGTGACATTACCTATATTCACTTGAAATTTATAGAATAAACTCCCTCCATCCCATAAATAGTCAATACTTCTACTATTAACTAATAACAAAAACTTAAGAACTTCATCCTTACTCACATATAAATTTATTTATAATTATTTTCGCCACTTTGTAAATGTATCTATATTAGTTATTACTAGTTGTGTATATTTATTTTATTATTATTTGCACACTAATAATTATGTAATTAAATAATTATTAATTTATATATAATTATATAATTATTTATATATAATTTATAAATAGTATATTATAAATTATAAATTATAATTTATATATAATTATTAAATACAATACATGTCTATATATCTATGTTATATTGGATATAGTTTTAAAATAATTGTAAAACAGATTAAGATGTCGTTAACTTGAATAAATTTTACATATATAGTAAATTCATTAAATAAATCAACTCGAATAATAAATTTGAAATAACTGTATTATGTTACATGTTTTAATTTCTAATATCTTTATATACTTAACCACGTGATATTTTATGTTAATATAAATATCGTCTGTTATTAGCATATATTTATAGTTTACATAGATCGGTGGTCACGTGGTTTTTCATCAACATACATGGCACTTGGTTATTGCTATAAAATGCATTTCGATTAAATAAAAATAGACATTTATATTTATTTATATTATATATTTAGAATGCACTTTAATTGCATCACGTAATTTCTTTATTGCTTTAAAATATAAATTGGTAAATAGCTCAGCTTTCTTAATATATATATAACATGTGATAATTTCAATTGTATTTTTCTTATGTGTTCTTTACAATTTTAATTATTATCTAAAATAACTCCAAGAAAAGTATAACTTGATACTAAGCATATTTAAGTTGAATTAATTGATATACTATTAATAATATTTGCATCTTTATAAGGTAGAACTTATGTTTTATCAATATTTACGTGGTTCACTAATGCTAACCGATGTATCGTTAGCAAAAAGTATTAGATTAAATTTTATATTTAAATTATGTAAGGTCATATGAATATCATTTATATATAAAATAAATAGTAAGGGACCCAAAATGGATCCCTGAGGTACCCCAACATTGATGATACTTCTTCCAGAAAGTTCGTTATCTATTCTAATTGATAACATTCGATCTTGTAGATAGCTTCCAATTAAATGATTAGTACTGCCCCTAAAACCATAATATTTTAATTTGTTTAATATAATCTTATAATCTACAAGATCGAATACTTTTTTAGATCTAAAAATAATTAGGCTAATTTATTATTTCTTTCTAAGTTTGATTCAATAAAATTATAGTGATAATAAAATAAAATTATAGAGTGCTTGCGAAGTTGAAGAATTTCTAATAAAACCATATTGTTTGGCATATGTTTGTCAATAAAATGTAGAAATCTATTAGAAATTATTTTCTCTAAAATCTTTGAAAATTGAGATAAATATGCAATCGGTCTATAGTTATTTATATCATATGGTTTTCCTTTCTTAAAAAGGGGGGTTATTACTGATATTGTCATGTTTTCTGGAATAGTAGAATCACACATTATTAAGTTAAAAATGTTAGTAAGTGGATCTAAAATAAAATTAAACAATTTTGATTATATTCATGTCAATGTTACTAAAATCCAATGAAGATTTAGATTTACAATCCCCAATAGCAATCAAAATTTCATTAGCAGATATAGGTGAAAAATAAAATGTATGTTTTTGAGGATTTTTTAAATATCTCTCGTGGGTTGATCTATTTTCACTATTAACTATTGGCAAATACTTATCTTGTAGATCTGTACCTATTGAACTAAAAAACGTCTTGAATTAATTTATTCTTTCACACTTACTAAATGTATTATTACCATAAAAGATATCATCAGGAATGGTATTATATTTATTATGATCAGTTAATTTCTTAATTTTTACCCACATATCTGAACAATTATTGTTACAAAAAAATAGCTTGTAAGCATTCTTTTGTCTACGTATTATGGCATTTACCTTGTTTCTATATCTCTTATATCTATCAATGCTAACTGTATTTTTCAAAGTTAGAGAATCTCGATATAATTTTTTTTTTAAATGGCATTTTTGATTTTATTATTAATCCATATAATGCAGTTATTATTATTTTTTATTTTTTTTATTATTAGTATGTGAAATAAAAGGACAATTTGTATCATATAGATTACTGAAAGTGTCTAGAAATATATTAAATGCTTTATTAACATCAATGTTTCTTTTCATTGTAGACCAATCATATGCAGTTAGATCATTAGTAAAATTAATAATATATTGTGCGGACATATTTCTTTTTAATAATTAATTAGTTTTGATGGACGGATTTGATGAATAATTAGAAGAAAAATTTAAAAATAAAGGTAAATGTTCAGATATATCTGCTGAAAGAAAAAAAGAAACCAGATACAGATTCCGGAACAAATAAATAATTAATAAACAAATTATCAATTTGAGTGGATATTGTGTTAGTAATTGTCGTTATCAATAAGTGTACTAATTAATCCTAATTGATTTAAAATATTAAAAAATGATTGAGAATCTAACTTATCTAGTACATTTATATTAAAATCACCACAAAAAATTAAATTAGAAAAATTAAAATTTGAAAGATGTTTATAAATAAAATCATAAAATAATTGTTTATTATAATTTGGTCGTCTATATATTAAATATATATGTATATAATTATAAGAAAAATTATAAAATATAAGTTTAAAAGAAAACATATCAATATCATAAGGTAAATCTTCGACAATAGAAGCTTCCAAATGTTTATCAACTAATGCTAATACTCCTCAATAAGTTTAAGTTAAAATTATTATATTGAATTTATTTTTTATACTATGATATTCAGTAAGAAGGTTAATAGTTGTTATTAAAACTACATATATTTAATAGAAATATTGATATATCCCAACTTTTATCCCCAACATTTGAATTATAAGAATCAATGGATAATAACTTATAATTCATCACTATATGTTCAGTAAAAGAATGTAAAAATATAAAAATGTATATAAATATAAAATAAATGGATTAATAAATGTAAAAAATATATGGATTAAAATATATACAAAAAAATATAACTAAAATAATTATGCAATAAAATATGAACCTATAGATTAAAATTGTATTTATTATAATATTATAATATCTGTAATTATTATTTTATTTGTTTTATCTGTACTAATATATACATTATTATTATATACACATGTATTAGTAATTTGTTTAGATTTTAATAATTGTCTGGTATTATAAAATAAGTTATTTAGTAGAATGTTTTTATTTATATAATAGTCAGTATATTTTAACTTCAATGTATTCTTAAGTATATTTATCACAGACTTTTGATTATCTAATTTAATTAAATATGTATTAGGTTTTAAATATTCTGATGAATTATCCTTATTATTATATACTTGTATATCTATGATAGATTATTCAAATTCTATAAACTAATTATATATTTAGCTTTTAATTTATAAAATTGATAATATTATCTTTATTAATATACTCTGTGTTATCTTATTTATTTAAATTAGTAAATATTATAATATTGTTATTATTATCCTCTATATCTCTGTCTAAATTTATCAATATATTATTTATTTGTTTAATGGATAATTTCTGAATTATTTATTTATTAAGATTATATTCAGAATGTATTAACTTATTTAAGTTAGTATTATGGGTATCAGTAATACATTTTAATAATTTGTCATTAGATATTGGCGACATTATCCAAATATAATATATATCACATAAATATATATGACTTTGTATACAATACAATAACTATGAGAATTGAATTAAATATATATTATGTAATCAATTACAATTAAATAAACAAAATTACATAATTTAGAAGTATTTTTTTATATTATGTAATTAATTACCAACTACCAATATTGTAATTACTACTAAATAATGAAATATACAGTTTTAGAGAATTTTGTTGATTGCCAACAAATTAATATGTGAATAAATCAATATATGAATTTAATGATAAGTCAAATAATATAAAAAATGTAGATATAAATATTTTAATATGTCATGACATGACTTGCACCAGTGATTTCAAAAAATGTTTATGTAATATTTTATAAATGTATTGTTATGTATTAATATTATTGTTAATTTTCTAAATAATAGACATATATGTAATATATATTAATAAGTAATATAGTAATATAAGTTATATAGTAGTATACAATCGACTTTTAAATTGGTGATTTTTTCTGACTATTAAATATAAATATACATTTCTGTTAGTAAAATATAACCAGGAAGAGTAGGTGATTGTAATATCGATTTTCCATCCAATATAATGGCATTTACATTAGATTTCATAAACATTAGTATTTTTAAAATATAAGTGATTACAGCTATATGTAAGCTATATACACATAGTATTAGCAAATTAAAATCAAATGCAGATGCATACTTATCATGTTATATGATATCATTTAGATTATATTATATAGTAGAATTATACTCCATAACTGAACCCTATTCATCCTGGTTCCAAATTAATGATATTAATTATATTAAATTTATTTAATTTAAGATTATTATTAAATATAAATATAAAATAGTACACATATATTACTATATTGAAATTATAATTTATCGTATAAATATTATATTAATACTATTATAATTTAACTATATTAACTACAATAATAGTAATATTTACATGTATGTAAACTTATCTGAGTTAAAATTGAGAATATATCCCTATAATTGTACTGGACAACTCATATACATATTCAAGGATTGATGCATTTGGCCTAAGCCGTACATCTGAAAATATGTATTTGATGCATACATATTCTGAATTATGTATAATTTATATGTACGGTACATTATTGGTTAATTTCTAGTAAGCCAATATATTTGTATGCATTTTCATTACATTCATTAAACTCATTACATATCATATATCATTTATATCATAATATGATACGTATTTTTTATAATAATTGTGTATAATAATATGATTTTTGTTATTATTATTTAGTTATTAATTATGATATTAAAATTAAATTTCGTATGATTATTTGATTTTCATACGTTAAGCGGGTATTAATGTATTGATTTCATACATAATTAGATATAACATCTACATGTTTAATTAAATAATTGTATTAATTTCAAAATAATAGTTAAATGTATTTATATAATATAAACTTGTAGAGAGTTTTTCCTTATGGACATTTACCTGTTGCTATTAGAGTAACATTCATCGATAAATTAGGCATTTATAATATTTTAAAATAATAGCATTCTATAGTTGTCGTAATTTAGAATTGTATAATATTTTATTTAATCACATTAAATGTTGTAATTATATTTCAGTATATAATATAAATTATAAATTAATATAGATGTTTATTTATCTAATTCAGTTGTAATATTTAAATATTAGTAATGACATGTCCTAGATAGTGATATTTACTAATTTAAAATTTCACTGATACATTTAAATTTTAAATTACTCCTATAAAGTATTATTTTATGTAATTAAAGTTTTTTAATATACTGTTATTTATATATTTAATACAATTTAATATAAATATTAATTTTTATATAATTTAAATACAATATATAAAAAAATTTAAACTATCTATGAATTTTAAAATATCACCGAAAAATTATAATGTAAAATTACATATAAGCATATTATTTATAAAATTAAATGTTTCAATTATATTTCAGTATAAATATATAATATAAAGGTTTATTTTCTATATACGCTTATAATCGAAATGCACATTATAAGCGTATATAGAAAAATTAAACGATCTAAGAATTCAAAAGTCCACCGATAAATCGTAATTTAAAATTACCTATATAAAATAAAATATTTAATCAAATTACGTGATGCAATTATAGTGCATTTTAAATATATAATATACAAAATTATAAATGTTTATTTTGATTTAATCGAAATGAATTTTATAATATTATATAGAAAAATAAACCAAATTATGTAAAAAATAAATATAATTTATTTATATATTTGTTATGAAATATCATTTATCACGTGATGGTCAGCAATCTTAAGTTTACACAAATTAAAAATTCAAATCCCCAATTCAGGTATGATGAAGTATTTTACGTTTGCAAGATATAGCAATATCGATCTATATAAACTATAAATATATGGTTATTAAAATGTTTATAAAATGTATAGTTTAAAAACCTCGTGTTATTAATTAATTATCTATTATCTGATAATAATTTTTACTGTGATATACAAGGATTAAGTCTCTCTATCTATAATTAGCTCAGACTAACATAACAAAAAATATGGTGACATCGATGGGATACATGAAATGGGTATTTAGAAAACATAGTTAAAAAAATAATTAAATAAATAAAATTATACCAGAAATAATATGAAACATTGAAAATATAAGAGCACTAACATAATTAATGCTAGGAAAAGTAAATATAAAAACTGGAAAATATTTAAAAATCGATGGAATGCACTACTAACAAAATTAAGTGATAAAGCAAACGATATACAAGTAGCACTTTTTTCAATTCTCTCGGAAGCGATACGATGAGAATATATGAAGATTTTGAGATGAATGAAGAGAGAAAAACTAAAGATATCATAAAAGCATTTGTAGATGCAAATATAGGCTAGGAAAGAAAAATATAACATATGAACGATATATTTGTAATATTAGAAATCAAAACCATGAAGAAAACATTGAAGAATTTGTAACAGACGTAAGAAGAATAAAGAAAAACTGTGATTTTTGTAACACATGCGGCGATGGCATACTACGCGACAAACAAATATTAGGAATAAAGAATAAAGAACTAAGAACATAATTACTGAAAGTAAAAAATATAAAGCTATAAGCATGCATAGATATATATGCCGAACATCAGAAGCAGTGACAATACAAACAAAGATGGGTTTCTATGAAAGTATTAATAAGATTACTAAAAATAATACATATTCAAAAAATTATTAATATAATGATACGAATAATAATAATTTTAAAATTACAATAAAAATAATAATTATAAATATATTTATATAGATATAGATATATTTATATAAATATCTATATATAGAAATAATATATATATATATATATATATATATATATATATATATTTATATATATATACACACTTTGTGCATCCAATAATTCCATGTGTATATTATTATCGTTGGAAAACAGGTGAATATTTTCTTTTAAACACCCTTTTTTAACATTTACCTAATTCAAATTAATAATCATATTATAGTATATATGTAAATATATTAAATCTCATCCATAAATTATATATTTATTTATAATTATGCATTTAATAAATATATATATTAAGTTTCAAATATATATTAATTAAATATAGATTAATTAATAGTTAACCTATACATTTTAATTTAAATACAAATTTATAAAAATTATTATAATTATACCTTAATTTATAATTAGTTATTATAATAGAGATAGAATGAGAGTGTTATAATAATTGATAAACGCATGATAATAAACCTATACAATATTTTGATAAGCTTCCTAATATTTAAATAATACGCTATTTCTTAAATTAGAATGTTACTAGTAGTATTTTAAATATAAATGTATAATTGATCTATAATATCCTAACTAAAAAGTAATGTATTAATATTCGAGAAGGGATATATTCTTATAATATTTAAAAAAAGCCAATATACAATATAATTATTTTCTTTTTACTTTAAATTATTAATTTAAATATTATAGTATATTTCTATAATTAATATATATCGTTTCCAAAGGGTTTATGATAAGTTATTGCTAACCACCTCTCTTTTTTACTTTAATTATATATCAGTAATGGTATATTAAAGAATATCTTTTTAAATTTAAGTTATATAAATTATTAAATTAATAATTTTTAAAATATACCGTATATCAATTAAAGTACTGTATTAATTCTATAAATATTGTCAAATATATATCAATAAATCTAGGTAAATATTAATATTAATTTAAATAATTATACAATATTTAAATATAGACAATATATACAGCTATGTATATATGGAATTATTTAGTTTAATTATATTATACCCAGTAAATAGAGATTTCACTATTTTGGTCTCACAACACCTTCATCTTTCAAAGTGTTCAAAACATGGTTGACGGCTAGTTTTTTAGAAGGTTTTCAAGACGTCATTTGAAAACACATTTGAAACAAATAGGTCTCAAATACATTTGTTAAGGTTGAGTATAATATATAATTATAAAACATATATAAAAGGAAATAAAAGACTCTAAAATATAATATGCACATACAATATTATCATAGAATGTTAAATATAATTCAAATTATTCACATTTATATTTATATTATAATTATATATTATTTATACTTATAAATATATTATACCCGCTATAGCAGTATATAATTATAATTAATTAGCTAATTATATAAATTTATATTATATTGTTATCTATATTATGGCTAGATAATTAATTTATATATAGATTTTATATCAGTTTTATTTTGGCGAAACTATAGATCTATAATTGAAGTTTTCTCGATCGAAATCACTGAATGATTTACAGTCCTTTAAAATGTATCGTAACATTTATCGTAGGAAATTATCTAATGTAAAATCTTTATTTTTTATTAATAAATTTCGTGATTTTGGAATCAACTCTAAACAGTCTTTTAAACTAGCTTTTTCTCTAATTGGCAAGAATAAAATTAAAAAACTTCCAGATTTACCCGAAAATGTACTTTGCTCATCATTTTCTAGTTTTTTCATACAAAAAACAAAAAATATCATAAATAATCTACCTCCTATGAGTAATAATTGCCAACCATCTTTATGTAAACATTTTTCATCATTTCACTGGTCCTGCTTTTCGCTTCCTAATCCTCTTGAAATCCAAACATTAATTTAGTCCATTAAATCTCCATCCCCTCTAGATCCTATTCCTCTTACATTACTACGTTCTTCTATTTCATACTTGATAATTCCTATTACTAATATATTTCGCTCATCGCTTATCTCCTCAGTTGTTCCTCCAAGTATGAAACAAGCATATATTACTCCAATTATTAAGAAGTCTACTCTTGATTCCTCTATTCTATCTAATTATCGTCCAATTTCTCAACTATCATCTCTTTCTAAAACTCTTGAGCGCATTGTAAGTAAACAATTAGTTCATTATATAACTTCTAATTCGATAGCTGATCCTTTACAGAGTGCTTATCTTCCTAATCGTGGAACGGAAACAGCGCTTAATTTGATTTTTAATGATATAATACTGTCGCTAGATAAAAAAATGCCATGTTACTTAATATTACTTGATCTATCTAGTGCTTTTGACACTCTGGATCATACAATTTTATCATGTCGGCTTAAAGAGATAGGTATTCATGGACAGGTGCACAATTGGTTAATGTCTTTTGTAACATCTCGTTTTTCATCAATTAAGATTAATGACAATTTTTCAAAATCATTTATGCACACTCATGGTGTTCCTCAAGGATCTGTTCTGGGCCCAATACTTTTCTTGATTTATATATTACCTGTTTCTTCTATTTTTAAAAAATATCCTTACATTCACTATCATCTATATGCTGATGATTTACAGCTTTATACTTCCTTTCCTCAATCTACTGATCACGCTATAATCCAATACAACATTAAAAACTGTATTACTGATATACAAAATTGGTTCACTAGTAATTCATTATCCTTAAATGTCTCAAAAACTGATACTATTTTATTCTCTAAAATACCTTCAATTGTTAAAATAACTGATAGTTTTCTTGCCACGCTGCCTTTATCTAATAAAATCACAACACTCGGTATAACAATTGACTCTATTATGAAATATGACATTCTTAATGTTATTCGTACTGCTAATTATTATTTATATAATATACATAAGGCTCGTGCTAAGCTCTCCTTTGATATCACTAAATCACTTATATATTCATTGGTTTTTAGTAGATTCGACTACTGCAATTCACTTTTTGTTTTTGTCCCTGATAATATTATGATAAAATTCGAAAAAATTCAAAGGAGAGCTGTTCGTGTTTTATATAAAATTAAAAATAATATAAATACTAATACGGGTAGTAACTATATATCTATATCACATATTATGTTAACCCTTGGTTGGCTCAGATATCGTGATCTTTGTAAACTAAAATTGTTATGTTTAGCTCATAAAGCTATCTACACGGGTGAACCTAAGTATCTGGCTGAATTATTATCAATTGCTACCAGTAGCAGACCAAGACGGGATTGCCATGCAATGAAACTTGTTTTGCCTCATACAAATTCATGTTTTGGTAACTCTGCTTTTTCTGTTGCGGTACCAACTCTATGGAATTTACTTCCGAATATTATTCGTACGACAACTTCTCGATCTCAATTCAAAAGTAGACTCTTTAAACATTATTTAGTGAAATGAATATATATTTTGCGATTACTGTTATCTTCGTTTATATGTTATATTATTATATTATTATTATTATTATTATTATTGTTATGACGTCGAAAAATGATTTTCATTTATGAAGTCTCTAAACAAATAAATAAATAAATAAATAATATTATAGTTATATGTTACATCATGTATGCTCTTAATTATTTATAAATATATGGTATTTTATATATATTATAATTATACATTGTTATATATATAGGTTACATAAATTGTTTAAAAAAAAAACATTATTTAATATGATAAATTTATCAAAATATATTCAATATTTTTATTTATTTTTATTAATTTAGATTCTATAGATGTACCTAAATTTAATAAAATAATACATAATTAAATAATTGGTAATATTTATACGTTGAATTTGAATAAATATTAAATCTCAAAAAAAAGTATATAGCAGATTTTCAAAAATTATTAAATAAACATTTTTGAAGAAAAAAAATATATAGTAGGTTTTCAAAACTTACTAAATAAAGATTTTTTAGATACTTATTTCTAATATTTCTATATATAAATTAATATTACTAATTATAATTTATAATGTGCTATATATGTATATATTTGTAATATAAATAATAAAATAACCTGTAATTATATTATAAATGAAAAAAATAATTCTCATAAAGTATCGAACACATTTATAATGTTGGTTTGGAAAACTCACTAAATATATTTTTTAAAGTCTTAATATAATATTTAAATCTTATTTATATAAAATTAATGGTATTATAATTGTTCATTAACATTGCTCATCTTGAATAAAATTATAATCTATCTAAATTATATAATAATATATCATATAATTTATTTTGAAATAATAAGTCTTAATTTTTAAAATGAAGGTTTTCGAAACCACGATAGTGAGACTTCTATTTACTGGGTAGTTATCTTCATGTACATAGTATCATTATTTAAGTTTATTTAAACTTCAATATATTATCATATAATGATAGATTATAATATTATTAAACTAACCATAGAGTTAGAATCATAATCTATCAATACATAACATTTGTTGTTACATTCTTCTAATACATGTACAAATTCATCCACTTCTGTATATTTAAAAGTAAATTAAAAATAATCGCTATATATATTGCTCTGTTTATTTACTAAATTAATATACAATTTTCCATGAAGAAAAGATCAAATTCAAAAAATACGAAAAATTAACCCTCATAACAACCTTTGCCTAGCGTAACAGCAACAACGCATCCTCAGGAGGAGTTGGCATATTAATTGATAACAACTCTGAAAACTCTCTGGCAGAAATAATAAAGTGGAATAACCGTATACTAATTGTCAACTTCAATAGTAATCCCAAGACAAAGATAATCGTGCAATACTTACCATGCGAAGGAAGTCCAAACGCTGAAGAACACTACAAGCAACTATCAACAGCAACGTCAACAATTCCGATTCATAACGTCTTACTCACAATAGGTGATTTCAACGCACACTTAAGCGAAAGTCACATTAACAGATATACATATCACGGAATCACAAACACAAATGGTAAACTTATTATCGATTACGCGGAAGAAGCTAATATGAAAGTAACAAACACACATTTCAAAAAACGAATCAGGAAACTCTGGACCTTCATGTCAGATACTAACGGTATTAAAATACAGGTAGATTATATACTAATTCAAAACAAGTGGAAAAATAGTGTGAAGAACTGTGAAGCATATAGCAACTTTAGCAGTATCGGATCTGATCATCGAATTATAACAGTAAACATACGTCTTAGCCAAAGATCTAATGTAAAACAGAAGAAAAGGATAAACTATGACTGGTCAATTCAAAGAGATCCGAAGATATGCAAAGAATAGAGCAAACAAGTAAAACATACATATAATGAACTAAAAGAAACATCCATTGAAACATCCACAATAGCTATCTATGATCATTTTATAAAAGCAAACGAAGAAACAGCAAAATTATTAATACAAAAGAAAAGAAAACCTTGCGACAAAATAATCGCCCAAGATAATAAAATACAGATACGCAGAAATTCCGCGCAAACAGCATACAACGTATATTCAGCACTGCACACTATCGACTCACATGACAAATTAACTCAAGCTAAACAATCTCTACAAGATTAATACGATAAAATCGAAGCTGAAATTCTCGAACGCAACGTCAAACTTGTTGAACAATCAAACAAGCAATGTAAGCATGCAGAAAGCTGGAAGCTGATCAATAAAATAACTGGACGGAAAAATTCAAAAAGAGGTAAAATCAAAGCTAATAGCAAAGAAGAACGTGTAACTAAATGGTATGAACATTTCAAGAAATTACTGGGAAACAACAATGAAGAATACGAAACAAGTATCACAGGAATCAAGATAATCAGTGGAAATAATTCTAACATAAAAACTGGACCTTTCACGCCTAAAGAATACAGCAATGTTAAAGAACGACTAACGGATGGTAAAGCTGCAGGACCCGACGGAATTGCACCTGAAATCCTAAAATACTGCAACTTCGACGACATAATCCTTGAATTTTCAAACAAAATGCTGATACATCATGAAATTCCAAATCAATGGCTAAATTGTAACATCGTTCCTTTTCCAAAATCAGGTCATCTTGAAGACGTAGGAAACTACAGAGGAATTGCTCTTTATGCAAAAATGACGAACAAGATGATATTAAATCGAATTCAACCTCATATAGATCCGATACTTCGTACGAATCAGAAAAGATTTAGAACTGGTAGATACACGACATCGCATATTTTAGCACTCAGACGTTTAATCGAAGGAGTGAAAAGCCACAATCTCAAGGCTATTATCATTTTCGTTGACTTCAAGATATCATTCGAAAGCATAAACAGAGTTACAATGCTACATATTCTGGAAGCCTATGGTATACCCGAAGTAATAATACAAAGATCGCCCTAACCTATAAAGATACACACGCAAAAGTCATAACACCCGACGGAGAAACTAAAAACTTATAAATAACTAAAGGAGTCCTACAAGACGGTACTCTGGCACCATTTCTATTTGTGATAACACTGGATTATGCTATGCGACAAGCCATTGGAGGACACGAATATGAATTCGGATTCGAAATCACAAAGAAACAAAGTAGACTTCATTCAGCAACAGTATTAACGGATCTCAGTTACGCAGATGACATAGCTCTAGTATCCCAAGAAGTCGAACAAGCTCAAATCATGCTAACAAATATTGAAATAGAAGTCGCTAAAATCGGTCTCCATATAAATGCAAAGAAAACTGAAATAATATCCTTTAACTACAACACACCAGTCAACATTAAACTAGAACACTGTTCTGCATAGTAAACGTCGTCAACAATTTCAAATACCTGGGTGCGTGGATGATGAGCTCACAGAAGGACTTCGAAATTCGTAAAGCACTTTCGTGGTCAGCAATCCACAAAATGAAGTCAATCTGGAAATCAAAATGAACATAAATCTGAAAATCCTTCAAAGCGACAATCGAACCAATATTACTATAAGGAAGCGAGTGCTGATCAATAGACGATAGTCTACGTAAAAAATCCACGGATGCTATACCAGATTATTAAGATTGGTGACAGATACTTCATGGAAAGAAAATATAACTAACGTTCAACTCTATAGAGGACTGCCAAAGATTACCGATGTCATTAAAGAAAAAATAATGCGACTAGCAGGTCATTGTATAAGACACAATGATGAAATAGCGCACAATCTAATATTATGGACGCCAAAGACCGGTAAACGAAACAGAGGACGACAACCCAAAACATTTGTAGATATTCTAAAGAACGACTGTGACTGCGAAGATGAAGACGAAATACGTTCATTGATGATGGATCTTGCTGGATGGAAGAAAATATCAAGATCTGGTCGAGCGAGAGCTCGACTAAAGTAAAGTAAAGTAAGTTAATTTACGATTTAAAATATATATTATAAAATAACTATAATCACATTAGGATAATATTATCGATAAGTAGTAATGCTTCTATATTTATCTTGGTAATTTATCAATTTGATAATAATAATACTGTAATGATATCGCATATCAGATATATATTCACTCATACTTTAAATAGCCAAATGGGCGGCATTACTTAGAAAGGTATAACGCAACATCTAAATAAAATAAACTACCTCCGATTATTTAATTCATATTATTTAATTTTTCAATATATTACTATTTACTAATAAACTCTATCATGTACCTGTCTAATTCAACAACATAACAATACTAATTTTTTCAATAATGAGTGGGCGAGATTATTGATATCTCAACATCATTTTAATAGTGGGAAGTGTGGTGAGATTTCAAAGTGGTTAACTTCAAAAGTGGTTTTGAATTCGTGAAAAGTTCGTGATGAGAATAGATATGTGCAATCTCGTAAACATATCTTTTTAATTAAAATATATATATAGGTGTTCCGTATTCCGACAATATTTGAGGAGGTACTTCGATTACGACTGATAGTTTTAATTAATTCTTGTATGAATATGAATAACGAGTAATATTCATTGTTATATTATTTGTTTTCATGTTAAAAAACTTTCAATATTTTGTCGATATTGGTGGTATTGATATGCTGGATAACTATTTGTACATTCAATATGTTTCGAGTCATTCTCAGCCAATATACATATGTATTTATAGGAAGGTCATATTTGCACTACCAGTATGTATCATATGTAATGTTCTTTGGATATTAATATGGTATAATGAATTGTTTTCCTTTATATAACACTTGTTTATTAATTAACTGCATAGCTAGACTTTATTTACTGGTCGATTCTATTTTATCATAGGTATATTGTAGTCATGGATTTATAGTTTATGTGATTATTCTTCAACAAGCCTTGATACTCGATTTATATGTTATAAGATGGCTATCATATAACAATTTATATACTATCATATATAAATTATTATTTATTTACATTAAATGTTGCAATTATATTTTAGTATAAATATATAATATAAATATTTTATTTTATAAATCGAAAGTCACTTTATAAACATTATTATTATTATTATCAGATTTAGGTTTACACCAGGGTTTTTGTAGAAGCTAAAGCTTATCGAGACAATTACCCTTAATTTTAAAGCAAGTTCAAAAAAACTAAATAAATAAAATATTATAAAATATTAGATGACTTCCTGTTTACTTAGATACAATACAATGAATAAAATAGAAAAATAATATAAATTGTTTGAACTTGCCATAAAATTATGAAATCATCATTTAATTATTTATAAATAAATAACTAAAATAAATAATAAGTACTATAAAATAATACACTAAACAAAAATATAGATGTATTAGTATAAATGAAGAAAAAATGAAGTAAAATGAAGTAAAACTGAATAAAACTGAATAAAACATAACAAAAAGAATATTTAGAAAGATCCGGTAAGAACTGTATGTAACATTTTTTTTTTTTTTTTTTCATAAATTTATTTCAGTAAATAAGTTTTAGAAATTTTTTAGTAATACTTTAGAATAATGTAAAGAATGTAAAATATTTTTTAAACTAAAATGTTAGTTTTGATTACTAATTTGTATATAAGTGTCAATAAAGAGGAATAAAACAAAGAAGTATAATCAAATATACAAGAAAAAAGATTCAATACAAAATGTTTATGTAATTAAAAATAAAGTCAAGTAATATTATTAGTCAGAGGGAAATAAAAAATACTAAAGAAAATACTAAAGAAAAAAGAAATACCTAAAAGTTTTTTTTAATTTTATTATATTTATATAAACGTCAATTAAAAAGAAAAGAAAGAAAACATGAAAGTAAATTCAAATATAAAATGCAAAAATTCAGTAAAATAATATTATTAATGTCGGGGAAAAAAATATTGTAAAATAAAACACTCAAAAGTATTAATTTTTTTTTTAATTTTTACATAAACGTCAATAAATTAAAATAAGAATAAAATATGTATCTTAGTATATAATACAATATTAGATAAAAGTAATGTTAAAAGATTTAAAATTAGAAAAATGAGATTTAGATTAAAATAACTAGTTAATAACTAGTTAATAACTAGTTAATTAACATATATAGTAAAAAAAAAATATATATATATATAAAACATTTATTTATTTAATATTTGTTAAATGTATGAGTTGTGTGATGCTCGGTCATCTTAGGACACATAAATAATGTAACCGGGGATGTTAAAGAATTTTACATTAATGAGATAATGCAATACCGATATAGGTAAAAATGCAATTCTACGAGTATAGTATATGAGTTAGCTGATTACCAGATTAGTACATATTCCCTACTATAGTTGTTGGATGTTAAGTAAACCGCATATATTTAATAATAATAATAAAATTTAGTTTATTATGACTTAAAAAATACATAGTCATTATAGGCGTCATTAGATAATAAAAAATAAATAAAATGAAAACGAATAATAAATTGAAACAAATTATAATGATTTAAAATGGTCTCATAATATTAATGAGTCAAATAGGTAACTGCTTGAAATGTAGTAGTGGCGATCATATTTGCGTAATAATCTAATGAAAAGCACATGACAACAACACCTAACAATCATGCCTCATCGCTTGTCTCGCGGATAATAAAGGACGTGCCATGGTACAATGTCAGGCCCTGCATCACGAAAAATAAGCTACTGACTCATTAATAGAGTCCTACGACTTAAATATTCCTAACCGAGTGTTCACACTGTCTACTGTTCAAATATCAGGATTTCAATGATATACCTTTCAAAATTGCAAAGGTGATATTGGGAAATAATGACATAGGTGTAACCCGGAAATGTATAAGTTGCCGATTGAACTGCATACCACGTAATTTATCAACAATTGACGAAAAACTTAAACAAATTCAAGAATCTATTTGCGAAATCAAAAATAAATCTTCTGAGACTGATAAACCATTATGGTCAAGTATTGTCAAAACTTCCCTGATTGAACATAAGAAAGAAACAGATAACACAGAACAATATACATTTTTCCGAGAAAGCAACCATATCATTCACGGTGTCGACAACTCTAATGACACTAAAGTATTTGTAAATGAACTAATATCGGAGCAACTCAAGCTCACAATAATACCTTTAAGTATTAAACATTATTTAAGTATTAATTACTATAGATGGCGCTACAAAGAATACAAATAATACAAATAATACAAAGAATATAATCCGAATAAGATACAAATGCATATATGACAAAGAAATTGTATCAAAATCACTTAATCTTTTGAAAGATGCACCGAATAAATTCAAATACATAACAATTGCTGATGACCTAACATTAGAAAAACAAAATAATCGACGACATTTAATCAAAGAGGCAAATGAACTAAATGAAAAAGTAAAAGAAACTGAATCGGATATAAAACATGTGGTAAGATACAATCGTTATTCAAAAAACCACTTTATAAAAATGCTGAAACCTCCAGAGAAAAAAGACCAAACGGATTAATACAATGTGTATTATTAAATGCATGTTCGGTGTGTAACAAATCGTTAACTTTGATACAATTGTTCAATGAAAATAATATTGACATTGCATTTATCACGGAAACTTGGTTGAAAGACAACGATACTCATATTATATCCGAATTATCTAAACCACCATACATATTCAATAGCTACCCTCGTATAGGTTATGCTGGCGGCATCGGAATACTTTATAAATCAACAATATCATTAACTACTTCAAAACACTTGCTTACATCTTCAGCTGATAAAACTGCCGGATTAGATGGCATACCAGCAGAAGTATGGAAAACAGGTCACTTTAATCACATATTACTAGAATTCTGCAACGATGTATACTCCCAGAAACCAATTGAACACTGGAAGAAAGGGTGCATAATCACATTCCCAAAGAAGGGTAACCTCATTGTTACAAACAATTATAGAGGTATTACAATGACATGCATCTCGGGTAAAATATATAATACGCTACTAAGAGAAAGAATACAACCTAGCCTAGTTATGATCCTCTGTTCAAATCAAAATTATTTCAGAAATAACTGATAAACCGTCGGACAAATTCTAACTGTAATAAGTATAATCGAAGGTGTTAAAGAAAATAATCTTGTAGCAAGCCTATTATTTGTAAATTTCTCTAACGCTTTCGACTCAATACACAGAGCAAAAATGGCACACATTCTTAAGTCATACGGTATTCCAATGGAGATAATCAACGCAATTATGATACTATATATATATACTAAATCAATGATACGGTCACCTGATGGTGACACATAATATTTATATATTAATGTAGATGTTCTACAGGGGGTTTCTCTAGAACCATTATTGTTTATTATTACACTCTATTACGTATTAAGAACATTATTAACGTAAAAATATATTGGCATAACACTATCAAAACAACGAAGTATAAGATATCTAGCAATTAGATTTCAGATGCAGATTATGCTGATGATCTTGTAATATTTGCAGATTCTAGCAGAAATGCGGAAAAACTACTGAATATTTTAGAATAAAGTGGGAAAACAGTAGGTCTCGAAGTTAATGTTAAAAAGACACAACATATGAATATAAACTCGAATAAAACGATAAAATCTATAGATGTGGAAGTCTTGAAAAATGTCGATAATTTCATTTATCTTGGAAACGATATAGAATCAAGATAAAGAAATAAAAATAAGAATAGCTGAATCCTGGGCAGCTCTAGAAAAATTAAGAACCATATGGAAATTCCCACTCTGCATAATTTTAAAGAGGAACTTCTTCGGAGCAATTGTAGAATCTGTTTTATAATACGGCTCTGAAGATTGGACCCTAACTAAGAAACATGAGAAAAAGCTAGATGGCACTTACACAAGAATGTTGAGAACCATATTAAATATATCATGGAAAGAGAATCCAACGAATATTCCACCACTAACAAGTATAATACGTATACGAAGAAAACGTTTCGCATGCCATTGTTATCGAAGTGATGAAGAAATCGTAAAAGATATTTTATTGTGGACGCCGAACCATGGAACAACAAAGATTGGACGACAGAGAAAAACCAATGTAAAACAGCTATGTGATAATAATGGACTGACGACTGAAGAACTAAATACAGCAATACATACAGTTTACGTTTAAACAATGAAAGTGATGTAGTACAACTAATATCAAATATAAGTGAATTCCAGCTTTTCGGATAAATAACCGAGAAAGCTTATTCATATTAGGTCAACAATTTTGACGTTGCACCAATTTCATGATATAGCACTTCCGCCTAGATATGTTAGAACTCTCAATAATAATAGATTAATCTAGATTTTCAGAAAATCCATTATGTATAGATGTATGCGTAATAAACAATAGCCTATTTTTACAAATATATCTAAACTTAAGCCAGACTAGTTATCTAATTTAAGCAGATCTAGAAACTTGAATATAACAACGTTAAATACTCTCAAGTTTATACACCAGGTGTAAAGGTAAATTGCATAATAATAAACATAAATATATAATTCCAATGAATACTAGCGAGTGAATTAAACATGTAGTCGTGGAAAAGCTAAGCTTATAATGAGATTTTATAATATTATATAGAAAATAGTGGCATGGCGTATCATGTTATTAATGTGAGGAGGGTACTCTAGGTTAGAGGTTATAGTAAAGCTAATGGTTATTATAGATTGAGAAGTTTGAAGAGATAGTAGAAAAGATGAGTGATATATAGAGGAGAACTGGGTCTAGAAAATATGATAGTATCAGTTTTAGTCATATTTAAGGATATATGGTTATACGATTACCATTCAGTAAGATCAGTAATAAAATTAAACTTAGTCATTTTAATCATATCAGATAAATATAAAAAAGAAATTACGTATATATATATATATGTAGATCATTGGCATACAGATGATAGTTAATACTAGGATATTTGATATAAAAATAGATATTAAAATTAGATATTAGAAAAATTGATATTATAGGATTAATATAAATAATGAACAATAATAATAACAAATATGTTTGTTTGCAGTGACTTATGGAAAACGATGTATGAGGAGTCAACGAGTAGTTAATCTTCACCGAAGATGTTATAGATGACATAACAAAATAAACAAGTTTATTATCAATAGATATGAGAATATCATTAATGATTAAAGTATACTTTATAAGGCAGCTTATGTACTACGACGAGGAAGATACGCATCGTAACGGTGTCTATATCAAACGTAATAATGTTGATATATGTCAACAATAGAATTATATGTAATATAATTAACAATTTGAATTGACACAACTCGTTCTAATGTATTAGATATGGATACTAATTGGAATATTGGACGATACCTTAATACATTAGATTGGTCAAGAGTAGTTTTTTTTATATCTGAATAATCTATGAATATGTCATGTAGTGTGGAACAATAGATAATGTAAGAGATCTATGAATGATTTCAGTGATAAGTCCAATAAAATATGGTGATAATGAACGAATTAGATTGAGTGTAATAGGATCAAGTGGGTAATTGGTTTAAAAGGATGTCATATGAGAGAGTGTGTAATCAGAGAGAGTACAATTTCATGTATGGGAAGCGAACAAATGACTAGTGATTCTGAGTGGATGTTAAATTGATATTGAGTCGTGATGAGTTGATATTTGGAAGTACATTGATAATACTAGAAATATTTTGTTAGAAGAAATTGGCAAATAAGGAAAAATTCATTGAATCAGGTTGGTCTGGAAGATTTTTGGTCTGGATTTTACCTACGAATGTGAAAGATAATTTGTAAGCTTGCTTAGAAGATATCCCATAACTCTGGCATAATTGTATATCTAAATGTATCTTATAACCAGCTATCGTTGTACATTATTTATTATTAATTATTATTATGTATTATTATGTATTGTTATCTATTATTATTTATTATTATTTATTATTTAGTCAATTATTATTTCTACTTTATTAATACTTAATATTTGCTTCATTTTCGATAATATTAACTTATCTATCTAATCTATAATATTCAATACTTTTAATTTATTAATTTAATTTTACTATATATTATATATTATTAAAATTTAAAACTTAAATCACATCGTATCTATTATTATTAACTATAATTAATATTGATTTTTTGTATACCATTCACAAGTTGATAAAATCACAGAATACATTTTGTTTAATCATTTATCTTAATTTCTTAATCTCTTCTCACAAGTTAAATTATTGCTAGAAACATTTAGTTATATACATATTGGTGTGAATATGTGAATATATATGTATATTATAATATTGTTAGTGTATGTGTATGTGTATATTAATGAATTAAAGTTATAATATATATTTCCATAAATATAGATTAAAGAATATATTTTTAATTCTAATTATACAAATTTCTATGTTTAGCTAAAATATATATTCTAACGATGTTTTCTCAGACAGGCATTGTTTTCAAAATCTAAAGCATGTGATTTTTCTTCACAAACTACACATGAAATAGTATACTTCCACCCTATAATGATGTGTAATTATGCATAATAATCCAATATTATAAAGTTTTCACGTATTAATTGTTGTCAATATAAATATTTCATCCAATCTAATAATAATGTATCTAATCGTATATAAGTAAGTTACATTGTAAGACAACATCATGCATAATACATTATACAGTGGCCCGTGACTATACTGGGTTCGATATAAATCAGAAGTCCAAGTATGCATGTTATCTTAATTCATATATATATATATATATATATATATATATATATATATATATATATGAATTAAGATAACATGCATACTTGGACTTCTATATATATATATATATATATTAAAATGTAATCATTAAATCACATCGTATATATTGTTATTAACTATAATTAATATTGTTGTTTTTGTATACTATTCACAAATTGATAAAATCACAGAATACATTTTGTTTAATAGTTTATCAAAAAATAACAATATATATATATATATATATATATATATATATACCTAATAGGTACATATACCCCAGCAAACAACAACATACAAATATGAACATATTTATATGATTCTGCATATTTATTTTACAACATTTTATGAAAATATTATGAACATAATATGTTCATATTAATATTTTGTAAAATAAATATTTTTATGAAAATTATATTAGTGTGATAACATATTTATATGAACATATTATGAACATAATGTTCATAATAATGTTCATATTAATATGTTATCACACAAATATAATTTTCATAACAATATTTATTTGACAACATATTATGTTCATATTAATATGTTATCACACAAATATAACTTTCAGACAACCGTACTGTCACAATATATCATATCATGATATCCACTTTAGCACAACGTAATGTCACGTTACATTATATTACAATGTCACGTTACATCATATCATACGTTCAGACCACCTTACTGTCACGTTATATCATTTCATACTGTCCCATATATCACAACGTACTATCACGTTACATCATATCATATTTTCAGCACACCGTTCTGTCACGTTACATCATATCATACTTTCAGCACACCGTACTGTCATGTTATATCATATTATAATATCACGTTACATCATATCATACTTTCAGACCATCATACTGTCACAATATATCATATCATGCAACTGATAAAGTTTATTTCAAACATTGTTTAATTATTATAGTTATTATAATTATTATAATAATACCTAACTCAGTTATATACCCAAATATAAATAAATTATACATATACATACTCATATTATATATATATATATATATGCTTTTTTTGTCAGAATAATTTGTTTACTATGTTTGAGTATATAAATGAGTGTTTAGATAAAAAGTACTGACGCGATCGACCTAATTTCTTTTTCTAAGATTATAATTCAAGATAGACAATATTCTCAAATATAATTATGATATATTGGATTTTATAAAATTTGTGAAAACATAAAATAAAATAAAAGTATGTATATTATTATACATGTAAAATATATATGTATAGCTATAGCATATAGATTATATACTATAGAAATACATGTAATATATTTAAATCCCATAAATTTATCAATATATATATATCGGGGCCATATTCGATATTCTCTACATAAATAATAATAATATGTATATCATAAGTTGTCAAATATAGTATTAAATTATAAAATAAAAAATAACTAAGTTACACTTATTATATTATCACATATTTTTCAAAGTTATAATGTATTCATAAGATTATATCTTTAGATTTATAAAAAATTAAAAAACTAAATAAATTAATAATATTGTTTTCAAATTAAAATTAATAGTCACTATTATATTGTACTATAAAATAAATAATAATAATTATTACGAAATATACTTTTAAATTATAAATAAATAAGCGTAAAAATATAAGAAAATAATATAAAGACTGGTATACAGATAAAATATATACATAATTATAAATTAAAAATATATTTTGTCATAGTCAATTGATATTCCATTACAAGTTTTACTTTGGTTACACTATTTGAATAAATTATGATAATAATTTAAACTAATTAGATAGGTACACACTTTTAAATTTATTTTATTATTATAATAATAATAACATTATAAATGGTTATAATAGGATTATTATGTTATTTTAATCCGGATTATAATGATAATAAACATTGTTTACTTTATAATAAACATCTTTTCCACCCTGAAGAATTAAAATTATTTATTTTATATAAATTTAATAATTGAAACTCTATATTATATGTAAACGTTACCTATATTATATATTTATTATACATATTTTTGAATTCATAATTTGTATCATACATTTATATAATTGGAACTCTATATTATGAGAGGTACATAAATTGTATATTTATTTAACTTATAATTATAATAATAGTATTTAAATTAAATATTATTTAATATTCGATATTTAATATTTGATAGTTGTGTTAATAACTGCTTAGCTTTTAAATATCTTTTAATTGTATTATTATTATAAAGATAAGTACGTATTCATTTATTTTTTATATTATCTATTATATTAATATATATTAATATTAATATCCAACTTATTTGAAATACATAATAGTTGTATTTAAATTATAATCATATCTTATTTAGATATAATTATATTTAGTATTTGTTTACATTTTATTATAACAAAATAAAAATCCTAACAAATAAATAATAATCACAAAGATAATAGAATTATAAATTCGATAAATTAATTAAATTCAAATATATATTACATACTGTTTATGTATATTCATACTTAGCTACATTATTTACTATTTATAAAATTAATTAACTAGTAGTTTATAATAATATTATAACTGATATTCTCCCGTGGATCTCCCTTGGGAATTTGCTTTTGGTAGTCGGATCTACCAACCTTCATTTGAGGTTAGCTACCAACTTACACCTAGATAGTCTACTGCTGTATTTACTTACATACAGATCCATCAATTCTACCTCGGACGATACACTGCCTTACATCTCAGACAATCGGACCATCATTGCCCGGCTGCCACCAAGCATACCAGGAGCCTACTAAAGTCAATCGGTGCTTGTCAAGTCATCTCGTCTTATAGCAAAACGGACTGAATACCAAACTTCTTCCAAAATATCCTTGTAACGACCAGTTTTTATACATTTATTATTATTTATTTCATTCAATTTATACCACAATATCAAGTATACCAGTCCTCAAATTGTTCACACTGTAACCTTCCCGCATGCGAATATTATCTCAAATGTAAAACATGTCCATCTATATTACATTATAATTGTTTATACCCCGCAGCTATTATTTCTAAATCCTGGTTTCATTCTAAAAACCCCCCTCCCGCTTATGCTATTGCTATATTTAATTCACCTAACTTCATCTTCTCATGTTCATCATGCCTAGCCTTAAATAAGTTTCCTTCGACTAATCATACAACTACTCCACCCATTACTATGCCATATTCACCTTCTACTTTAACTGACAAATCTATACATAATACTTGTTCCAAGGTAACGCCAAATATAACATCTGATATATATTCTTCTACTACGACTATTAATATCCATCCCAAGCATAATGCTAATACCCAGCCCAATGATAATACTTCTAGAAACATTCCAAAGCTAATGGACTTAAAATTTTCCTCAAATCACACACCAACCCCTATATTATCTAGTTCAACTTCCTCAAAGTCTTCATCCATACGCTCCATAGATAATTCCCTCATACTAGTACTTGAACACCTTCTTCCTTATGAAGTTAACTATAATTTCATAGTATCATTAATTGACTATATAAAACTTCCACATTCTTATATTACTTCTACCTCATTTCTTACCAGTACTGCTATATTACGTTTCACTAATATTTCTGCTCGTGATATATGTTTCTCCTCCCTTCTAAAAATCTCACCACATAGTAATTTTAAGCATATATTTATTCGTCATTATTTACCTGACTCTACTAGACTTCTTGGTAAGGTACTATATCATGCCCTAAAACAAAAACTCACGCCCATTTTGTATAAAGTATTTTTTAATAATCGTTCCCAAACATTTGAACTTAGGGATAAAAAAAATCCTCTTTCATATCCCCCTTTTCTCATCCCTGAATCTGATCTAACAAAATGGTTTGATTCTTTTGATCACTATAAGAAATCATTTATAAATAATTCTTCCTCTCAAGCCTGACTATCCTCTAATATAGCCTTGATCAATATTCGCTCCTTGAGATCAAATATATCCCTTCTGTTCCCATACCTTAAATTACAAAAATGTATTATAATCGCATTAACTGAGACCTGGATTTCTAATAATGACTCTGATATATTTGCCTCCATCTTGGACTTTGGATATACACTCTATCTCGCTCCACGACAAATGGGCCGTGGTGGTGGGGTAGGATTTATGATACGTAATGATTTTTACCTATCTTCATCCATTTCATTCCCCCCCTTTTCATATAGTGATTGTATTTCGCTGACCCTCAAGCTTCCTAACTTAACTCTACATCTTACCGTTATCTATCGTCCCCCAAAACCTGAAACCAGTTTATTCTTTGATGAATTTCATGATTTTATCCATAAACTTCCTTCATCTTCAACCTATCTACCAATAGTTCTTGGTGACTTAAACTATCACTATAATTCTCCCATCTATCCCCATGGTGACTTTAAACTCCTAACTGAGTCTCTTTCCTTGTGCCAACATATATCATTTCCTACCCATTCTAGTGGCAATACACTTGATATGATATTTACACCCCTATCCAGTCCTCTTATTAGATGTATAAACCCTAACTCCTTTCAAAAAATTGAACTACTAACTGATCATTTTATTATTGAATTCTCTATAAATCTAAAATTCACAAATATTAAACGAAAACGTATTACATATAGAGATTTTAAGTCTATCGACCTACCAAGATTTGTAAACAATATCAAAACTGAGATCTCTTCTTCAACTTCCCTCTGTCCGGTACTCCTAAACTCCACTCTCCTAAATATTATCAATATACATGCACCTACAAAAACTACATTAATTACCGACCGCCCTTTTTCTCCCTGGTTCTCCCACGAACTTTTCATCTTCAAGAAGCGTGTTCGAAAATTTGAGAAGAAATTTCTTAAAAATCCTTCTACTGAAACTAAATTAGCACTATCACTAGCTAGAAAAAATTACAAATCTACTATATCTCGTTCAAAATCTATCTATTATAACAAAAAGATAGCATTGATATCCTCCAATCCTCGCAAATTATTTAAAATAGCAAATAAAATTCTCTCTCCTCCAGATGAAAAAATCCTCCCCATTTTACTAAATACGTCAAATTTTCAACTGTGTTCTCTTTTTGAAAAATTCTTTAACCATAAAATTGCAAGCATTAATAATATTATTTGCGCATCTACTCAACCCATACTCAATCCTACCATATATATTACCCGTCATATTGACTCATTAAGTACATTCACTATTCCTTCACTGTATGAAGTAAATGACCTACTCATGAAATCTCACTGTACCTCCCCCACTGATCCCCTACCTTTATCATTATATCACAAACTTTCACCCTTATTTTCTCCTATTTTCTTGGATATTATTGCGAACTCACTAAACTCTGGCCAAGTTTCACCCTGTCTCAAGACTGCCATAATATCCCCTATTCTAAAAAAACAAAACTTAGACCCAAACTCATTTAGCAATTATCGCCCGATCTCCCACCTACCCTTATTAAGTAAAATATTAGAAAGAATTGTTTCCAAACAACTCATAGCCCATGTAAATAAAAATAATCTTTTCGACCCGTTTCAAAGCGCTTTTCGTAAGGGTCATTCAACCGAAACAGCTCTCCTACGTATTACTGACACTATATTATCTACCTTAAATAGCAACACGTGTTGCCAGCTAATCCTACTTGATCTATCATCTGCTTTTGATACCCTGGACCATAACACATTAATCTCGCGACTTACTTTAATGGGTATATCTGGCTTAGCATTAAAATGGTTTACTTCATATCTCACTAACAGGAATATCTCTATTATGATTGACAAATCTTACTCGCCTCTTTCTCCTCTTAACCACGGTATTCCCCAAGGATCTGTTCTATGTCCATCCCTCTTTTCTATTTATATCCGCCCTATTGCTGATCTAATTAAGAAATTTCCAAATATCCACTACCATATTTTTGCTGATGATATCCAACTGTTTACCTTTTTCCCTATAAATTCTCATAATACCATTAACTCTGAATTAATCGAGTTTGCTAACTCCATAAGATTATGGCTCCTTTCCAATAAACTACTAATTAATTCCTCTAAGATTACTGTACTTAACATATCTACTTCTGAATCTTCCTTTCCAAACTTTACTCTAAATAACATGATTATTTCTCCTTTTCATTCCTCCAAAAACCTAGGATTAGTATTTGATGACAAATTATCATTTAAGAATCACATATCATCCATTACAAAATCCTCCAACTTTCATCTCTTCAGAATTAAAAAAATACGGTGATCACTTTCCAGAAACCTTACTAAAATTATAATTATGCTCTTGTACTTTCCCGAATTGGCTACTGTTCTTGCCTACTGAATTTACTTCCTGCTAAAGCTACTCTCTACTTAATCGGATTATCCATTCCTCAATACGTACTACCTACTGTTTAACTCGACTGGATCACTATACTACAACATCTCATCAATCATCTCGTATGTGGCTACACTTCTCCCTCAGGTGTAAATTACGTATACTATCTATAATCCATAATTCAATATATTCTTTCACCCCTAGCTATATATCTGATCTAATCAAAAAACGTACTATATTATCTTCTCTTCGTTACCAAAATGCTCCTCTACTTATCTCCCAGAACTCTAGTAAAACTTCCCTAAATTCTAGAGCTTTTAAAAATTCCGATCCAACCCTATGGAATTCCCTCCCTCCTACCATTCGTTCTATTAGATCCCACAAAAGATTTATAAATCTTACTTCTTCTTTTCTCTCTACCCATAATCATTAAATCACCCAACTTATTATTTGTATCCGTGTTATATTAAATTTATATCATTATTAAATCGTTATTGTATTATTATTATCTTATTATTATATAACACTATACTATATCAATGCAGTCTGTAGTATATACAACTACATCATATCAATGCAGACTGTAGTATATAATAGTCCTTTATATTGTTTATTATTGTTTTTCCGTTGTATATTGAATGTATATTATTATCAAATTATTATCGTATTACTATTATTTTATTATTATTTTCTTCCCGCACGAGCGAAGGGGTCTACATGACCCTATTTTAGTGCTAATAAACTCAATATCATCATCATCATCATCAATATTATATTATTTAAATATATCATATATTATTATAATAATTATATAATTATATGTGTATTACATGTAACGAATTAACTATTATATTATATAACACATATTTTCAATATAATATTGAATTCGTAATTTATATGACTAAATTTATATGAGTGAAACTCTATATTCCATGTAAAATGTACTTAAATTGTATATTTAGTATACATATATTCAATGTAATATTGAATTCATAATTGGTTTCACTAAATTTATATAATTTAAACTCTATATTATTCGTAAAAGGTACCTAAATTGTATATTTATTATACATATAATATAATAAGGAATATAATATATCAAATATATATAAAGAATTTAACATATGATATATTGAATTCGTAATTTGTATCACTAAATTTATATAATGTAAACTATATTACGAGTAAGAGATACCTAAATTTACTGTAGGCATTTAATATATTCGTATAATAAATATACAATTTAGGTACTTTTTAAGCATAATATAGAGTTTAAATTATATACATTTAATTATACAAATTACGAATTTGATATATACATATATTAAATATACATGTATAATTAATATAATTTTTGCGCATTTGTTTTGACTCGTCACCTGCCATGTCGAGCTGCTAAAGTGTTCGCATACTATATTTTGTATTAGAATGCTATCAGATTTTATACTGCTTGTCATGTATACACCATAATAATATTTTAACGTTAGAGGAAACTCACTATAATAATTATTATGATTATTATTAAATGTTATTATTATCAATTATTAACTATTAAATTATCCTCATAATGAAATTCAATAATCTGTAGAGTATTCTTATTTAAATGTAAAACAAACGTTGTATAATAATATTTTTTCATATTAAAAAATCTATTATCATAATAGATCTATGCCAATCTGTTAAATAGTTCATCTGCAATGTCGAATTGAATAAAGGAAATATCTTATTATTTTTTAAATATATCTCAAAAGAATCAGTTTTAAAATAAAAATATAAAAATATTACAATACTTATTTATACATGGATTTGCATGTTATAACATATTTTTTATTTATTTTCTTGTCTTCATTTTAAAATAATTCGTGTATGTTTATATATATTATCTGAATAATAAATAGTGTATATGTAAGATAAATATAATTGGGCATTTTATTTTATAGTAGCAATAATGTCATAATTATATTATAGAATAAATGTACTCATAATAATTATTGTATATAAATTTACTTATTCAAACTTAAACTCTTTTAATAATGATTTTATTTACTAGAAATATTCAGATAATGTATTATATACACACACATATATATATATATATATGCAATTACCTAGCATTAAAGCATAACTATAATATCACATATAATATAAATATAATGGTATGAGTTCACATGAGCTTGAATCAGGTCAATATAATACCAATGCTCATATTTGTATGTTCATAATATGTTCATAATATGTTCATAATATGTTCATAATTGTATGTTCATAATATGTTAATAATATGTTCATATTTGTATGTTCATAATATGTTCATATTTGTATGTTCATAATATGTTCATAATATGTTCATAATATGTTCATATTTGTATATTCATAATATGAACATATTTGTATGTTGTTGTTTACTAGGACTTGTTTTCTGCGAATCCAATGGTTTATATGCATTGATGCATAATAATAGTATTATACATATATAACATGTTAATTTAATGTATACATATAGTGATATTTTATGTATAAACTTATATAGATATATTTATTAGAATGAGTTTTAATTTTTTTTTAATTTTCCTTAATATGTTTTATAATATATTTGATATTAATATGATATTTAATTAATATAAAATATATAAATTATATATTATAATAATTATCAATTATCTTATAAAAATAAAATTAATTTACCATTTTTTCTTAAATATTCACTTATATCAATATTATTACACATTTTATTATTTATAAATGTATTACAATTAAAATCCTTTGAAACCGTAATATTATCTGTATAATAGAGAGTATAATTAATAATTTTATAATTGTATAATATAATTAATAATTAATTTAAATTTTTAAGTACACATTAATAATGTATACATTTATACACCATATATGGTATATTAAAAATATGACGTCGTTTATCTATATAATTTATTAAATATGATTTTTTTTATTCATTTATATATATAATACAATGTTATAATTTATAATTTCATAGTTTTTTACTCATTAAGAATAATACACATAAAATAAATTACAATATAATATATGAATTATTCTATATTAAAAGTATATTCTTTTTCCACTTTATATTCGCATAATATTCAAAAATAATATTCATTTAAATAATTATTTAAAATAATGATTTTAAATATTATTTATTAAAAAATTATAATTTTTTTTGAAAAAACAATTAATTAAAACCAATCAAATAAATTAAAAATGTAATGTTAAAGTTCGAATTTAAATTGAATATAACTATTCGCTATTTAGTAATTGAAATTGAAACTTAATAGAAACGAATTATTATTCGATCGTCGATGTTAGTCTAAGAATATTGATGTTCTGTAGCATAAACATATCCACTGATAGATAGTATAAATCTAGATCATGTAATCTATCTAACTCTCTAGTTGGTAAAACATATATCTTACGATCAAAACCATCAACACGATTGCTACAACGGTTCGTATAATCCAGATTGTATCGTTTCGTTTTGTATTACTGTTATCACATTTATATATTTTGTTTATATATGTTATATAATTATATGTTTATATATAATTATAACTTTCTTTATATATAACCAGTAATTCAATAAACTTTTGATCTATATATCTATCTATAATACACTCAATAATAGTAACGCACGACATCCCATGATGCACACCCACATATATCCCATACAGTACTACCAAGTCACCCATAATACTTGTATATTATAACAACTTTGATGACACATTTCACATCTAGAATATAACTATAAATCTTTCATTTAAACTAATTATACAACATTTTCTTCATTCACATCTAGACTAAATTTCGAGTATCATTTTGATTTCAGTGAAGATAAATTATTTCATTCAGAGTAAAAGAAGTTGTGTTAAGGTGTAAAATTTATTTTAACATTAAATATATTTTTAATTATTTTTAATCTACTGTTTAATAAACAATATTTAATACACATTGTTTTTTTTTCAATTTTCAATTTGTTAACGTAATGATGTATTTTATAAATTTACTATTTGATTTACAATGAATTTTAATATTTCAAATATGAGATGCAATATAATTAATCTGTAGTATGCTTTATATGTTTAATTGATTCATTAACCTTAATACATTCATTGTACACATACATATATATATATACAATAAAAAATAACATAAATTCAATTGACAGAATTTTAAATATTTATCATATATAAAAATATAGGTTTAACATGAATGCAATTAATTAAATAATGTATTAATTAAAATTTAAATAATTTCAATTATATAAATATCAATATTTTAAGATTTACAAATGCTCTACATTAATTGGGTTGTAATTATAGGAGTTACATTTATAATTTATAATTGTAAATAACTTTAATTAATTAGATACATATTATGTATTATTCATCTATATGTATTAGAGTATTTATATATTTAAAATGAAGCATATTATTCTGGACATATACCTTTATGGATTTATATAGATTTATTCATGTATTCATATATATATTTATGCAATCTAAAAATTACCTACAATTATTATTTAAATAGAAAATATTTTAATATTTCATAAGTTTATCAATAGTTTAATAAATTTAAATTATGTTTATTAAATTACTATTGATAAATATAAAATATAGTATAATGTTATATTATAAAAAATATAATTCAATTTAGAATTATATAAAATTATCATACATTCTAAATATTATTCTTTCTAGTAATAAGTATCATTGTTTATTAATTTATGTTTATAAAATATTAATGTATTGTGGCATTATATAATATGTAATTAAACAATTTATTACATATTATTTTATTAATAATTTTATTTATCTAATTTATTGTAAGTCCTTCATAACTAAAATAATACATAATGTATATAAATGTATGATTATTCATTTTATGTTGTCAATGAATATTATTTCGATTAATTTTTTAATTATTTCTATATAAATTATAATTTTCTATTATAATTAATTTAATATTTATAATATTGCTTCTCGTAATATAATTACTGAGTTAATTACTAGATACATTTTGCTTTTTCATTCATTATGATATTAGTTAAATATGAATATAATAATAGTATATATGATGATGATATTGATTATATTGAGTTTATTAGCAATAAAATAGGGTCATGTAGACCCCTTCGCTCGTGCGGGAAGAAAATAATAATAAAATAATAGTAATACGATAATAATTTGATAATAATATACTTTCAATATACCACGGACAACAATACTAAACAATATAAAGGACTATTATATACTACAGTATGCATTGATATGGTGTATTTTTATATACTACAGACTGCATTGATATAGTATAGTGTTATATAATAATAAGATAATAATAATACAATAACAATTTAATAATGATATACATTTAATATAACATAGACAAAAATAATAAGTTGGATGATTTAATGATTATGGTTAGAGAGAAAAGAAGAAATACGATTTATAAATATTTTGTGGGATCTAATAGAATGAATGGTAGGAGGGAGGGAATTCCATAGGGTTGGACCGGAATTTTTAAAAGCTCTAGAATTTAGGGAAGTTTTACTAGAGTTCTGGGAGATAAGTAGAGGAGCATTTTGGTAACGAAGAGAAGATAATATAGTACGTTTTTTGATTAGATCAGATATATAGCTAGGGGTGAAAGAATATATTGATTTATGGATTATAGATAGTATACGTAATTTACACCTGAGGGAGAAGTGTAGCCACATACGAGATGATTGATGAGATGTTGTAGTATAGTGATCCAGTCGAGTTAAACAGTAGGTAGTACGTATTGAGGAATGGATAATCCGATTAAGTAGAGAGTAGCTTTAGCAGGAAGTAAATTCAGTAGGCAAGAACAGTAGCCAATTCGGGAAAGTACAAGAGCATAATTATAATTTTAGTAAGGTTTCTGGAAAGTGATCACCGTATTTTTTTAATTCTGAAGAGATGAAAGTTGGAGGATTTTGTAATGGATGATATGTGATTCTTAAATGATAATTTGTCATCAAATACTATTCCTAGGTTTTTGGAGGAATGAGAAGGAGAAATAATCATGTTATTTAGAGTAAAGTTTGGAAAGGAAGATTCAGAAGTAGATATGTTAAGTACAGTAATCTTAGAGGAATTAATTAGTAGTTTATTGGAAAGGAGCCATAATCTTATGGAGTTAGCACACTCGATTAATTCAGAGTTAATCGTATTATGAGAATTTATAGGGAAAAAGGTAAACAGTTGAATATCATCAGCAAAAATATGGTAGTGAATATTTGGAAATTTCTTAATTGGATCAGCAATAGGGCGGATATAAATAGAAAAGAGGGATGGATCTAGAACAGATCCTTGGGGAATACCGTGGTTAAGAGAAGTAAGAGGCTAGTAAGATTTGTCAATCATAATAGAGATATTCCTGTTAGTGAGATATGAAGTAAACCATGTTAATGCTAAGCCAGATATACCCATTAAAGTAAGTCGCGAGATTAATATGTTATAGTCCATGGTATCAAAAACAGATGAGAGATCAAGTAGGATTAGCTGGCAACACGTGTTGCTATTTAAGGTAGATAATATTGTGTCAGTAATATGTAGGAGAGCTGTTTCGGTTGAATGACCCTTACTAAAAGCGCTTTGAAACGGGTTGAAAATATTATTTGTATTTACATGGGCTATGAGTTGTTTGGAAATAATTCTTTCTAATAGTTTACTTAATAAGGGTAGGTGGGAGATCGGGCGATAATTGCTAAATGAGTTTGGGTCTAATTTTTGTTTTTTTAGAATTGGGGATATTATGGCAGTCTTGAGACAGTGTGAAACTTGGCCAGAGTTTAGTGAGTTCGCAATAATATCCAAGAAAATACGAGAAAATAAGGGTGAAAGTTTGTGATATAATGATAAAGGTAGGGGATCAGTGGGGGAGATACAGTGAGATTTCATGAGTTGGTCATTTACTTCATACAGTGAAGGGATAGTGAATGTACTTAATAAGTCAATATGATGGGTATTATATGGTAGGATTGAGTATGTTGAGTAGATGCGCAAATAATATTGTTAATGCTTGCAATTTTATGTTTAAAGAATTTTTCAAAAAGAGAACACAGTTGAAAATTTGACGTATTTAGTAAAATGGGGAGGATTTTTTCATCTGGAGGAGAGATAATTTTATTTGCTATTTTTAATAATTTGCGAGGATTGGAGGAGATCAATGCTATCTTTTTGTTATAATAGATAGATTTTGAACGAGATATAGTAGTTTTTAATTTTTTCTAGCTAGTGATAGTGGTAATTTAGTTTCAGTAGAAGGATTTTTAAGAAATTTCTTCTCAAATTGCGAACACTCTTCTTGAAGATGAAAAGTTCGTGGGAGAACCAGAGATAAAAAGGGCGATCGGTAATTAATGTAGTTTTTGTAGGTGCATGTATATTGATAATATTTAGGAGAGTGAAGTTTAGGAGTACCGGACAGAGGGAAGTTGAAGAAGAGATCTCAGTTTTGATATTGTTTACAAATCTTGGTAGGTCGATAGACTTAAAATCTCTATATGTAATAAGTTTTCGTTTAATCTTTGTGAATTTTAGATTTATAGAGAATTCAATAATAAAATGATCAGTTAGTAGTTCATTTTTTTGAAAGGAGTTAGGGTTTATACATATAACAAGAGGACTGGATAGGGGTGTAAATATCATATAAAGTGTATTACCACTAGAATGGGTAGGAAATGATATATGTTGGCACAAGGAAAGAGACTCAGTTAGGAGTTTAAAGTCACTATGGGGATAGATGGGAGAATTATAGTGATAGTTTAGGTCACCAAGAACTATTGGTAGTTAGGATGAAGATGAAGGAAGTTTATGGATACAATCATGAAATTCATCAAAGAATAAACTGGTTTCAGGTTGTGGGGGACGATAGATAACGGTGAGATGTAGAGTTATACGGAAGCTTGAGGGTCAGAGAAATAAATCACTATATGAAAAGGGGGGGAATGAAATTGATGGATTTAGGTAAAAATCATTACGTATCATAAATCCTACCCCACCACCACGGCCCGTTTGTCGTGGAGCAAGATAGAGTGTATATCCAAAGTCTAAGATGGAGGCAAATATATCAGAGTCATGGGAACAGAAGGGATATATTTTATCTCAAGGAATATTGATCAAGGCTATATTATAGAATAGTCAGGCTTGAGAGGAAGAATTATTTATAAATTATGTATTATAGTGATCAAAAGAATCAAACCATTTTGTTAGATCAGATTTAGGGATGAGAAAAGGGGGATATAAAAGAGGATTTTTTGTTATCCCTAAGTTCAAATGTTTGGGAACGATTATTAAAAATACTTTATACAAAATGGGAGTGAGTTTTTGTTTTAGGGCATGATATAGTACCTTACCAAGAAGTCTAGTAGAGTCAGGTAAATAATGACGAATAAATATATGCTTAAAATTACTATGTGTTGAGATTTTTAGAAGGGAGGAGAAACATATATCACGAGCAGAAATATTAGTGAAACGTAATATAGCAGTACTGGTAAGAAAGTTATATATAGTCAATTAATCATACTATGAAATTATAGTTAACTTCAGAAGGAAGAAGGTGTTCAAGTACTAGTGTGAGGGAATTATCTATGGAGCATATGGATGAAGACTTTGAGGAAGTTGAACTAGATAATATAAGGGTTTGTGTGTGATTTGAGGAACATTTTAAGTCCATTAGCTTTGGAATGTTTCTAAGAGTATTAACATTGGGCTGATGCTTGGGCTTGATATTAATAGTCGTAGTAGAAGTATATATATATCATATGTTAGATTTTGCGTTACCTTGGAATAAGTATTATGTATAGATTTGGCAGTTAAAGTAGAAGGTGAATATGGTATAGTAATGGGTGGAGTAGTTGTATGGTTAGTCGAAGGAAACTTATTTAAGGCTAGGCATGAGGAACATGAGAAGGAGAAGTTAGGTGAATTAAATATAGCAATAGCATAAGCGGGAGGGGGTTTTTTAGAATGAAACCAGGATTTAGAAATAATAGCTGCGGGGTATAAACAATTATAATGTAATATAGATGGACATGTTTTACATTTGAGATAATATTCGCATGCGGGAAGGTTACAGTGTGAACAATTTGAGGACTGGTATACTTGATATTGTGGTATAAATTGAATGAAATAAATAATAATAAATGTATAAAAACTGGTCGTTACAAGGATATTTTGGAAGAAGTTTGGTATTCAGTCCGTTTTGCTATAAGACGAGATGACTTGACAAGCACCGATTGACTTTAGTAGGCTCCTGGTATGCTTGGTGGCAGCCGGGCAATGATGGTCCGATTGTCTGAGATGTAAGGCAGTGTATCGTCCGAGGTAGAATTGATGGATCTGTATGTAAGTAAATACAGCAGTAGACTATCTAGGTGTAAGTTGGTAGCTAACCTCAAATGAAGGTTGGTAGATCCGACTACCAAAAGCAAATTCCCAAGGGAGATCCACGGGAGAATATCAGTTATAATATTATTATAAACTACTAGTTAATTAATTTTATAAATAGTAAATAATGTAGCTAAGTATGAATATACATAAACAGTATGTAATATATATTTGAATTTAATTAATTTATCGAATTTATAATTCTATTATCTTTGTGATTATTATTTATTTGTTAGGATTTTTATTTTGTTAATCATAAAATGTAAACAAATACAAAATATAATTATATCTAAATAAGATATGATTATAATTTAAAGACAACTATTATGTATTTCAAACAAGTTGGATATTAATATTTAAATAATATTAATATAATAGATAATATAAAAAATAAATGAATACGTACTTATCTTTATAATAATAATACAATTAAAGGATATTTAAAAGCTAAGCTGTTAATAACACAACTATATATTGGTTGCTATGTAAACAAAGTTGATATATATATATATATATATATATATATATATTATTTAGTAGGTATATTTATATGAAATTGATACTTACTATAATAAACAATGTATTCGTAATCTTGTTTATGTTTGTTTAATATGCATTTCCTAGTTATATCCACCTATGAATAATTCATAATAGTTAATAATAATTAAATGTTTATGAATATTTATTAAATGTGGTTTTTCGAATGAATATTTAATATTCGTATTATTCTTAACTTTATTTATTTAATTTATTATTCTTTGTTATCACTTCATGAATTGGAGATAATATGTTTCATATATTTAATTTTAAACGAATCTATTTTATACATATTATTTATGTATTATTATTATTATTATTATTATTATTATTATTATTATTATTATTATTATTATTATTATTATTATTATTATTATTATTATTATTATAATTATTATTATTATTATTATTATTATTATTATTATTATTATTATTATTATTATTATTATTATTATTATTATTATTATTATTATTATTATTATTATTATTATTATTATTATTATTATTATTATTATTATTATTATTATTATTATTATTATTATTATTATTATTATTATTATTATTATTATTATTATTATTATTATTATTATTATTATTATTATTATTATTATTATTATTATTATTATTATTATTATTATTATTATTATTATTATCAATAAAAACTTATATATGTAATAATTATATATAATAATTATATATCCTATTAAATAATTATTAATTTAAACCTTTTCGAAACGTGCTTCAGAATAAATTGAGGATGTGATATTTGTATTTTTCACTAATTTCATGCTAGTTGTGCATACACTATATACATTGCAAAATACGTAATTAATTTCGCTCACATTATCATAACAATCTATATTTACTTTCTTATAGACCGTAAATAATACATTGGATACAGAAATATTACATAAAATACATCGGATATCACTGTAATAAGATGACATATATTATTATTTATAGTGTGTGGTTGTATATATCTAAGTATATATCTATGAATATATTGTGTTATTTTCAATATATTTATAATTTTCAAAGAGTATTTGTTTTAACTATAATTAAATATGATTATTTTAACTTCATATCAGAGATTTCTGAAGGATAAATAATAAACTATTTCTTTGTGAAATTCTTCGCATAATCGTTGTGTTCTTCGAAATATTTCTTCGATTAATTTGAATTTTATAATTCTTATATTATAGGTCATACGATTTTAAGATTTATTTTTTAGAAACTTGTATCCAGTTAATCCTGTATCATCATCAGTACCTCTATATATTCTTATTCTATTTCAACAAATTCGCATTCATTAAAATAGACAAACTCACTTTAATTTATATAGCTTACTTACAATAAATTATGATTGGCATAAAATCTATTTAACTATATGACTTATATCGTTACTTATGTACTAATGTAGTGTATATAAAACAGTTCACATATAACTAATAATGTAATCTATTTTCAATAATTTCATATGGATAATTAATTTTAGAAGGATATTTTGTAAATAAAAAACTGTGCAAATGTTATATAACTATTGTTGCATTGATGCAATACCGTAGTAGGTGCAATAATATCAATACTTATTACAATAATAAAGTATTACAATATAAAGTTATATTATAATATTTAGTTATATACAATTTATGATACGAATTATTAGTGTCTAATATATACTATATGTAAACATATTATTATACTCATATAATATATATATATATATGATATATTTATAAATATATAAAAAACAATATAATTATGTAAATAGAATTATAATTAAATAATAAAATCATCAAAGATATTTAATATTTTTATAAATTTTTTTAAATATTAGGTACCTACGTTTTATAATTATATTCTTTAAATACGATTTCATTATTATAATCCGATATCATTATTCAGTGTTTATATATTATATTTATTCATGTATATTTATACTATCTTACAAAATATAATTGATCATTCTAATAATTCTAGCAAATTATATTACAACTAATGATGTAAATGATACTCAAATCTAAATAATGATGTAGTCTTAGTCTCAGTTAACTAAACTCTCAATTCGGCTCGGGCTCGATTTGTTAGAGTCTCGGCTCAGCTCGGGCTAGTTTGGAAAATGACAGTAACCAACAATCTCGGTATTATTTACACCACTATAATTTACGTTATTATTCACTAAATCGCGAAGCTGGCTCAGATTATTTTTTTTTAAATTGATGTAAATGTGAAATATATAATAATTATTATTTCAAATTTAATTTCAAAAAAGTATCGTCTTGGTAATGTTTTGTAAAAATGTCAGCTCGTCTCGGGATCATTTGTCTAGAGTCTCGGCTCGGTTTGGGATCGTATGTCTAGAGTCTCGGCTCGGTTCTGGCTCGTTTTTTTCCGAAAATGAAAGTCTCGGTTCAGCATCAAAAACCAAAAGTTTCGTCTCGGCCTTATTTACATCACTAATTACCACCAGTAAATATGATCAATATATATTTTATATCTAATAATTTACAAAATTGTATAAGACGTATCATTCCTATCTATATATATAGATTATAATTACCTATTGTAATTGAAATATATAACGCAAGAAATACGTATATCGTGCAATAAATATAAATTACGATATTTTCCATGTATCATGTATATTAGTTTGATTAATTAATAACATTATGTATATATGTTATGTTATTCTTATAAATATTATATTAAATGAATATGTATGATTATAATATAATATAGAAATAACATTTATATACTTGAATTACTATTCAATTTATTATATTAAAATGAACAATATGTGCTCATTTATGTTGATTAATATACGTATTTTGTATTTCAAATTATTAAACCTATCTAAATATTATGATTTGTATTGTCCTTTGTAAGTATAAATATATGTTTATATCCTAAATAGAATTCAAAAATGATGAATGAATTATCTATTATTTAATTATATGTAATTTAAAATAAAAATGTAATACATATTTTGTAATTTAAAATTCAAATATCCTAGAATTTATATTTGGGATCCTACAATGACGTAACAATTAATTTTTCGATTGTTATTTCGATCATTGATTAAAACACATTATATTGTTATAAATAGGTATTATTTCATAATTTTATGAATAGATTTCTTATTTCTTTATACCATATTATATTAATATGGATAATCTATTATCATATATATTATGCTTTAAATAATAATATATGTCATATTATTAAAGTAGTAATATATATATATATATATATATATATATATATATATTATATATTTCTTTCGTACAGTGCATACGTGTTTTTTTACATTGTGAATTATAATATAATTCAATACAATTTAATTCTTGTTATTGGACTACGTGAAAGCTTTGTATACATCATTTTTATATTCTGTATAACTAATATTTTAAGTATAATATATATAACTATCATTAAGCATATGTAATATGTATGACCTCATAATAAGTATATATATATATATATATATATTGAACCTAATATTTGTTGTTTGTTTTAAATGTATAATTGTTTTATACAATTAATTGTGTATACATATATATATATATATATATATATATATATATATGTATATTACGAGCAATTGAATTTCTATATATACGTACCTATATATTTTATTATTATTTATACATATTTTTCATTATACGTAATATATATATATATATATATATATATATATATATATATATATATATATATTTATATATATATATATATATGTATTTAATTATTCATATATATATATATATATATATATATATATATATATAAGTTTATGTATGTACATGTGTACGTATTTTGTATGACAATATATTTATTATGTAATGTTTTAAAATAAATTTTAATAAAAAAAACAAATACATATAGACACGCTCTATCGATTTTCTATTTAATTAAATTAATTGTAATTTATTTTTGTATTTGAATTTATCTTTGCTTTAGATTAGTATATTTCATTCATATTTTTCAATGGCATATTTAAATATTATATTTTACCTATTTTTACCTCATATGTATTTATATAAATAATTTGTATTTTTGTTTACTATATATTGTTTTATTTTAATATACATATATATATATATATATATATATATATATATATATATATATATATATATATTGGTGTGTGCGATGAATACTGTGTGTATGTTTGTATGTGTATACATTTATTTATATTTATTAAAAATAATTATTTAAATTTATTGTACGTTTATTTATTCACCGACATATATTATTTAATTGTTTTTATATATTTATTTTCAACCTGTTTTTAACTTACATTTTACTTTGTATTTGCCTATAGTATTACCATATATTATTACTTATTCTGATTTCTATTATCAATATGAATTTAAAAAATTTGAAAATCAAAAAAAATGTCATATCCCATTATACATAGCAATTTTTCTAACGCTCAGACTCTACACACATGTTAATTATCATACAATCCGTGATGAAAATGTACCTTACCCAAAATACGTATTATAAATATTGTAATAGATATATTTGTCAATCATGTAATAAAACTTATTGATTAGCACGTAATCATAATTGTAAAGGGCTGACTCAATTCCAGATGCAGCCTATTTTAGATAATTTACTAGATAATTCGGATCCTAATGTTTTTTCAAACTTTAATATTCCAGAAATTAATGAAATACTTAATTTTAAAGGTCAAATAAGAAAACATATTCCAAAATTTCTAGAGATATATTTCCCGAGCATTGACTACCTTATTCAGAAATATTTCACAAAATCAAATTGGAATGAATTTTCGCTGATTAATACTATTTCCGAGAGCTGTTTTACATCTCCCAACTATGTCAGGTATAAAGAATAAAATAATTCAAAGCGCTCGTATCTTAAACGATCGTTTAAAACGTTGGCTTTATGGAGAACATTATCTTCTCTGATCTGAGTCTAAGCGGGAAGCTGATAAATATTCGGAACATAAAAAGTTTACAAATATAACAAATAACATACATTGTGCGATTAACTTAATATAGGAAGGACATTTAAAGCCCTTTTATCCAATGGTATGGCAGTTGCTTTTCAGGATATTATATTAACACTACAGTATAAACACACTAGAAGACTACATCCAATTGATATTCCTTCTCCGCAAACTAATTCGTTAATTCAGTTTAATACTAAGGAAGTGATGTTTATGTTAGATTCCTTTTCTGTAGCTAGTGGTGCGGGTCCAAGTAAATTTTCCCCTGACCATCTTCGTGAAGCTCTTCGTGGTATGATCCATATGAAACAGGAATATTGTATTAAGGCTATTACTGATACAGTAAATCTATTAGCAGCTGGAAAAGTTAGTTATATTATTGCTCACTATTTCTGCGGCACTAATCTTTATCCGCTGAAAAAAAATAGAGGAATAAGAACCATTTCAGTTGGTGAAGATAAAGTATTAGTATAATAGATACTTATGTATAAATGTATAAAAATATCAGTTAAAAAAGAAGCAGATATTTTGTTATCTCATACACAGTTAGGCGTAGGCGTGAAGGGTGGATGCGAAATTATTGTGCATTCGGTAAGAACCTTAATTGATATATATTCTAGTTCTATTAATAAATATCTTCTAAAAATAGAATTTAAGAATGCGTTTAATCTTATATCTCGTGAATCGATCATTAGTCAAGTTGCTAAATATTTCCAAGGCCTTTTAAATTAGACATTATTTATTCTTCTCCCAGAATCTAAATTATTCATAGGCTCTCGGCCCATTACTATTTTCATTAGTTTTAAAAAAACTTACTGATATAATTACTACCAAATTACCTAATTTGAATCTATCATTATTTTATTCAGATGATGGTATTATAATATGAAATATAAATGAAGTAAAATTAACGTTGTATACTATTCTACAAGATTCTTCAGATTTAGTTCTCAAAATTAACATTAGCAAATGTGAAATTTGGTAGCAAAATTTCGATGACATATCGTGAGATATTTCCTGATTCAATTAATAATATATATGGAGAAGGAATTGATTTATTCGGTTCATCAGTTGGTACTTCCAAATATATAAATAACCACATGGAGATTAAAGTTAATGCTTTTATACAATTTTACAAATGGATAACCAACAGTGTGAACTAGCCCTCATTCGTTCATGTTTAGGTATTTGTAAAATTAACTATGCTATTAGAACTTCTCCTACTAAATTCATATCTAATTATATTAATAAATATGATAATTCTTTAAGTAAATCGCTTGAAGAAATTTGCCAATCTAGCTTGGATGAATACGTGTGGTGTCAGGCTACTCTTTCAATCATTGAAAGTAGTCTAGGGATTATTTCTGCATGCAATATAGCTCCTGTAGCGTATCTATCTTCTGTAAGCCAAGCAATACCTTTTATTTCAAATTTATCAATTTCTTTAGATATAGATGGTATTTTGAAGAATATATCTTAGAATATATCTTTGGGTTGTAAAATGATAAGGAAATTCTAGATGAACGAATTGGCTTACAGAAGAAAGTATTTACTCATATTTATTTTAAAAGTAAAGGTAACCTACTAAACCACTCCACTACTCGAAATAAAGCTATAATACGTTCACTATCGGGAGATCATGTATGTGCATGATTATTAGCTGTCCCAAATCCTTCAATGGGACTGTCTTTTAATTCCACTGAATTTAGGGTATTTCTTAGATATATGTTGAACCTACCTCTCTATAGTATATATCATATATGTCAGGCTTGCAATAAAGCATTACTTGATATTTATGGAGACCATAGTATGATATGTGGAGCTGGTAGTGAACATTCTAATAGGCATAATTTTGTACGAGATACTCTATACCATATAATGAATTCAGCAGGTTTATCCCTATATTTAGAAACAGCTAATTTGATCCCAGGTACCATTCGAAGACCTGGAGATGTTTCAGTAAATTACTGATATTTAAGAAAATCAGCCGCAATCGATGTATCAATCACCTCTCCGCTGCAGAACACTACTATTTTAAGTGCGGCAATTGGGTTGTAGGTTGGTTTTGCAGCTGGTGAGCGTGAAAAATATAAAGATGAGAAAAATGTTAATAATGTTCATGATGCAGGTATTATTTTTCTCCCTTTCGTTGGTAAATATTTTGTACTTGGGGTAAAATGCTAAAGATATAATTAGATATATTTCTAAACTATGGGCTGATAATCATATGGAAAATAGAGATAAATCAAGTTTATGGATTTATTAAAAACTTTCTGTAGCCATTCACCGAGGAAATACCAATATGATAATTTCAATAGCCCGATCGTTGAATTTTATAGTTAATTTATTTTATTATTTTTATTAGTTTTATTTTAATATTTTATTTAATTTTTAATATTAGTTTGCGTTTATTATATTTTATTTAGTTTAGCTCAATAGGATGATGAAGATGTCGAAAAATTCATTTATAATATTACATATATTTTTTATTTGTACACCCTTCTGAGTTACATATATATATATATATATATATATATATATATATATATATATATCTAATATAACTATTCATTATATTTATATAAAGTATATCACCTACAAATTTATAATAAATGTGAATACGTAAATATGTAAATAAATCAGTTAATACTTAATAAAGTGGAATAACTAATATTGTAATTTATAACTATTATATACTTTTATACTAAATACGCTATATAATGTGTTATATAGAGTGACTTATTCTGATTAAACATTGGGGTATATAATTGACATGTGTATTTAGACTAGGGTCATATTTAGTAGTATAATTAGTTTAGGTAGTGGTTATGTATTAGTATTTTAGGTAATAATTGTATTTATAAATAGGATTGAATGAATATTGGTTATTATTTAAATACATGTTAGTAAAAATCGAAAAAGGTATGTGATATGAAATAATAATAATATGCAGTTTTATATAAGATTTATTAGTTTTTAAATATAGAAATATGTTAATGTAATATAACATATTTTTTATCATATAATAATGTAACATGTATTATTATATATTAAAATATACTATAGGATCATAAAGAGAAAAAAAAATACATAATATATATATATATATATATTAAACCGTTTTATTTCAGTGCTATGTTCAGATTTGACTATTAAATAAACATTTAATTATGTTAATATATAATTAATGTTTATGTATATTTAATTAAATATATTATATAAATATACCAAATTAATAATACTAATGAAAAAAAATACATACCAGAACGATCAAAGGCACATGTTCCCTATCTACCATACTCAACAAAATAAACGAACCAGAATTATAGGAAATCCGTACCCATACGGGAAATATCCTAGCATGCAGAAGACATAACATACGATGAACATCAAACACCAACCCCAAGAACATTACACCACCACATATAATACCACACTTAAACCAAAATTATTCATTTGTACAAATTCGAAAATAATAATTTTGTTATTATTTTATATATAAACTATAAATATTATAAAATATTATATTTATATAATATATTATATAAATCGGAAAAAAAATCAATAGATATTAATGATTATTAAATTATAATTTAATAATTTATTTTATAATCTATTATACTTAAATATAAAATATAGCACTTATTGTAAAAAATAGGTTATACTTAATCAAAAGTGATTTTTTTTATGAAATGTAACAACAACACATAATATATGGTAAATTATGTTATACGAACAATTACTTTTTTCTTTAATTTGTACTACTCGAAATTATCTCCTTTAAAATCACAATAAAGTGTGATGCTTAATTAAAATATTAATAAATTAACTATCGATCGGTGTATTTAGATGTTAATTAAATTGAGAAAACTAGTGGAACAACTATTACATAGTTTTTCCAAATGTTGTTAAGTATAATAATGTAGATATATATCGAGCTAGATTAACTCAAATAATATATCTATAAATAAACTATTTAGTACATAATATATTAGTTTTACTATATATAGCTATATATATATTTAATGTATATACTACAAATATTATAAATTTAATTTACCGTTTATTCGAATTTTATATTTTCCTTTAGATGGCTTTATCCATGTGTTTCGTAAATTAATAAAATTTATATCTATAATTATATGATTATGGATATATATATATTTATATATACACATGTGTATTAGTTATTATTATATATGTGATTTAATAAATAAATAATATATATATATATATATATATATATATATATATATATATATATATATATATATATATATAATATAATAATTTGTAGGCATGACAATTGTCATTAATGGTACACTAAGAAGCGCGATGCTTATCTAGTTGTTTACCAGTTACGCTTTCCTAAATAACATTTATGAGGAGAAAAGTATAGTAAAAATAAAATTAAATAAATTTTAATTTTAAGATTTAAAGTTAGTAAAAGTTATATACAAAAGAACAAAATTATCAATACAAATTTAATTATTTAGTTTTCTATTAGAATAATACATTTATAAAAAAGCAGAGATATTAAATTATTAAATTTATATCTAGAATTGATAACGATAATTGAAAATAATGAGGATAGATGGTGTATCAACTTAATTATTTAGTTTTCTATTAGAATAATACAATTATAAAAAATCAGAGATATTCAATTTATATCCTTAATTGCCAACAGTAACAGAACATAATGAGGATATATGGTATATCAACTTCGGGGATATGGGTGTGTCAGGTTAAATGCATTATGGTTATATTGGTTGCATTTACGTTATTAAATGTGTTATTCTAATATATTACTTTTTATATTGGTAATATTTTATTATAATTAATATTACAATCGATAGAATACATTTTTAAAAAACTTCTCATAATGTCATTCATCATGTAATAAATAAAATGTAAGTTAAGATACATAAAATAAATAACTAAAATAAAATAAAATACTTACAATAAAATAAATTAATAATTCGACAAAACGTAAATAAATATATAGTTAACAAACAAATATAAATACAATTATTACACAGTAATAATCCAATACATAATAACACATATGTTTGTAATTAATACTCTTATTTAATATAAACATATTTAATTAGTATAAACATTTATTTCAATTATTTTATATTAATTCAAAAGTTAAAATTATCATAATTTTATATTTTGTCAAAAGAATATAAAGTATGTATTATTGTTATTAATTTTATTATTTTGTTATTTATTATTTAATTTGAATTTAACTTTATTTAAAATAGCAATAGTTCTTGATAATTTTGAACATAAATAATCTATTTGGCTGTTCCATTCTAATTTATTATCAATAATTTTTCCCAGGAATTTAAATTTGTTAACTATTTTAATATCTGTATCGTTTTTTTATATGTTTTATTTATTTAGAAAAATGTTTTTAAGAATAATAATTATATTTTATATATATATATACATATTAATAGCAATTATGTCATATTATTTATATTATTTATTAATATTGTATAATATATTTTTTTTTTGAATTTTTCAATGACCTCCAAAAAAATGGTTGCATATTATTTTAATTTTTTTCGTATCCAAAACATATTATTGATTTTATAATAATAATAATGTATTTATTAAATTCAATCATATTTAATATTACATTTTTTTTGTTAAATTCCTAAGATATTACATGTATTTTTAAAATTAAATATCGCTTTTAAACAACTCCATTATGTTCTTATTTATTAATTCCATGTTAATAGTCTTGGAATTTCCTTTAAGAATCATCTAAGGCTCTTTATTTATAAAAGTACGAGCCGGCTTACCGTGCACTAGATAATAATGTAATTTACTAATAATATTATCTGATTTAAGATACGCACAATGTGCTTCGAATATAATACTCCATATACGATAGTATTTTGTCAATCGGCAGATTAATTCACGCACGGTATATACATTACTATAAATAATCATTATTTCTCTCCCCTCTTACTATTTGGTTTATACAATATAATAGAACAATAACATACCATTATGTATTTTTAATAATAAGGACATTTAAATCAATTATATTTTGTAAGTTTGGTTGTATTATTTTATTTATACTATTTGAACTCGATAAAATATTGAAGGGAACATCGTTATTATCCAAATGTTGATTTTTTAGATACATATACATATACACACACATATATATATATATATATATATATATATATATATATATATATAGTCATTATATACAGGAACGGCTGACAATCAAAAATATACATAATGGGCATACATTTTTTTAACAATAGATATCAATTTGAAATTTTATATTATACTTAATTAATATATATAATATAATGTTCCATATTTGGTTTTATAAAATAATCCTTAATGACAAATATACAAAATAATTGTCAACCTAACAAAATTCATAGCAAAATATACGGGAATGGAATTCAATTTTATTCATGCATAATAATCATGAATAGAAATACAATTAAGATTGCATATAATCCGCTATTAGGTATACGTATAATTTATGATGAATCATACTCTATATTTTAATATCTGGTATCCTATAATAATGAGATTAATAAATACGCATGAGCATTTATTAGTATCTTTGATATAAATAAATATATAATAAATATTATTTTTTTAATAAAAAGTTTTATTTATCAATTTATTTAACATCGAACACGTACTACAGAAAATAATATGTTAGTGTTGTATTAATATAATATTTTTAAATAATAAATTTAATAAATAATAATTATATTATTATGTTTAGTATATTATTATCTGTATAATCATATAGTGTTTAATAATTAATATTTATACATCATAATTATAGTATGATTTATAACTTATATTTTAATAACATGTTTAGTATTAATTATGGTAGAAAATAATCTTGTACGAGATAATTTCGGACTATATAATCTAGTACGTCTTATTAAATTTATTCTAAAAGTATTATTTATGAATTTAATATTATAGTTATCTTTAATTATTTTAATGTATAATCTATAGTCATCATTTATATACATATATATATATATATATATATATATATATTATATTTTCCATCAGTAATTAATAATTAAATATAAATATTAGAATTATTCTATAATTATGAAAACACTTAATTTTACAAGTCGTACGAGAGTACTAATAAGTCGTACGTTTAAATTACGTACATTCTAATTACCTCGTGCGATATTAATTTAATTCTTAATTACTCATATAAATGTATTAAAGTAATCTATGACGACTTACTCTAACGTTCAAATCTGTCAAATTCGAGACTCCTTTAAATTCACATGATCCCCAGCTACCATTGTCATGAAACGAACTAGAATCATATGTCATCAGTACCCATACGGGAAACATCCTATGACGTACAAGATATAAAATAGGAACAACACTTAAAACTAACCCCAAGAAAGGGATGGAGAGGGGTTGTTATATTATTATCACTATCGCATTATACTAACACACGCCGAGTGCTAGGAATATGCCCATACATCAATCGATACCTTTTCACATGATTAAGCAATGCTAAACGCCTATCTATAATAGCCGTGATACACGTACAAAGTTAATACATAATGTAATAAAGCCTTGATTCTTTTTCTAACAACTTAATAACTAGTAGATGCAAATATACTTTAATAAAAATACATTTCTGATTAATGATATATATACAAATACACTAAATTGATAATGATGTTATGTTTGAATCAAATAATAATATTTATGTAATGTATTATTCTAATATAAATACACTAACAAATATAAATAAATGTAATACAATTACATATATTTATGATTATTTGATTCAAATACACAACATCTGTTTTTGATATATATTAAATTATTCATGTTTATCAAATAAAAATATTTATATAAGTTTTCAAATTCATACAATAATTAATTGATTAATATTTAAATGAATAGAACATAATTGATACAATTTATATATTTAGTATTTTAATTTGAAATAAAATTGACATGTAAGAATCCATAATTAATTTATTATTCTTTTATACAAGAAAATATTAATGACTAATATATATATGACTATATATTTTTATCAATATTTAAATATTATATCATACATATTAGTGTTGAAATGATGTCGGGTAGTTTCGGGTAATTGACTACCTGGATGGTTTCGGGTATCAAAATATGATTTCGGGTCAATTACGATTTAAATACTAATATCTTATTACCATAAACGAAAATATAAAAAATACTTATTTAAAAATTATAGTAAAAGTAATTTATATAATATAAAATAAAATCTAGCAATATAATTGGGTATCAATTAATTAGACAATGATTTTGTAATCAATGAGTTAATATATAATATATAATTTTACAACCTAAATATTGTTGATAAATAATTTAGATATTGAAAATAAGTAAATAAATATTAATATATTTTAAATAAGCTATTAATTTTATTCCAAATATATGAGTTATAATATTTATAATCATCATTATAATATGAATTTGAATTATAGAAATACTATTCTATTGATTAGTGTTATGATGATTACTATTTATAAAACAAACTAGGTGTATATAAATATGATTTAATATACTATTATATTTCTATTATAAATATATATATTATATATAGGATATTCCTGTATTCAATATTTTTAATATTTCAACTTATCACGAACCAAATTTTAAATATCTTAACTTATCGAAAGCTAAATTTTCAATATTTGAAATGTCTCGATAACCTAATATGTTAACTTATCAAGAACCAAATTTAAATATTCTAACTTCTTGATAATAACATTTTCAATATGTTTTACTTCTCGAGAACTTAATTCTCAATATTGTAACTTATCTATAACACATTTTCTAAAAAAATAGCAAAGCCGATTAAGGTACAGCTAGCAATGCAGAATCAAGAATTCCTATAATAAAAAATAGATAGGTAAACAATAACAAACATAGCAAAGCTAGCTCGGGTATGGCTATTATATCTATAAAGTCCATTAAACACCTAAACTATATGGAAATCGCTCGTATATTTATATACATTTTTACATGTATTAATTAAAATGTTAACGTTAGATTGAATTTAATAGGGAGAGTTAAAGTGATGTATATGAATACCTACGAATATTCGCATGCATTTTGAAAATAATTATGTTTTTATAGACACGTTGGATATTCGTAAGTGAAGTTATTTCGTGCATATATTTTCAAGTGTGGCATCACTTTAAAATATAATTCTAGATGATTCTAATACTCGCCACTTTGGATTGAGGTATATATATATATATATATATATATATATATACCAGATTAAACATTTTGTATATCTATATACATATCCCATTATATTTATATTGAATTAATACTAAATAAATAATAGGCTTACATAATTATATAAGTGTGTATATAACAATAATATATATTTATTGAATACAATACAAAAAGCGGATACAAATATGATTATTAATCTATGAGTTAATAATATCGAATATATACTATTAAAACATATAAATTATTGAATGAATCATGATTGCATAAGTATTATAAATTAATTAAAACATGTATAATTCCTATCTACACCATGTATTATTTTTACTATTTTTTGTGCATACATTTTTTTAAAATAAAAATAAAAAAAAACTAAAATACGACTTCTATTATAGAATTTAATAATATTTCTAATGATATCAAATTTATTATAATAGCATCAATATAACAAATCGTATTCTTATATGTTTTATTCCTATGGTTTTATTTATATCGTACCAATACATTATAGTTGGATTATTCGTAGACTATAAATGTATAGTATTTACATTATATACTAGTATGGTTTATAAATATTTAAAATTATAGTAATATTACTAATATTAAATATTATATAGGAAGGTTAAAATGAATTAATAATGTAATATAATGAAAAATAAATAACTTATTGAAATACAAATATTTCGAAAATCGTTACTATAGTATCTTACTATTTCGAGTATCTTACTTACGATTCTATATTCAATAATATATAACATACATTTATATATTTATTTACTATATATATACATAGATAATTTATTAAAATATAATACATACTATATTTAATAATATATACAATATTTATTATTATTAAAATTTTGAAATAATCTGAAACAATAATATTGAAATTTAAATAATTACTACTATTTCCTAAGTTGTTATGAGTCATACAAATCTTTGATTATAAATTTAAATGGATGTATATTTTTAAAAAATAATAGTAATATTTAATTATAAATGTATATTTTTAATTAATAACATCTTTTATATTTGTATTCAATATATTTATTCTAAAGTAAATTTAATATATTAATTCATAAATTGCCATTTGACATATACGCATTAAGTTGCTGTATTTCGGTAAAAACAGTGTGTCAACAAATTCCGTTTTTTTGTGTAACCAATTATTTATAGTCTATTCTCTATAAAACCAAAAGATAATTAAATATATTCATTATAATATAACGATTATTAAAATATTATTTAATTAGATACCAATTATTTCTCTAACATATTCATAAATTCATAAATTAAAGTAGGTTGTTGGCACAAAATTGTCGGCCTAATCTTCGTGTCAGCGTATTCCGTATTTATATGCACGTTTAATCTTCTCATTCCGTATATTATATATCTATATATATTTATATATTTATTTATATATATATATATATATATTTATATATATATATTTATATAAACTTTTGTGTATCCTAACAGAAGCATTATTGCATAGTTGATCCGAACACACGCTCCAACATGATCCTGAAAAATTAAAAATCAATTTTATAAATATTATTATAAATTTAGATTTATATTATCATAATTAAATATATATATATATATATATATTGTTATTATTATTATTATTATTGTTATTATTCTACATGAGTATAACTCAAAATGAAACCCAGTATATATTATTATTATCATATTTAGGTTAACACCCGTGTTTTTGTAGAAGCTAAAGCTTATCGAGACAATTCCGTTTATTTTAAAGCAAGTCAAAATATTAATTATATAAATAAAATATAATAAAATATTAATTAAGTTCCTGTTTAAATACAATACAATGAATATATTAGAAAATAATATAAATTGTTTGAACTTGCCATACAATTATGAAATCATCATTTAATTATTTATATATAAATAAATAAAATAAATAATAAGTAATATAAAAGAATTACTGATTAAGATTATAGATACAATAGTTTAAATGAAATAAAAACAATAAAACAGAAAACAATTATATTCATAAAGACGGTAAAAAAACTTATTCGTAGTATATTCAATTTTTTTTCTTTTATATATATTTTTTTATTATATTTTTTTCATATATTTATTTATTTCAATAAATAAGTTTTTGTAATTAAAATAAAATAATGAACAATTTACAATTTAAGAATAACATTTTTTTTAACTAAGAGGTTAATTTGTATATAAATGTCAATAAAAAAAATGACATTAATGAAGTAAATTAAAATATAAAAGAAAAATATTAAATATAATATGCGTATGTTATGTAGTCAAATAATATTATTAGTACGGGAAAATAAAAAAAATTAACTAAAAAATATAAAATGGTATTTAACTTTACTTTTATTTGTACATAAACATTAATAGTAAAAAGAACGAAAACAAGAAAGTAAATTCAAATATAAAATAAAAAAGTTCATTAAAATAATATTAGTAATGTCAGTAAAATTAAAGATGAAATTCAATGTTATTTTAATTTATAAATAAACTTCAATAAATTAATATAAGAATAAAATGTGGATCTCAGTATAACCTACCATAGTAGAGAATATTCAAGATAAAAGATTATAATTAAAAATATATAAAACATAGATTGTAAGTATACTGAGTATGAATATACCATTTTTTTATAAATACGTTTCCTAAATAATTTATAATTTGAAATATTATCATTTTATTCAAAATTTTAGAAATTGGTCCAACATATATTACAGTTCATTTACACAATTCTTTTTTGAAATTAATAATAGAGACTTAATAATAATTAAAACTCCTAGTATTGTGAAATAATGAGATTAAATAAAATACGTTATTATATAAGGATAACCATTATTGAAGACTTTATATGTAATATATTACATTTATATGAAATATATGTAATTTCATTTAGTTTTAATAAATAATGTATAATCAATAGTCCTTTAGTATGATATAGAAAATGTTTCTACATATAATATTTATCATTTTCTTTTGAAGAATATCTATGCATGATAGATACGATTTATATGTATTTCCTCAAAAAATGTTAAAATATTTTATTTGAGGCAATACTAAGGAATTATATATATATATAAAGCTTTTTTATTAATACATTTGGAAACAATATTAGTAATACATATACTTATTTTTTGTATTGATTTTAAATGCAAGATATATTTTTTCCAGTTAAATTTATCATCTATAAATACACCTAACATTTTATAAATCATATAAATCTTTCAATATTTATGTTATTTAAATTAATATTTATAATAATTCTTAAATTTATTAAAATATAACAAGTTTTATATAATAATAACCTATTATAGATTAACCATTTATTAATATATTTTAAATAAGTTTGAACATTAAAATTAAGTTTTATGACTACATTTAAAATTGTTGCTGATATATTTTCAAAATAAAAGGTAATATCTTCTGCGAACAATTACATATTGAAAATGATTTTGTAATATCATTTATATAATCTAAAAATAAAATGGGTCCAATTATAGTGCCTTGAGATACACCTGTTATGACTTTTAGTTTATCTAAAATGAATAAAACATAATTATATGTACACTAATGATATCTATTTATTTAATATATTTGATATATTATTAAGTGTAATGCCTTATACTCCAATATTTTTTAATTTAAAAAGTAATATTATGTGATTAATTGTAAAATGCTTTTTATAAATAAATAAAGATTATAGCGCCAACATTATTAATATTAAAATAGTTACTTATTTGTAACTGAAGGTTAACTATTGCATTTGATGTACGTTGTCATTTACTAAAACTAAAGTGAGAAGAAGATTATTATTAAAATATGATAACAAACTATAAAATCGAGAATAACATATGTTTCTAAAATCTTTACAAATTGGCAGATGAGAGAAATTGATATTTATTATTACTAAATTCTACTATGATTATTTATCTCCCTCTAACTAATTTGTATTCTCAGAAACCCTTTATTCAAGTGTATAACTAACTAATACTTCATTTAATTTATGTACCACCTAAATATTAATTGTATAGTACATAATACAATTACTATACACATAATCCGTTAAACTCAATCAACAATAAGCAATCAAATCAAATTCCTTCGTAACCTTTAAATCTCCTCTATAAGTAACTTTTCTCTTAGAAATAAATGTAACTGTATAGTTGAATCATACAATAACCATAATATTGATAATTTATTCATCATGTAAACTTGCCATATATTAGATTAAGTCCTTCTTATAGGGTAATTAACTTAAATAAACCTATAGAGATTCTATATTCTTTGTAGGTGTAATTAATATACTATTAAAATCTCATCCTATATGATAACCTATAGGTTATTATGTATTACATATGTATCCTCCATACTTGGATTTAGTCTCATTTACATTATATCCATCTTATCAAGGCATGTTACCACTAGTATAATATATAGACTATCTTCATAATATATAACCATATTCATCGGTGATCTCTAAGTTTATATCACTAACTATAGACTTCCTATACATTTTTAAGTTATTTTTTACATCCCAATAAAAAATATTACTATAATTTGATAATACTATTCTTACTACAAATATTATAAAATCTGCTTATCTATGTTTAAATATCATTAATTCAACTCATATATTTGGTAATATTTTTATGAAATTATATATCACAACAATAATAAACTCATGGAATAAAAATAAACTTGAAATTATGGAATGGATAGATATGGTTATATCAGTACACTTAAGCTTAAATAATATGCGAACTGATCTACTTTGTATTGAATCGAATATGTTCAACAATTTTTGCGGAATGTTAATAAAAAGCGAATTACAGTATCTAAGTCTACAAAATACTAATGAAGATAATTATTATTTGGTGAAAATAAATATTATCTGAGATCAGCCTTGCCTATATCATACAGGAAGTAATTATCAGTGCGGAAAATGTTTAATATATTTACTGAAATCATGTATAGTTTCTGTTTCAATAAATTTCTATAATCATACTAATTATTAAGAAACCTAACTTGATATTTTAGTTATCTCTATTTATCGACCAATATGTAACTTAACAAGTATATCCAAAAACCTTGAACATTTCTTCTTATCTAGACTTAAATATTATAAAATTACTTATTAAATTGCAGAGTATATTCTGCCCATAAATCATCTTAAACAGCCTCTCCTAATGGTAATCATATAACGCAATAATATTGATTGATGTTTACACTGCTTTTGATATTTTAGAACACTGTATTATGATCTTTAAGTAATTGTTAATGGCGACTTATATTTTCCTTCAAATAGTTTATTTTATATCTTTTAAATATGTATTATTTTATTAACATCGATAACAAAGTATCTAAACTATGGTTATTAACTCACCATATTAATCATTGCTCTTTTTCATTCCAGTACATTTAAACACATATACATATAGTTATATTATAACCATTTATAGACAATACAAAATATTGTTATTTTGTAGATATTTTTTTAAGATAGCCATGGAGGTGAACATTTACAATTTAATTAATTATGATAAACTATTTTGTATATAATTAATTGTTTCTTCAAAATAATGTCTACAATATATATATATTTTAATTAAAATATAAATTATGTATAAGTTATGACTTTGTAGACAATATTAAGATTTTTTTTATGGACATCTTGTATAAAACATTCACTCTGACTTTACTATTTTCTGAGATGTGTTGTATATTTGATTAATGATAAACAACAATGATGCGCATGTCCAATTATCTTTAAACACATAAATAAATAAATTAATTAATAAATTATATATTGATTATGAATTTAAAATATTAGTAATATAACATAAAACTGTATCAAAACCTTATAATTATATATTCAATGATACTGTATATTTCATTTAAATGGTATGTATACTAAATAGTTATATTTATTGATACAATATATTAGTACAATTATAGTATCAATTCAATCATTATTTAAACTCACTTATTATCTAGATTTTAATATCATTAATAAGTCATATATATAGTTCATATATATTGATAATATATACAATTATTAGAAGTAAAAAATATATAAAAAATTATAAATTATTGCCATAACTATTTAGTATAATAATCTAACAAATAATCATTTCTACTAATGTTTATTATTATTCTAAAAATATATACTAAATCTGGTATAGTTATATATATATATACACATATATATATATATATATATATATATATATATATATATATATAATAAACCAATATAATGTATTCTCATAAATAGGTAATAATCAAGTGCCATACTTATGTATATTATATTAAAATATATATTAAAATCTCCTAATATATTTCCAATCCCAGTTTCTTGACTAATTACATAAAAAAAAGTATTACACATTTATAGTATGTAATATATTATTATTGCAAATACATAATAATATATAGTAGTGATTCATACAATTATTATATACAAATATAGTGCTCAACATAATTATTATGCCAACATTATTAACTTTTATAAGTAACATTATATTATATTATACAATTATCTCTATTTTAAAATCTTTATTAAATCATAAATAATTACAAATTAGTAATACATTATTATTTTAATTTTATATTTAAAGTAATATTCTTAATTATATAAATAAAGTATTATTTTAAAATTAAATTAAATTGAATATTGAATATTTCTTTTCAAATTTTATTATTTCCTAACTCGAGTTAGATAAAATAGACTTGGTATTACATTGAAAAATAATAATATCATAATTAAATTAATAATTAAGATGATAGAATTGGAAATAATGTTTAGTTAATTGTTCAAGATTTTATATATATCAATTTTACATTAAGTATAAAATAATATTTAAAATATTAGAATTTTATTAATATACGATTTATTAATTCTAATAATTTTATATTATAAATACAACTGATAAATAATTTTATAATATTTTATTAAAACCCATTTTAGTGGATATTCGTAGAAACCCTTTAGTATAATAAATGCGCGACTAAATTATTTGTAATTTATTTTGATAAACCCTCTAGTTCGAATAATAATTACATACTTAATTGGTTCCCAACCCTTTAGTAGATAGTCGCATAGTCCCATCAATATTACAATATAAATTATATTTTATTTACTAGAAATTTATACACGATATATATATTATATTTTATCAAATTTATAATTACTATTTAAAAAAAAAATTTAAATCCTATTCCAAGTGAACACTTATTCCATAATTAAATAAGATACAATCAGTAAACTATAAATAAGCATTTATTGTCCTATAGAATATATATATATATATGTGTGCGTGTAAAAACTAACTTTTTATTGAGTTACAGTTTACTATATTTCGTTTGCCCTTCTTCATAAATTTGTAACCGATATTTTCATATAAACTCGAGATAACTTGGTCCATGTCCGGATGCATTAACAAACTGTTGTTATGCTTACTAAAACAACCTCTTGCTGCATGTATCTATGTTATGTGATATCATTATTGTTATTGTTATTGTTATTTTTATTTAGTGGAGTCCTTCATCCCATCCATGAACTTAGATGAAGTTTTAACTTATAACTATATATATGGCTCTAATGTCCCTTCGAAGCCGCTTTCATATTAAGGTATCCATGGTGTTAACGAGAGCCGATTATGTATGTATACACAATTATATAAGATCACTTCTAAATAATATGTTGAGACCCATTTTATAAAATTATGTATGGTCCGGACGAGGCTCGAAACCGTGGCCTGATGCTTGTGGTTCTGAGGCCTTAGCCAACTAAGACACAAAGGCAGTTGGTAATTATGATAAATATAAATCGATATATAGCTATTTATATGTATATAAACAATACATACATTTTCATATATACATATATATATATTACATATTAAATGTAGATCTATAAATTAAATTGTTGAAATATTAAAAATATTAAAATATTAAAAATATTAAAATATTAAAAAAATCTATCGTTATTTTAATAATAATTTAGAACTTATAACAAATACCTTCTTTATATAAATTTATATTTTACTCACAACTAGTAGACATTTATTTATTATTTATATTTCACAAATTATGATAAATATTTATAGAACATACAATAGATTACCATATTTAGTTAAATACACTAGAAGTAAAATAACATATCATTATATGTATCTTTGGTAAAATATAAATTTACATTAAATACTTTTTATTAATTTTGAACTTATTTAATTTATACAATTTATTTTTTATATAATTAATCAAGAAATATTATTTTGATATCTGGTATTTATAGTATGAATACATGTAATTTATTTAGTTAATTAATACACATAATATTTTATATTATTATTTATGTTATCTAATATATTATATTTTATTTCTCAGAAGTATTTAAAATTATAATTTGTGTGGAGTATGATAATAATGTTATTTATTAATTTACTACATTAATATATTCATTATAAATTATAACTAATTATCATGTTTATTATTTTAATTGAATAATAACAAATTTAGATAAATTAAAAGTAAAATATATCTAACATTCAATTCGTTTATAATTTAATATTATCATCACAAATTATTTGTAAACTAAAAAATAATTCTACAAATATGAAATGTTAAAACATATTTTATAATGTAATATTTATATGATAATATCGGTTTACTACTATATATATATATAACATTATAGTATAATAGAATATACTATATGTTTTATTAATATTATTTTATAATCTAGAAAGAGTAGATTTCATTTTCAAATGATTACCATAAGACTACCACAAATATTTAATTTTACTTTTATTCACTTTATAACCCTACAAATATTATATTTGAACACTAATAAATAATTTAATAAAGTGTATATCCGATCCTATATGTATAGTGATCAATATAGTTTAATAACTTAATATAGAACATGATAATATATTATTTTTATATTCTTAATAATATAACCAAATATAAATATAATGTATTTATAGTTTTATAGTTATACCTACCATTAATGAACTTATATAAATAGTTTGTATTTGAAAACATATTATACATTTATTAATATTAATAAATTAAATATTGTACTTATTACTATACATACCTTTACATCAGTCATTGATATTACGAGAAAGCACATTCCTTCATCTATATTGCACCTTACTTTATCAAATTCATCAAACTCACCTATATATTAATATGTGGTAATACAAACTATATAAAAAATACTGTTTATAAAAAATAACATACCATTTTCGCATAATGTAGATGTATCAGAAATTGAACGTTCACTGATACAGTTTGAGCATATTCTTACATCAATAATACTTAATTAATTAATATATAGTTTAGTTAGTTATATATATATATAGGATAGGATAGGATGGTTTATTTATACACCAAATATGGTAAAGAAAGATTACCCTCACTGGTGTTATGAACGAACAAACAAAACGAAACAATAACATTAATTAAGGTAGCAATATAATATATAAAAATAGAGATGTAACCAGATCAACATCAAGGAGAGGGTTACTTTAAGTTTAAATTTAAATAGTATTTGAGACTATTAGTAAATACGTGAGGCAACTTCAATCTTCGTAGGCGGTAAGGCAACAGATTCCATGTAGTAGGAGCCATGCTTGTAAAGGAGCGAGAACGCATCACGTTACGAGTAACAGGTAAGTCAAGTAGTGTGGCATCAGACGAGCGTAGATGTGGGAGGATGTTGCGACGAGTGAGCAATGCACGTAAGTATGCAGGTCTGCCTAGGAATAGTGTTTTATGTGTTAAGCAGAGAAGCCTAAATTGGCACCTTTTCTAAGCGATAGCCATTTCATAATGCATTGGTGGGTGTCAGTTAAAGCATGATCCCGTCGATTAAGCCTATGAACTAATCTTACGGATGAGCGAATAATTCGGTCAACTTTAATAACTTCAGAGTTCTTAATTCCGTAGAATAGAGAACAGCAATAGTCTATTCGAGATAATACTAGGGCGTTGAGAAGGCGCTTAGTGATGTTGGGCGAACAATAGTTTCTAATGAGACGAATTTTTCTCAATTAGAGATTAGCGGATTTAGAGATTACATTTATATGAACACCATACGATAGAGTACTATCAATTAAAACACCAAGATTGCGCACAGATTCAGAAGGTTTAATAATTATACCGTCAATTGACAGAGTAAGGAAAGTGACAGGTACCTTCGATATGTTAAGAAGTTCAGTTTTGGAAGTATTGACTAATAAGTCATTAATTAGTAACCAGTAAGTGATCTCAGAGGTACAATCTGACAGCTCAGAGTTAGAGTTCATAGAGTCAATGGGCAGTTTCAGTTGTAGTTGAATGTCATCAGCATAAATATGGTAATAGATATTAGGGTATTTGCGAATAATATTATATATAGGACGTAAGTATATAGATAAGAGAAGTGGCCCAAGAACTGATCCCTGAGGGACCCCTTTAAGAATATTGATGGGAGGTGATATGAAGTCATTTATTTTAACAGATGAAGTTCGATCAGTGATGAACGACATCAGCCACTTAAGGGGGAACCTTCAATACCAAGTTCGATGATACGATTAATTAGGATCGAATGGTTGAGCATGTCAAATGCACTAGAAAGGTCAATCAGGAGTAGTTGTACGCAATGAGACGAGTCAAGCGAGTTATTAATCAGGTCAGTGACATGTGTGAGGGCAGTCTCAGTAGAGAAAGATTTTCTATAAGCACTTTGAAAGTAATCAAGCAGATTGTTATTTTCAAGGTAATTTATGAGCTGACGACTGACCAAACGTTCCATGATTTTACTTAATATTGGAAGTTGTGAGATCGGTCGGTAATTGTTCAATACATCTGGATCAAGATACGATTTTTTTAGGATGGGCATAATAATGGCATATTTCAAGGAACTGACCATGATTCCATCGTCAAGTGATTGAGAGATCAAGTAAAGTATTGCATTTTCAGTTATAGGGATAATGTTCTTAAAAACAACGAGTGGTAATGGGTCAATTGGGGAAGTGGAATTAGCAGTAAGAATCAAGTTACGGATTTCGGTAATAGAAGGAGGAGTGAAACAAGAGAGTTTGCAAGATATAGGGTTAGTCGTTATAGGAGCATAAAGTGTCATCGGTAATTGCGCCAATTTAGAGTTGATGTTGTCGAAGATACGGGAGGGCTTAGTAGACAAGGCGGAGACAAAAGAGCAGCATCAGGTAGTGCAGTAGACTTAGATTTGATGTTAGTACCAAGGATGCTATTAGCCATTTTTAAAATTTGTCGAGTGTCATTTCCACAAGCATTAAATTTCGATTCATAATAGTACGTTTTATGGAGATTTAATTCATGTTTATAGGCTGTCCTCGATATCAGAAATTTAGATTTGTGAGAGGGGGACATGAGAATCTTACGCTCAAGTTTCCTTAATGAACGTTTCATTATAACAAGATGAGAAGAAAACCAAGGTGATGAAATATGTAGAGTGAAGTAACGAGATTTTAAAGGAACTAAGTTATTCAAAGTAGCTGAAAGACAGTAATTTAAAAAATCAAACGATATGTGATCACTGGATAATCTATTCTCGATTTGTAGGTCTAGTTCATGATAGTTTAATTTCCTCAACTCCCTATACAAAACTAATTACTTAGCTGATACCGGTTTCCTTAGAGAAATAGATGTATGAATCAGATAATGATCAGTTAAGAGATCAGAACGAATACAGGGTGAAATGAACTGAGTGGGTGTATCAGTAGGATTGCATGAGTAGGACAGGATATATGTTGATGAATACCAAGGGATTCAGTTAATTGCCTAAATAAGGAATGGGGTTGAGACATGGAGTCAAAATGATAATTGAAATCGCCCATACAAATGAATTTAAAAGAGCTAGAATGTAAGCCATTATTTATGCAATCAGAGAATTCATCAAAGGAGTAGTACAATATTAGAGCGAATAGGTCGAATATTAATAAGGGAAATGCTAATTACATCAGATAACATACATAGTCACTTTTTATTAGACTCAGTCTCAGATTTTGATTTTGAAAAAGCCTCAAAAGATATCTTACATGCGGATATTTCCTCTTGCGTAGGGTTATATTTATCAGATATCCAGTCAATCTTATTATTGATAGTTCTTCTTAACTCATAACAATTAGTTCTTTTATTAAACACCGATTTGATGGACTTAATGGAACCTGATTTAATAGCATGATAATACAGCAAGCCCAATTTCCTAGTATCGAGTGATAATGACTGGAATATAAACAGTTTATCATATTTATCATCACATTTTAGATCTAAAAACCTATCTCTAGAGTATTTTGAGTTGAAGTTTATTATGGCAGTGCCATTAATAAATTTAACATCAGAGATAGTAGCGTTATAGATACCAAAATAAATAAACATATCATTAATATAATCCATACAGCTAGATTTCGATATATTTTATTCGTTATATATACAAGTAACCTATTTTCTTATTTAAATTACGTTAATAAAAAAAATTCTAGTTTAATATAGGAAATGTGGACTGTTTTAGAATGTTTTATATATATATTTATAAATATTATTCTTAATACTATAATCTTTTCAATATCATAACATAGTATTATATTCAATTATAATTTATATTCATATTTAACAATATATACCGATCAAATATATATAGTTAATTCAAATATTTAAGAAATTATATATTTAATTTATAAAATATATTGATTAATTAATATTATGTTTAATGTTGATTGATTGATTCATGTATAATTCGTATTAATCAAAGACATATTTAAATTATATAAACATATTAATAATAATAATAATAATAATAATAATAATAAACATAATAATAATGTCGTGTATAATTCATATAAGTTTAAAAAAAACTTCTTTTATTCCTTAAATGGGCTATTTTTTATTATATTCGAATATATTTGTTTATTATATATATTATTCAACCTGTTTCTTTAAAAAAATAAAATAAAATAAAATAAAAATAACTTCATAATAATAATAATAATAATAATAATATTAATAATAATAATAATAATACTAATAATAATAATATGATTATTTCGAAAATTAATGAATGACCTCCATTTGGATTTGGTAAATATATAAGTGTCCATATATCATTTTCATTTCTCTATCTTTCCAAGCAAATTAAAAAATAAATCAATAAGTTATTTAATTAAAATATACGATTATCTTGTATGTATCGTCCACGCCTAACGGATATTAGCACTCATAAATCTATATATATATATATATATCAAACTTGAAAAAATTCATAATACATATCAATTCAATTCAATAATAATAATATATATAAATAATAAAATATACTAATATAATACATATATTATTAACCTTGGTTTTGGATATTTAAGTATGTCTTCAATAACTTGAATTTGTAAATAGTATATTAAAATAATATAATAATTATTAAAATTTGTAAATTATCGGTGTAATGTAAAAATATTGTGTGTTAAAAATATTGTTTTATATTTAATTACTTAATTAATTATTATTGTTAATGTATTTTTAATTTACATCTGATAGAATAAATAATATTTTTTAAACTTAATAATATTTATATTTTTATTAAATAACGATAAATTTAATAATAAAGTATATTAAATATCGAAAAATGTAAATAGAAATGTATGAAATGATTTATTGTAATGATAATTATATGTAATAACATATATATATATATATATATATATATATATATATATATATATATATATATATATATATATATATACATATATATATATATACATATATATATAACAATAGTATTTAATTATTGTTATCAAACTACAGTTAATAGTAAATTATATAAGTACATATATGCCAGGTTTAAGTACTGAAACCGCGATTTGTATGATCAATAATGATATGTTATCATCAAGGAAAAGTACACTCCTCATGTTGTTAGATATGTCAGCAGCATTTGACACACTTAATCATATGATCCTACTATCAAGATTAAGATAAATTGGTATATATAGGGCTGCCCTAGAGTGGTTTACATCATATATAAAATATCGATTTTGTAATGTTAAAGTTCGTAGCTCAACATCAACACTTCGCCTCATTACAAATGGTGTACCTCAGGGAGCCGTTCTTGGAGCAATTTTATTTAATATATATATTGCTCCCATTTTTAAATTATTTAAAAATAACCCTAACATTATATTTCACTCTTTTGCTGATGATCTACAAATATACACTGATGCTCAATCTCTAAATGAGTATGATGCACACACCAACTTATCAAATTGTTTAAAGGATATTATTGAGTGGTGTAACTCGAATTCACTGAAATTGAATTCTGGAAAAACTCAAATAATATTTATCGATCCTAATAAAGAGTCAATATACAATAAACATCAATTTATATTCAATACACAAATTATTGATCTCACCGAAAAAGTTCATAATCTTGGCTTTATTTTTAACACGAATCATGATATGTTATCTTTTATTTCAATAAAAATAAGAAATGCTAATTTTCATATTTACCGTAACCGCAAAATTCGCAAATCCATCATTTTTAAAACATGTACATCAATAGTAATAGTCTTGTGATATATACCTTAGATTATTGTAATATCAATCTCAAAGCTAAAGATCTAGAGCCATTAGTAAAGTTTCAAAAAAGAGCAGTTAGAACAATCTACAACTTGCATTATAGATCAATAAACAATTATATATATATTACTAGACTGATGACGAAATTGCAATGGCTCAAAGTTTCTTCACGTATAAAATACAAACTATTAGTACTAACACATCTTGCCTACCATCATCATACACCTTAATATTTAGCAGGACTTATACAGCCACATATTCAAGAACGAAGCTTAAGAAACGTCTATCTATAGATATGTATACATCGACTGGAAGCGGCCCCATCAAGCTTCAGTAATCGTGATCACTCGAGAGCTTTTCGTATCGCAGGCCCAAATGAATTGAACAAGCTTCACTTATATCTTCGTTTAATAATGATGTGCTTAGTTTTAAAGCTAAGCTAAACACTTATTTATTCAGTATCTACTGAACTTTGTTAATTGTAATAATTTCTCTCTATGTATAGAGTATACACTATTGTTAATATATATTATATTTAAACGGTGTCTAAATAAAATAATAATAATAATAATAATAAAATAATATACATTTTTAAATTATACTAAAATATAATTAATAAATCTAACTATATATAAATATATAAAATACCATATATAACCTTGATAATGCGAGCTTTTTTCCATATTATTGCCTAAATAATTCTTTCTCTTTTTGAATATACTTACAAATTTTAATTCTGGATAAGGATCGGATAATTAATAGGTGATCGGATAAGATAAATATTTGACTAGAGATAATTTTATTTAAATATAATATTATTTCTTTTTATAATTTTGAAAGTTGTTGTAGTATATTTTTTGTAATATAAATATATTGATTTGTATTATTAGCTTCACAATCGAAATATGATGATGCATAATGGATACTTATTAATATTGTATTTTTAATATGTATTTTAATTTAAATATAAATATATATATATATATATATATATATATATATATATATATATATATATATATATATATATATATATATATATATATATATATATATATATATATATATAGATTAAGTAGATTAAATATAATAAGGTTGGCAAACTAACAAATATAAATAAATGTAATACAATTAAATATATTTATGATTATTTGATAAAAATACACCAAATCTGTTTTTGATATATATTAAATTATTAATGTTGATCAAATAAAAGTCAAATCTAAAAACCTGCCACTAACTCTACTCTTTATTGACTTTTCAAAAGCTTTTGACACGATAAATCGAAACAAGATGAAATACTTTTAAAGTATGGTATACCAGAAGAGACAGTTTGTGCAATTATGATGCTCTACAAGAATACTCGTTCAATGGTTCGATCACCAGATGGAGATACACCTTACTTTGAAATCACAACTGGAGTCTTACAGGGTGATACACTTGCGCCGTTCCTCTTTATAATCTGTCTAGATTATATTCTGAAGACGTCATTGGACAATAATAGAGAGCTAGGTTTTACTCTAACAGAGAGAAAGAGTAGAAGATATACCGCTGAACAAATTACCGATACGGACTACGCTGATGATATCGCTGTAACAAGTAATACTCTGAAAGATGCTAATATATTATTTCTGAAAATAGAATCAGCCGCCAAAGAAATTGGACTTTGCATTAACACTGACAAAACTGAATATATCAATATCAATCAGAATAACAACATGCAAATGAAAATTATCTGTGGAAGTATAATAAATGAAGTAGAAGATTTTAAATATCTAGGAAGCTATATTAGATCAACTAAAAGAGATGTTAATATAAGGATTGCTAAAGCCTGGGCAGCATTAAATAGTATGAATACAATCTGGAAATCAAAACTAAGTACAAATCTTAAAAGACAATTTTTCAGAGCTGCAGTCGAATCAGTGCTCGTTTACGGTTCTGTAACCTGGACTCTAACAGCCTCGTTAGAGAAAAAGATTGATGTAACATACACACGCATGCTCCGAGCCGTAACAAATAAGTCCTGGCGAGATCATCTAACAAATGAGCAATTATATGGCAATATTCCAAAAATTAGTAAATCTATACCCATGCAAAGGCTGAGGTTCGCTGGTCACTGCTGGAGAAGCAAAGATTAAGTAGCGAGCGACCTGGTACTCTGGCAACCACAGCATGGTAACCGTTCGCGTGGACGCCCAGCGAAGACATACATAGATCAACTGCGGGATGATACCGATCTGCTAACGACAGACGAAATAAAGACGGCGATGAATGATAGAGAAGGTTTGAAGAAGTATATCATGGACTACCGAGCAAGCTCGACCTGGTAAGGTAAGGTAAGGTATTATTCTAATATAAATAGACTAACAAATATAAATAAATGTAATACAATTAAATATATTTATGATTATTTGATACAAATACACCAAATCTGTTTTTGATATATATTAAATTATTAATGTTGATCAAATACAAAAATGTATATAAGTTTTCAAGTTCATACAATAATTAATGGATTAATGTTTAAATGAATAGAACTAGACATAATTGATATAATTGATATATTTAGTAATTTAATTTGAAATGAAATTGACATGTAAGAATCCATAATTAATTTATTATTCTTTTATACAAGAAAATAGTAATGACTAATATATATATATATATATATATATATATATATATATATATATATATATACAGTAAAACCTCTCTATAAGAAACTATTTTTTGTCTGTACTTTTTTTCTTATAGAGAGGTTTTCTTATAAAGAGGTTTTTACTTTTCCAATGATTTTGATAATAAATATGGAGAAATATTATGTATCTTACATAATTCTTGATTGTTCAGTAAACCTTCATCAACTTCTACTAATTATATTATATTTAAAATGTATACTGTATTGTTTGCGCTTAGACATGTTAATACATAATGAAATTTTATTAGATTTACATTTGCAATTATAAATTAGAATCATCATTGATGAATATAATATAATGAATATTATAATAATCTATTATTTAAAAATTAATTGTATAATATAATACATTGTATCATCAATACATTTAAGGATATAATAACATTTATTAATTAATTTTAATACATTTATGGATACAATATACAATAATATTTATTAATTAATTTTAATAAATTCAAGAATATAAATAACATTTATTAATTAATTTTAATAAATTTTAATAAATTTATGGATATACAATAACAATTATTAATATAATTTTAATTCATTGAGAGCTATTTATGTAATATAAAATATTTGTAAGAAAAAAAAATATCTTATATAATAATTAATTTCTATAATTTGTATCTATATACAATAATTCTATTTATGTAATTATTTTTTATATTTTGTATACAATAAGTTTCTTATAAAGAGGTTTTTCTTATATTTTTCTTTTAAGATTTTCTTATAAAGAGGTTTTTTTAATGTGGAAAAGGTTGAATTCCAACCAAATGTGTGAATAATGTTCTTATAAAGAGGTTTTTCTTATAAAGAGGTTTATTATATAGAGGTTTTACTGTATATATATATATATATATATATATATATATATTTTTATAAATATGTAAATATAATATCATATATATTAGTGTTGTAAATGATGTCGGGTAGTTTAGGGTAATTGACAACTGTATGGTTTCTGTTATCAACATATGATTTCGGGTCAATTACGATTTAAATACTAATATCTTATTATCATTATCGAAAATATAAAAAATGCTTATTTAAAAATTATAGTAAAAGTATTTTATACAATCTAAAATAAAATCTAGCAATATAATTAGATATCATTTAATTAGACAATAATGTTATTATCAATTATTTAATATATAATACATAATGTTACGGGTCGGGTACGGCAGCAATGCAGAATCAGCAAGGGCTATAGTTAATAAAAAATAGATAGGTAAACAATACACAAACATAGCAAAGCCGAGACGGGCACGTCTAGCTATGCAGAATCAAGAATTCCAATAAAAAAAATAGATAGGTAAACAATAAAAAACATAGAAAATCTAATTTGGGTATGGCTATTATATCTATAAAGTCCATTAAACACCTAAACTATATGGAATTCGTTCGTATATTTATATACATTTTTACATGTATTAATTAAAATGTTAACGTTAGATTGAATTTTTTAGGGAGAGTTAAAATGAGGTATATAAATACCTACGAATATTCGTATGCTTTTTGAAAATAATCATGCTTTTTTATATACACGTTAGATATTCGCAAGTAAAGTTGTTTCGTGCATATATTTTCAAGTGTGGCATAACTTTAAAATATCATTTTAGATAATTCTAATACTTGCAACTTTGGATTGAAGTATATATATACACGATTAAACATTTTTTATATCTATATATATATATATATATCCCGTTATATTTATATTGAATTAATACTATTAATACATATTATTAAACTATAAATAAATAGGCTTACATAATTTTAAGTGTGTATATAATAATAATATTTATTTATTGAATACAATACAAAAATAAGATACAAATATGAATGAATAAATATATATGTATACATATATGTTGTGGATTTGAAATGAATACACCTATATGCATGCATATATATGTTAACATATTTACATACATTAATAGAAAGCAGTACTTCATATAGTAATAGGTATTACAGTTAATCTATGTATTAATAATTATCTATTAATGTCATTAAACATATAAATTACTGAATTAATCATGATTGCATAAGTATTATAAATTAATTAAAACATACATAATTCCTATCTACACCATGTATTATTTTTACTATTCTTTGTGTGCATTTTAGTAACTTTTTTTTAAATAAAAATTAAAAAAAAATAAATACTATTATAGTATTATTATAGGTTTTATTTATATCGTACCAATACATTATAGTATGATTATTCGTATTAAAATACATGTATAGTATTTATATTGTATACTATTTTGGTTTATAAATATTTAAAATTATAGTAATATTACTAATATTAATTATTATATAGGAAGGTTAAAATGAATATATGAATGTAATATAATGAAAAATAAATAACTTATTGAAAAACAAATATTTCGAAAATCGTTACTACATATAGTAACTTAGTATTTCGAGTATCGTACTTACGATTCTATATTTAATAATATATAAGATACATTTATATATGTATTTATAATATATATATATATATATATATATATATATATATATATTATAATATTATTGATAGTACAAATTATTTAATTTTATCTTTCTTTACAATTTAACTTTGAATGCATATTCACAAATCACAACTTTTATTTTTATGATCTGTATCAACTTTATTTATATCTCCTTTATTATTGTAATTTTATATTTTATCTTTGTTTCTAATTTTAAATTTTATTATTTTCGTATGTGATTAACCTTTTATTTAATCATTTCATTATTTTGTTATATTATTATGATTGTTTTATTATGTTTATCATTATTTCTATGTTATTAATTATTTGAATAGAAATGATGATATGACATTGCACATACTGTTAGGAGGTTTCGAATCAATAAAGACAATCCCTTTATTGATCATCCTTAGACTTTGTCTATAAACTGAATTCATTCATATATATATATATATATAGATAATTTATTAAAATATAATTCATACTATATTAAATAATATATACATTATTTATTATTATTCAAATTTTGAAATAATCTGAAATAATAATATTGTAATTTATATAATTACTACTATTTCCTAAGTTTTTATGAGTCATACAAATCTGTGATTATAAATTTAAATGGAATTCTATTTTTACAAAATAATAATAATATTTAATTCAAAATGTATATTTTTAATTAATAACATCTTTTATATTCGTATTCAATATATTTATT